>JASVEL010013194.1:0-336670 GCA_032618575.1 Nicotiana noctiflora
ATATATGAACAATATCACACATCATAATCAAAAAGGCCATATATGCCTTTTCAATGCACAATTAAAGCTAATGTCATGACGCAATGTCCCCTCACATTACTAATCAAGCCAACCATTTAACTAACCACAACCATTTCACTTTAAAGCTATTTTTTATCACAAGTTTTAAATACGAAATTCATCATAAGCGTTGATATAGTAGAAAATATGCGGTAGGTAAAAATAACAAAAACTACACAACTCCAATAATCTGGTGTCCCGAGTCTAGAGCCTCTAATACAAGTCGAAAAATTCACTACGTAAATAGTCTAGAAAAATGTGGAAAGATACAAGATAGAGGGGAGAAATCAGGGCTGGGAACGCCATGCAGCTACCAAGAAATCCCCAGCAAATGCTGAACAACTGAAAAGCTCTCACTCGACCGCTCGGGCATCTGGATCTGCACACAAGGTGCAGGGAGTAACGTGAGTATGCCAACTCAGTAAGTAACTAAACTAAATACGTAATAAAAATAGTGACGAGCCGTTCGAAAACATATAACCTTAAAATAAGTTCCGTCAAAAGAATCATCATTTCCAATTTAAAATATTGAAATCAGTTATTTAGCAATATATCCAACATAGACTTATTTAAAAGAAGAGTGAAATAGTAGGAATACCATAATAGGGACCATCTACAAAGAATCACTCAGAATATGTCCCCTCGAGTAGCCTCTCAGTCACTCGTGACTCAACTCTCGTCTCTCAGTACTCACTTTCAGCACCTGGCTCATTTATATCTCATAAATATAGAAAATCATAGTAACTGTTGCGGCGAGTATCCCGATCCATATGTTTATAGTCGACTATGCTCACTGGGGGTGTGAAGAAATGCACTACTATAGCCCAAACGTCATGTCGCTGCAGCGTGGAGCTCGATCCATATAAGTATCGCTGCAGCGTGTAGCCCGATCCATATATATGTATATATATATATATATATATATAAATATCCTCACAATTGGGGTTCTCATCTCTTTCCGTATTTAACCTCACAGTAGAGCTGTCAATATGGGCGGGACCGGGCTAACCCAGCCCATCCCACGTGGGCTTTAGCAATTGACGGGCCGGGCTGGGCTAGCCCACTATTTTGATGGGCCTTATAATAGTCAACCCACCCCAGCCCTATGTGGGCTGCGGGGCCCCCACAGGCCGGCCCGCTATTTTTTAAAATATAATTTTATATTTTTTCTTTAAATTCTAGCTTAAAAAAAGATAAATATTTAAAAGCTAAAAAAATCTTATAGAAAAAATTTCAGAAAACTTAATACTTATATTGTTCCAATATATCATAATAAACACTAAAAAGTAAAAGGCAAGACTATATTTCATTATATAAAAGTCAAAAGTCAAAATAAATTATTCAAAAGAACGTGCATGATGCTTAATACTTATGGGATATCCAACACATTATCTTCATCAATCACATTTGAATCCGTTTGTGAGAAGGTTATCTTAACATTTTCATTTTCACTTACATTTACAATTTAAATGCAATATTAGTTAGATAAATATTAAAAATAATTAAATTTTTAAAAATATTTAACGTTTTAAGACTTTGATCTTTTAATATGATGCACTTAATAAACTTTAAGCTTGAAATACTCTTCCTGAAAATTTTTATGTCATGTAATTTAATTTTATATTTTATATATTTTAAATACATATTTTTTATAAGGCCCACGGGCTGGCCCAGCCCGGCCTCAGTCAAGCCTCATGGGCCATGGGCTTTTTCGGGCCAGAGTTAAAAGCCTCGTTCATAAATGGGCTACAATAATTCTAGCCCAGCCCTACTAAATTAAGGGCTGAGCTGGCCCAACAGGCCAAGCCCATATTGACGGCTCTACCTCATAGGCTCTCGGGCACAACAATGGAAGTTAGGGAACTCAGCCAAACAGTCCTCACCATTAAGAGTAGTGTAATAAACCAGTTTTAAACATGTAAGTAGGTAAAATGCGGATTGCAAAGTACATCGCTCCACCGCATAACATGCACCAATTTGGACAACCTTTTATTCCTGTTTGTTGTCAAAATGCAGTCCGCATAGCAATAATGTGATCACATTCCCACCGCATAATTCACCTGGTGCATTTTTCTTCAAATTTCATGCATTTTCACCAAGTGTTGAGATCTTTTGAGCCCTGCACTTATGCACACTTTTAATTGCTCAAATAAATCTATCTACCAAAAGCTGAAGAATTCAAGAAGAAGAAAAAAAAAGTGTTACCACACTTGGGTTGCCTCCCATGAAGTGCTTGATTTAACGTCGCGACACGACGGGATTGAAGTTCTTTTGATTTCACTCAATAGTCGGGCATGGACCATCTTCGAGAGCCATCTACTCCACCAAATGCTTTTCACCATCAGTGCCAAGTAATGCTTGATGTGTTGTCCATTTACCTTAAATGTCCAAGACCCATCAGTCGACTCTAATTCCACCGCTCCATAAGGAGAAATATTCACCACCTTGAATGGGCCGGACCATTTTGATTTAAGCTTGCCCGAAAATAATTTTAACCTCGAATTAAAGAGCAAGAAAAGATTTTCTTGTCGTGGACAAACTTCATCCGTTCTTTGTATACAGCTACACTTTCATAAGCATGGAACCGGAATTCCTCCATCTCATTGAGTTGTGTTAACCACAAATTTGCAGCTTCCGCCCAGTCTAAGTTTAGCCTTATCAATGCCCATATTGCTTTGTGTTCCAGCTCCATGGGTAGATGACATGCTTTACCAAAGACTAGCCGATAAGGAGACGTACCAATAGGAGTTTTGTAGGCCGTGCGATACGCCACAATGCATCATCCAGCTTTCTTAACCAGTCGGTCCTATTTCCGTACACAGTTTTTGCTAAGATGTTCTTGATCTTACGGTTGGAAACCTCAACTTGACCACTTGACTACGGATGATAGGGGGTGGCCACCTTATGCCTTACGCCATACTTCTCAAGTAACCCCACAAAAACCTTGTTGCAGAAATGAGATCCACCGTAGGTGTGCCAAACCGCGTGAATATATTTTTCTTCAACAAGGCGGTCATACTCCTCGCCTCATTATTTGGTAAGGCAACTGCTTCAACCTATTTAGACACGTACTCCACAACCACCAAGATATATTTCATTCCACAAGAACTTACAAAGGGCCCTATGAAGTCAATCCCCAATACATCAAAGATCTCGATCTCCGTCACAAAGTGAATTGGAATTTCATGCCTTTTGGAGATTGAACCTTGTCGTTGACATTGATCGCAAGCTTTAACAATTTGATTGGCATCATGGTAAATGGAGGTCCAATAATAACCACATTCGAGAACCTTAGCCGCCGTCCGATTTCCTCCATGATGTCCCCCAATCGGTGAGTCATGGCATGCTTTGAGAATTGACATGACTTCTTCTTCTGAAACACACCTTCGAATGATATTGTCGGCACAGACATGGAACAAATAGGGCTCCTCCCAATAATATTGCCGACAATCTCTCAAGAATTTCTTCTTTTGATAAGACTCCAACCCTTCTGGAATAAGATCACTCACCAAGTTGTTAGCGATGTTGGCATACCATGGAGCAAAAGTGCTGGATAGTGCCAAAATGTGCTCATTCGGGAATGCATCATTGATTTCAAGCTCTTCCTTTGGTCTCCCTTCCTCTCAAGTCTTGACAAATGATCTGCCACTTGTTTTTGAGTTCCCTTGCGGTCCTTGACTTCAAAGTCAACAACAAGACCCATCGAATTAACCGAGGCTTTGCATCCTTCTTTACCATGAGGTAGCGGAGAACCACATGATCCGTGTAAACTACCACCTTGGTTCCCAATAAATAAGCTCGAAACTTCTCAAGGGCATAAACAATGGTAAGAAGCTCTTGCTCAGTGACAATGTAATTCATTTGTTCCCCATTAAGTGTTTTACTTGCATAGTAGAACGAATGAAGAACTTCGTTATGACATTGCTCGAGCATCGCTCCCATAAATACACCACTAGCGTCACACATGAGCTCGAAAGGAAGAGTCCAATCGGGTGTGACAATAATAGGTGTCGTGGTGAGCCTTAGATTTTATTAATCAAACGTCTTGAGGCACTTTTCATCAAACACAAATTTTGCATCCTTTTCAAGAAGCTTGCACATGGGGTTTGCAATCTTGGAGAAGTCCTTGATGAACCGCCGATAAAATCCGGCATGCCTTAAGAAACTTCGAACACCTTTCACCGAAGTAGTTGGAGGAAGCTTGGAAATAATCTCGATCTTTGCCCGGTCAACCTCAATGCCATGCTTTGAAATATTATGCCCCAACACGATGCCTTCATCTACCATAAAATGGCATTTCTCCCAATTAAGCACAAGATTTGTCTCCTCGCACCTCTTAAGCACTTGTATTAGATTGTTAAGACAATTCTCAAAAGAATCGCCCACTACCGATAAGTCATCCATGAAGACCTCTAGAAAATCCTCCATCATGTTAGAGAAAATGGACATCATGCATCTTTGAAAGGTAGCCGGAGCATTGCACAAACTAAATGGCATCAGACTAAAGGCAAAGGTTCCATAGGGACAAGTGAACGTTGTTTTCTCTTGATCCTCCAACACAATGTTTATTTGGTTATAGCCGGAATACCTATTAAGGAAGCAATAGAATGACCTCCCCCCACTAGCTGATCAAGCATTTGATCAATAAAAGGCATAGGGAAATGGTCTTTGCATGTTGCACTATTGAGCTTTCGGTAATCCATGCATACCCTCCAACCAGTCACCGTTCTTGTTGGGATGAACTCATTTTTGTCATTTTCAATTACGGTTATGCCTCGCTTTATTCGGTACACGTTGCACCGAACTTACCCAAGAACTATCAGTGATAGGGTATACCACCCCGACATCCAACCACTTGATGATTTCCTTCTTTACCACCTCTTGCATTGACAGATTCAATCGTCGTTGATGCTCCACACTTTGTTTTGTGTCATTCTCCAATTGTATACTGTGTTCATAATTACCGCATGGATTCCTCGAATATCCACAATCGTCCATATAATGGCTTGCCTATGCTCCTTCATGACTTCCAATAATTTCTCCACCTGCACATTATTCAACAAAGATGAAACAATTATGGGTAATATATAATTAGAGCCAAGAAATTTATACCTTAGGTGTGGAGGGAGTGGTTTGAGCTCTAATTGCGGTGGCTCAATGATTGATAGCTTTGTAAGGGGTGTTGCTCGATTCTCCAAGTCAAGAGAAAGCTTTGTCGGAGTATAAGTGTAGGATCCAAGACCCTCCAATGCATTTACCGACTCCATGTACCCATCCATGTCTTCGCCATCAAAATTTACCAACATAGGCGCCAATGCCTCACCAAGGCATTGTTCTTCTATTTTCAATTCGACGGCATTTTCCACCTCATCAACAACCTCTATCACAGAAATGCTCTTATACTCATGGGGCAACTTCATACCCTTGCTTGTTTGAAATGTAACCTCTTCATCTTTCACCCGAAATTTGATTTTGTTCCGATATGAATCCATGAGTACTCTTCCCGTGGTTAGGAATGGTCTCCCCAAAATGATTGGGATTTCTTTATCAACATCACAATCAAGAATTACAAAGTCATCGGGCAAATGGAATTTTCCAACTTTTACAATCATATCATGAACAATTCCTACCGATCGCTCAATAGAACGATCGACCATTTGTAACTTTATGCTTGTTGGCCTTAGAATAACTAATACCGCTTGCTTATAAATGGCAAGTGGCATCAATTTTCTGCTTGCCCCATTGTCACAAAGGGCTCTTGCAAATTCACGCGCCCTGATAGTACATGGTATGGTAAAAGCTCCTGGGTCTTCCTTCTTTTGGACGGAGTTGTGGCAATAATAGAACTAACCCGGTGAGTCATATTTACCACCTCATGCTTTGTGGTCTTCTTCTTGGTAATCAAATCTTTTAAGTATTTAGTAAACCCCGGCATCTCTTGAAATGCTTCCACAAAAGGAATGTTCACCGTTAATTTCTTGAGGATGTCATAGAACTTTTCAAGTTTTCTATCATCAATATTGCATTCAAGCCTTTGAGGAAATGGAGGAGGAGGTCTAGGAATAGGTGGAAGAGCTTTGGGTGTCTCTTTCCCCTCTTCCTCTACCTCTTCCCGGTGTTCTTTTTGCACTACCACTTCTTTCGGAGTCTTCTCAACATCAACAACAATTTGCTCTTCAACCTCCACCCTTTCCTCAAACTTTTATTCTTCAAACATTTGTTCACCCTCTCCGTTTAGCACCTTCCAACTCCTAGTAGTGATCGCGATGATGTGAGAAGTTGGGCCACTTCCACTACCTGTTGGATTTGCAACCGTGTCACTAGGGAGTATACCTTTTTGCTTTGGATTTTGCTCTTTGGAGAGGTCTCTCATTTGCATATCTAATTTTTGAATGGAGGTATTATGAGATCCTACAACCTCGGTCATGTTTCTAGGGAAGCTTCAGATTTTTCTTGATTTTACAACACCCGCTCGAGCATAGCTTCCAACTTAGATTCACTAGAAGACCCTTGGTTCGAATATTGACCCTTTAGAGGAACATAAGGGTTTGAACTCCGGTTAACAAAATTATTGTTTTTGTTCCAATTCCCTTGCTTTGAGCCACCTTGGTAATGTCTCCATTGTTGGTATCCTTGCCCTTGCGGGTTTGGCCTCTATTGACTTTGTTGCCCTTGACCTTGATAATATTGTCTTTGATACCCTCCTTGAGGGTTGTTGATGTAGTTGGCTTCTTCAAACTCTTCGTTGGAGATGGGTTGCACATCCCCGACTACATTCACCTTCTTTGTTTGACTCTCAGTTAACATTTTTGTCAACATATTTACATTCGTAGCCAATCCTGCAATTATTTGGTCCCTTTTTTGATTCTCCTTGATCAAGTTGGTCAAGGAAGTAGAACCATATGCCACTCCACCTGAGGTGTCCTCGAAATGCCATGCTTGATTATGTTGTGCCATTTTGTCAAGAATTTGTGTCACCCTTGCGAATAATTTATCCATGAATGATCCATCAACTGCATTATCGGCTATAGCTTGGTTCATAGGATCCAAACCCATGTAGAATTTTTCCAATAGCATAGAATCCGGAAAATCATGGTTTGGAGACCTTACCAAATATAATTTGAAATGGTCCAATGCCTCATGCAACTGCTCTCCCGGTGTTTGCTTGAAGAAGAAGATTTTATCCCGCAACTCGGACTTTTTACTTTGCGGGGTGTGCATTATCAGTTTATCGATAAATTGAATCGATTATTTGTTGTCGGTTCATCAATAAATGAAATCGAAAAAATCGAAACCTTATTGAAACGATAATGATAATCATATATACAAATCGATAATCGATAAGTAATTATCGATATAGGTCAAAATCGAACCGATAAATCGAATGCACACCCCCAATTATTTCATCTACCATATTTAAGGAATGATCATATTTAAAGCTGAAGGGAATGAAGTTCAAATTAATGGAAAATAGAATTAGCAGTGATGATGTATTTTTATTTTTTTAATACCGTTGGAGTGTTGGTGGCATATATTTGATCCCTTACTTTAGTTTTGTTGCATGTCTATTGACACAATTTTTATATTATAAACGGTGTTCATCTTATTTTAGCTTCTTTTTGTCTATATTAGTTAGGCGTGTTTATAGCGATATACTTTCCGTGGAATTCCGCAAATTTTATATTAGTGTAATAGATAACCGAATCGATAAGTCCCAAAAATTAATAAATCAAAATCGAAAAAATCGAAACCTTATTGAAACGATAACGATAAGCATATGTACAAATCGATAATCGATAAGTAATTATCGATAAGAGTCAAAATCGAATCGACAAATCGAATGCACAACCCTATTTGGGGGAACCACTTGGATAGAAACGCCCGGACAAGTTCGGGCCAAGAATGAATAGAGTTAAGTAGTAGATTCTGGAGCCATCTCCTTGTATCCCCATCAAGAGAGTACTTAAAGCACCTCAATCTAAGGGCATCATCGGATACACGATTCTGCTTGTGCATTGCACACACACCCAAAATGTTCCTAAGGTGCGGTGTTGGATCATCATCGGTGGAATTTCTAAATAACCCCTCTTCCTTGAGCATAAGGATCAAACCATGTTCCACTTTGAACGTTGTAGCACCAACCGCATGAGGTAAAATAGAATTTGTGTCCTCAATGTACTCTTCGATGTTTGCAAAGGGATTCTCTCCTAAATCTACCTCAACGTCATCGCCAGATTCAAACATGTTTTCCTATCAATCACCAAGCAAAACAAGCAAAGTGTTATAGAATAGAATTAGACATACAGTAAAGTGCACACTAATAAGTAATTTCAAAATCGTATTCCCCGGCAATGGCGCCAAAATTTGATACGCTCAAATTACACTTTAATAATTCATGTAAGGCGATCGATGTCAAATATAATAACCCAACAAGGTTTGGGTCGAATCCCACAGGGAATAGGTGTGAAAAGGTTACTTAAATCAGTGTGCTGCCCGACTGATATCATAATTCTATTCGATTAATAGTAATAAGAGTATGAACAGAAGTTGTTTTGTAATGGTAATTACTTGAAGCGTTGATATGGTAATTAATGAGATTGATTAAACCAAGATTGTGTCCCTGTTAATGAAGTGGAATGCTATCAGTGTTAATACGATATATTTCTAATGGTCGGTTCTTGGCATGCAATTGATATCTAAGCAACTACTCAACATTTCCCAATAGTTGGATAGCATTTCCTCTTTTAAATTTTCCCAAATGTAGAAGACTTTCTATTCATAACAATCAATATATTCCAAATAAAACCAACTTATTCCAAAGCGATTTTATTAAACAAGGCGTAAGGCCTCGAGTTTTTGATATTTACTCTACCAAATTCTAACCCACTTTCCCAAGCAAAGCAAGAATTTAATGGATTGTGTTAATATTTGCAACCACCAACAATAAATGAAGAATGATAAGTAAATAAATACTAACCAGCCATTATACATATATTCAATATTAAACACCCATTAACATAACACCCATTTAGGGTCGACAACCTTAGTATTTAAAGTTAGCTACACATACTAAAATACAAGGAACAAATAGTATTTATTGCCATAAATGCTTACAAAGAAGGGTATCTTCAACCCAAAAGCTTCAAAAAAGAGAGACTATTTATGTCTTGGAATGTAGTGTAAAGGGTAGACAAGATGAGTCCACAAAGACTTCATAAGACTATTTATAGTGGGGCAAAAATCAGGACAAAAAATTGACAAAATTTCCCTTTCAGGTCAGATATGCGACCTCATTCTTGTCGCAAAACAAGTATGCGGTCCGCATTTTGATCGTCCAATCCGCAGAGCAAAACCCTAGTTCCCGATCTTCACCACATTTCCATTATGCGGACCGTATTTGAGTTCTGCGGCCGCATTTTGTCTCGCATTGCTGACCTTCAGTAATCTCCATGGTTGGTTATGCGGTCATTATGCGGACCGCATTTTGATTATGCGGTCGCATCTTGAACCGCATTCTTCTCTTGAAATTATTCTTAGGACTCTGCTTCAGTTTGCGATCCCATAGTGGACCGCAGACCAGCATTTGTGCAACCTTTGCTCTTTTCTTGCCTTTTTTTGCTTCTATTTCCATCTTCTTCAGTTCCCCTTCCTCATGTACTGTAGAAGCAACAAAACTACATAAGTATAGATCATATTTGTATTAAAACAAGCTAAAATCTAAGCAATTAGTATGTAAATGTGCTGAAATTCTTTGGCACATCAATTTTTACTTAGTTTTTAACGTTAAATCTACTTAATAAACATGTATTTAGACTAAGGTGTGGGGGTGGGGGGTGGGGGGAGATTACTTACCTTGTGAAGCTATGACGAAAACGTCTCTTTGAAATCCCCCAAATTGCCTAAGTGTTGTGAGAAGTGTGGAATAAATGAGCTTGAGCTCGAATTAAATCAAGTCCACTGCCAGCGATTTTCGCTTCTGGGGCTAAGGGGACCGCTTTTGTAGAACTGGGAAGATTGGGCCGGACTGCTTCTGCGGTTTAGGAGTCGTAGGAGCGGAACCACTTCTGCAGTCCCTCGGCCGCTTCTGCAGTTTACCGGAGCCTGCCCCCTTTTCGCTTCTGCGATAAGTCTACCTAATCTGTGCATGCTAAGACTTATTTGTGTGAAATTTGCCTCTAGGGTTCTTAGGACCTTATGTTCATTATGTGAAAAGTATCCCGTTATGGTTGGATTTCTGAATTGCTTAAATTGCCTCTATATGCTCCATATGATATTATTAGCTTTCCTCTAATTCGTACGTGTTACTTGACCCTTATTTGCCTTAATTTAAGTGATTGTCTTCCTTATTGTTTTGATACTTCTGGACTGTGAGTTTCCTTTATGACTTCGTGTAAACATGCTACATGTCCTATTGTTTTGGTTACCGGTGTAGTTATTACATGCTTATTATGTCTGATTGTTTTGTTGATGTTTTCGTGCTTCTTGGTTTTTTCGTGATCACTATTATGTACTATTCTTGTTTAAATTGGCGATTATTCATGTCGAATAAGACTTGACATTCTCTTGGAAATTTTCCATTGTTGAGTATTGACTCGAGTTGAGATCTATATTCCGAAGCTAATTGTCGATAAAAGATTTGTTATTGTTGATTCCCTTACCGGGATGTTATTGTTTCTATTATTAATTCCCTTTCTAGGATATTATTGTTTCTATTGTTGATTTCCTTACCGGGATGTTATCGATTCTATTGTACGTATTGTTGACCTCTTTGCCATAATTTTATTATTTCTATTGTTTGGGTGAGGAAGAGTGTCAAGCACGTAGGGTGATGTCATGCATGATATTGTAATAGAGAGTTAAAGCATGAATGGTGATGCCGTACACATTTCTATTTATGCATATTGTGAGGAAGAGTATAAAGCACGAAGGGTGATGTCGTGCCGCACGATGTACTATTTTGTGCCTTTATATGAGTGATAATGCACGAAGGATCATTCCGTGCCATGATTATGTGAGGTGAAAGAACATAGGGAGATGCCGTGCCAATTATATTGATTCTTATGGCGAGGACGAGAGTAAAAGGACGAAGGGTGATGTCGTGCACTTGTACTTAATTTTCTTGATTCTTGCTCATAATTGAGTTATGGTGTTCTTTACGTTTTTTTCCTTATTTTCTGTGGTTACTCTATTCTGTTGTGATGTTATTGATTCCCTTGCCCAAATTGCTTGTGATTGTTGCTTGGGTAAGTAAGAGTGTAACGCATGAAGGGTGATGCCGTGCACGATATTTGTGAGAGAGGGTTAACCACGAAAGGTAATGTCGTGCATGTTACTTGTGAGAGAGTGTTAAAGCACGACGGATGATGCCGTGCACTTTCTGTTTGCTATGCTTAGTTCTTGTTACCAATTAAATATTTTAACCGTTCAGATTCCTTTACTGTTGTGATCCTTTGTGATGAAACCCCATAGTGTTTTAAATACTTTGACATATTTATATGTATATTTTAATACTTCAAATTTCGATAATCGTTTCATTTTTAATTCAATTAATTACTCAATTAAATTTCCTTGAACCTTCTGAGGTTGCATTTTACTTTTAAAAAGAAAGAATTCTTACTAAGTTAATTTATTAAATCCCTTGTTAAAGGTAATTCATTCGATATTGTATTTTTATTGAAAATGGTATTTTCCTCGTTCAAATGATTTCTAAAAATAACTTCATCTTTTCTTGCCGAGTTCCTAATTTGGTTTAGAAGTTGTACTCTAGTTTATATTATGCAAATATGACTCCGTGATAATTATAATTGCATTGGTTATGGACCCTATGTACTGAGTAACATAAGAATATTTTTGTGCAAAGGGAGATAGAAATATATGGGCACAAGGTGCGGGGTGTGCTAAATATTTGGTAATTGAAGTATCATATGAGACATCGAGTTTGAGATGGTTGTAAATGTGCACAGAAAATGATACTATGATTTATTGAGCTGACATGGCCTTCCTTGTTTGACTACATTTTTACTTGTTTGTGTTCCGGCTATGTTGGTGTTAGTTTATTTGGTTATCTTTCCTTTCCATCTGTGTTTTCCATTATTGTTTCTATCGATTGTAGTTTGTTCTTTCCCTACTGTTGATATTACTTTGTCAACGTTATTAATAGTTTATTATCATATTCGGTTCAATTTATTTGACCAGTAGGTGTCTGGGTTGTTCCTCATTACTACCTCACCGAGGGTAGTCTTGATACGTATTGGGCACCGTCGTAGTATGCTCATACTACACTTTTGTATATTTTTATGTACAGATCTAGGTATTTGATCGGTGGTAGCTTTTTGGGTTGTTGCGGTGGAGACTCAAGGTAAACATGCTAGAGCGTTCGCAGGCCTCAAAATCATATTCATTTGTACTTATTTCCATTTGCTCCTTTTGTTTTGGGACAATGATGTATTTATTTTGTATAATTACTCTTAGAAAGGCTTGTGACTTATACCGCTAGTTTTGGAAATTATAATTTGTTCAGAGTAAATAAATTTAAAGTTAGTAAACGTCAATTTTTATTTGAGATAATGTTAGGATTACCTAGTTTAGAGACTAGGCGCATCATGACTCATTCATAAGGGTTTTTGGGTCGTGCCAGAAACCAGAGTGAAGGCACTCACATGGAACACACCGAAAGACCTTATTAAGAAAAAAAGATAAGTTGGGCATATTAGTTGCAAACAGAAAACCCACCATTGCTTACTCAAGCACAAGTTGATCAATTGAAAATAGTTGAATACAAAGCAGCTGAGACGAATTATACGCTGTCATATGAACATGAGAGGGACCAGGAGCTACATACAATGCTAGTATTTCCTAACTAAAAGTATGTCAAAAAGTTTTTCATGCCATCTCTGATATTAGCAAAAGGGGCAGCCAAAATGTCTTTTACGCAATCCTATATAGCCAAGTCAAGCTTCTGGGGGTCAAGTTATATTGATGCCAGCCCTACATTATCAAGAAAAATAATGTCAGGTTTATAAGATCCCAAAGTAACTACAAGACAATTCAATTATTAAAGACTGCAAGACACAAGTGAACCAAGGAGGAAAGACGAGGACGGGATAGCAAGACTACCAAGTTTATAAGCAATTGGAACACAATACTGGAAATTCAATTGGAGCAAATTGTTAAATGAAACGAAAATTCTTTCAAATGAAGAGAGAACCTCTTTCTTAGTTACCTTTCTTTCCTAAAAGAGAAGAATGTACGACCCTCGTAATAAAATAGAAGAATGTACGACTCTATTTATTCCCCTTATTTCCACAAATTTCAACTAGTAATCCAAGAAGTTGTTTGGCTGACTAACCATAATATTGGACTGAGAAAATAAGAGAATTGCATACAGTGAGAGACATTTACACTGACTGATTCAACACCACAAAGCTGTTTACAAAAATATACTTTCTTAAAGAAAACTTGTTAAAAAAAAAAAAAAAAACAGTTCGGTGCACTAAACTCTCGTTACGCGCGGGTTCGGGGAATGGCTAATATTTGCATTCCAGAACCACAGCATCAACTGACAAGCATCTCCACTAATTGAGTAAATCTGCTTAGTATCACGAAGTGCGATAACAAACACACAAGCACATAGTAACTAATTAATTAAGATATGATTGAAAAGACAAAAGTTGATCACCGTGCTAATTTATCTCTAGCAGCTTGCTTCGTAACTGTTCGCATCCCGTCAATCAGAACTAAGCTCTCTGAATAGTTGAAAATGAAGGAGAAACCCCTTTTAGCCTTACCAGTGCACAATTTTGCCTTAACAGAACTAGTAATTGGATCAACGAGCAACAACACGCCATTCTCATCCTCAGCAACAATGTTACCATTCCTCAAGCAGCCAATAATTCTGTCGAACCCGAATAACATTTCAACTTTGCATTTCTTGCTCCAATCACCTTCATCATCCATTACCCAAATATCAACATTATATTTTTCTGTTTTGTCCCAATGTAATATACCAAGAGAATCCTCCAAATTCACAAGATGCCCCATAAGGTCCAGTCTCGCTCCAGGCATAGGTAACTTGTCAAGTACTCTCTTACTCACATCAAAATACACCAATACCTCACGTGACCCATACGCATCGTCAAGCAGAGCAACCCAATAAGGCACCCCTTTAATAATCAGATGGCAAGAAAGCCCAACAAATCGAAACCCCATCTCATTTGGCACCCTCTCCCAGCTGAGGCTCCTGGTTGAAAACATTTCCACTTCATCTGCAATTATAGTGTTTGGTCCGAAACTCTTAACACTCAAGACCAAGAAGTCATTTTTTTGTGAATCGTACGCCAATCCGATGGAAACACAATAGTGCGTTCCAATAATTGCTTTGTTTTTCGAAGACGGTACATCCCTAGACTGCCTCATAGCTGGGTTCCAAAGAATAATGGAATCACCCAAAGGTGCCTCACAAAGGCACACAATGCCATTGCAAGAACCCACAACCACCATATATTGCAAGAAGAAAGGGAAAGGGTGATCAAGTTCTTCCACAACTGATGATGACTCGGGGGACAGGTTGATTAGTGAGAGTAGATGATAAGAGGACCCGAAATGGCGGTTGTGTAAAAGAACGGGTAAAGAACCAGTACTGGGCTGCAAAGAAGAGGAATGGAGGAAATGGGTGTCAATGAAGTTGGGTTTGGAAATGAGTTTTCGCCATGGCTTGCAAACGCACCTGAATTGTAAAAGGGTCTTCACTGGGAGACGAGAAAGGATATCAATGATGATTTCTCTTAGTAAAATGCAGTTGCATGTTGCGTCTGGAGCTCTGGTTTTTGTTTTCTTGGATTTATCTTTCTTTTTCTCCTTCCCTTTGCCTTTAGACGGCGGCATTTTAGCTGGGAAGTGGCCGGAGGTTGAAGATGAAGAAAGGCGTTTGTGATTGACAGAGAGAACTGGGGAGTTGGACAGCTTTGCTAGTCTTGACAAAGAAGAGAGGAAAACGGTTTTGGATATAAGGTGAAGACTGAATAGCAATTGTGTATATATACTTGCACGTTCAGATTAATGATTCTTTCTTATTTGACACCATCTAGTCTTAAATAGTTTTTGTGATAACGACTATGTCGTCTTAATCAGAGTACTTGTACTTTACTTTTAAATAATTTAATTTAGTAGTAGAATTTAAATTTAAATTTAAATTAAATGGATAATAATTTGTTTTGTTTATATTGTCATAAACCCAAAATCCACTAAGGATCTTGATGATGCTGGACACTGTCGTTAAGCAAACCAACAAAAAATATTAATTAAATTCTTATTTTAAATATTTCCGAAACCATTTGTTTTATACGTTTAAACAATTCATAATAAATTCCATTGAATAAATAGTGAAACGTTTAACAACTTTTTAATGTTTTTGAATAAACTCATAGACATCCATAGAACCTAGTGTCACAAGTGCATGGACTACTTCTAAGAAACAATACAATACAACATCCATCCAAAACAAAAATGGACAGAAAGTAAATATAATATACGGAAAGGGACTATACTAGCTGCGGCTGCCTCGAATAATGCAGCTAACCAAGTCCCAGTGTCGTCCATGCTGCTACGCCCATTAGGCCACTAGTAGTTCCTGAGCCTGTGCAATAATAATGCATGGAAGTATAGTATGAGTACAAAAATAACGTGTACTCAGTATGTATTTGGCCTAATCTCAGAGAAATAGAAACGAGATAAAAGTTTTGACACTTACTAAACGTCCAAGAATAGTAATATTAACGCGATGACTCACACATTTATTAAGAACAATAATAGATTCAAGTAAATTACTAAGCAGGTAAAAGTTCCTCTTTATCATAAGTTTCCAGATTCATAATCAATTAATTTATAAGTACCTCAGGTCGGGAGAGCAGGTACTAGTATCAACATATATTAAAACAAGCAATGCAAGCATGCGCAAATCTTTCCGAGGTCGTACGACCCCATCCAATAATATTTAAAATGTGCACTGCCGAGGGTCGAGCGGCCCGAACCATAGATGCATCTATTACCCTGCTCACGAATCATACATGTGATGCGGTCACATTTAAATTAACAATCACCCTGCTTGTGTACCATATATGTGACACAAATACACATCGAAATACATGCTCAACAGCAAATTAAGAATTTTACGCGGATTCATCCCATTAGAATCCAATTCTCTGTTAATGATTTAAGGAATAAAGTTTAATTCTCTTAGAAACGTATTTACCAATTTGATAGGATTTCAGCAATTCATACTGTCAATAACTTTATATGTATTCCAAGTACAACATTCTTTTGGGTCCTAGAATACCCGGACAATAACATGATAGTAGCTACGCACGAACTCTCGTCACCTCGTGTGTATGTAGCCCCCACAAATAGGAGCACATAACCAATTATTTTACCTATGGGAACAATTCCCTCTCACAAGGTTAGAAAGGAGACTCACCTTGCTCTGAAGATTCATAATCGGCATTTCACGCCCTTCTACAAACTCAAATTGATGCACAACACTCCAAAACTAGCCAATAGTTATGCGAATCCGTTAATATACGATAAACTGCTCATATTAATTTAATTTATAATAATATTAAATCCCGATCGGAATGTTGATAAAAATGCCCTCGGGACCACATGCCCAGATGTCCAAAATTTTTGAAGAATAAGTTTACCCAGAGCCTCACGAACTCAAATATATAATTTTCTCTTAATTCCATACCCAAATTTATGGTCATATTCCAAGAATATAAATTTCTATATCTTTCAATCAAAACCATCAGAAACAAAAATAACACCTGTAATAACAGCATCCGAGGACTTAACCTCTGGTCTGGCAGGAAGTGCATAACATCGGGGTTGGGCCCCACCAACCCGAGCAGTATCTCTGGAACGATCAGTTGTTGGCTGGTCTCTACCTCTACCGGTCTGAGCTCCACCTCTATGACCTCTGCCTCCACCTCTATGTCCTCTACCCCTGCCTCTAGCTGGCTGGGCTGGCTGTGGGGGAACCGGGGCCTGAACTATTATATGAGAATCCTACTGCTGCGATTGAGCACCTCTAAATCTCGGTCAATGTTTCCTGATGTGACCCATATCTCCACACTCATAGCACGCATCTGAACGCGGAAGCTGAGAAAACTAGGACTGACCTCGCCGACCCGAATGATCACCTCGGAAACTCGGAAGTGGCTGTACACTGATAGGTGCTGATGATGCACTATACAACTGCTGATCAGAGTAATGTGGCTGAGAATCACGACTACCCGAAGGGCCGTGAGAAGCCTTAAGCGTTGACTGAAAAGGCCTAGGAGGATGGCCTCTACCATACGAATCTCTACCTCCAGATGAGGTACCACTGAACCTCCATGTATTATGGGGCCTCTTATCCGACCCATGACCTTCTCCCTGAGATAGAGCCATCTCGATCCGGCGGGCTGCATTGGCCGCCTCCTAAAAAGTGATTTCAGTCCCTGCTCCCATAGCCATCTGCAGACGGATTGGCTGACTCAAGCCATCAATAAATCTTCTCACCCTTTCTCTATCTGTGGGAAGTATGACAATGGAATGACGAGCTAGGTCAATGAACCTAGTCTCGTACTGTTTGACCGACATAGAACCCTAATGAAGACGCTCAAATTACCTGCGCAAAGCCTCCTTCTAAGTTGCTGGAATGAACTTTTCCAAAAACAATTCTGCAAATTGGCCCTAAGTCAAAGATGGTGACCCTGCTTGTTTAGATAAGCAATAATCCCTCCACCAAGTCTTGGCGGATCCAGATAATCGAAAAGTGGAAAAATCAACACCATTAGTCTCCACAATACCCATAATACGGAGAGCCTTGTGGCAACTATATAGAATGTCCTAGGGATCCTCTAAAGAAGTGCCACTGTATGTGGTAGTAAATAGCTTGGTAAACCTACCCAATCTCTATAAAGCATCGACAGACATAGTTGTACCATCACTAGCCCGAGTCACTATGCCAGGCTGAACTGCCTCAGCTGGCTTAATCACAGGAACCTAAGCCTGGAGAATTATTGGCTCCGGAGTGTGCGTAGCAAGAGTCTGATTACCTCTTCCAGCCTGAGAAGTGGCTGGTGCTACTGGCAGTAAACATGCTCTAGTAAAACTGTCCATAAAGACTGCTAACCAGACTAAAACATCTTGAAAATCTGGGGTGAACATAACCCTTCCTGGGACCTGAGCTGGGCTCACTGGAACTGTTGGGGCTGGAACCTCCTCCTCGATATGAACTTGAGGTTCTGCAATTGGTGCTATTGCTCGGGGCTGAACTCTACCTCGACCTCGGCCTCTAGGATGGCCTCAACCTCGGCCTCTAGGATGGCCTCAACCTCGGCCTCTACCCCTAGCAGGAGCTGCTGCTGCTGGGGCCTCGGGCTGCTGGTCAGTAGATGAGGAAGCAAGTTTATTGCCATCTAGGGAAGAACAGAGTAGAAATTCAATTAGCATTTAGAGGATCAAAGTCGCACGACAGGAAAGAATAAAGGTGAAATCTTTCCAAGCTTTGTAGCCTTTGGGGGATAAATACAAACGTCTCCGTACCGATCCCTCCGACCCTACTAAGGTTATTCGTGAGTTGTGAGACCTGTGCAACCTAGAGCTCTGATACCAACTTATCACGACCCGGATTTCCCATCATCGAGAGTCGTGATGTCGCATACTAATAGGAGCTAGGCAAGCCCACTTTTGATTCCCTTTCCGTTGATTACAACTGTCATTTTTAAAACATTTAATATAATTCTCCCTTCTATAAATACTGACTAAGCTGGTCCAACAATGAAGTCCACCACTGTTTTGAGTCTTGGAGTGAGAATTCTGGCAATGAGTTATAGATGGTGGTACAACACACTATATGCCGAACTTCTTTGACAAAAGAAAGACTAGCCACTTTTGGAACTAATGTAATGGTTGCACTGCACACATTCTTCAATAGCTTCCTTGATTCAAAGAACTCTTTGACTGCCTTTGTCACCCCTTCTCCAACTATATTCCAGTATTTCTTAAAGAATTCTACTGGAAAGCCATCAATGCCAGCTGCTTTGTCACTTGGCAGTTCCTTTGGCCATTGTAGTATCTCAGTATCAGAACTTGATCATGTTCAAATGCTGCTCTCTACCCAAGTAATGACCATTCTAAACAATGTTTATATCAAGATAGGGCAATTATGAAGCCATTGTTCCTAGAAGACCTTCAAAAAAAAAAATTTAACTCTTGCTCAACTAACAAAGGATTAGTTAGTTTTTGTACAAGCTCATTATAGATAGTAGAAATTCTGTTTCTAGCTTTCCTTGCCTTCAAATGTCCATAGAAAAACTTTGTGTTTGAGTCTCTCACTGATTCACAATGTAATTAAAAAATTTCCGGCTTCGCGTCCGAAACTGCGCACGCAAATCGAGATGACTATTAATGAGGTTTTCAAGGCCTCAGAAGCTCGAAATGATTAAGAAAATAAGTGATGACCCTTTAGATCGTCACAACTTGTGACACCGGGTTTTGGAATGATTATGGGGTATATTGTATCAACTTCTTAGCATTTATATTTGATTTGAAATGATTATTTTTTACTAGTAAAATTTATGGAAAATTATAGTTTGAAAGATTTATTAAAACTCGAACTTAATCAAGTATTTTGGTTGGCTTGCTTGACAATAATGCCCGGTGCCATCACGATCCTTAGTTGAATTTGGGTCATGACACAAGACGTAGTATAAAAGTCACGTCGTAATCAAAGAATCATTTATATCGTGTCAACCTTTATGCTTTGCCATAAATATGAGTTAGTATTTCACTTTGTGGCTATTTTTAGGTTCTATTGACACCTATGAGAATAGCGCAAAAATATATTTATCACAACAACAACTGAGAAATGTTACTCTTTTTCATGTAGTGTTTCTTAATTAATATATGATGATTATCTATAATTATTTAGAAGGTTTAAATGTTAAGGTTATTTACATATAATTCAAATAATTCGGATATTTAATATGGTTAATGTCAAATATCAAAATGGAGTAAAAAAGATTCACTAGCTAGAAGAATTTTTTATATTTTTAGATAGCCAACTAAAATGAGTTTTGAATTAAGAATAGTATTTTTAATTACATTATTACAAAAATAATTATTATTGAAAAATAATATAAGGATGTCAACACACCAAATAAGAGTACAAGTTGTAGTAAAGGAATTAAGTCATATCTAAGAGTCATTCATTGTTTGAATATTTGATTGTTACCATAAATATGAGTTATTATTTTGCTTCCTAACTACTTTTAGGATCCAATGACACCGACAAGAATGATATCCAAAATAAAAAAATAGTAGAAATGATTAATTTTTTTTCTTCGTGTAGTTAATATCTAATGATTATCTATATTTGGTTAGAAACTGTAAATTTTAAAATTATTTACATACAATCCAAATAACTTACATATTTGATATAATTAGTGACCGCGCATCCGTATAGATACTAATACTAATATATTATAAAAGATGATTTGATCCTTCCTTAAGAATACTTTGTCGTCAAGCCCAATGACTATAGTACTAGCGAAGATTCCTTAATAAGGAAAATATTTTCATTCCTAAATAAAATAGAAAGTTATTCAAAGTACATTAAGGAAAAAGCAATCTTAGCTGGCAAGATTAAATATATTGATCGACCAAATGATATATTGATTACCAAATCCCCTGATAAAAGCCAAAATGTTCTCGGTTCAATTCGATGGAGGATAATACTACCGATCACTACCAAGAAGAATACAATACCAAATGGTCTTTCAGCAGAGATATTCGTTGTGAAATTTATTATTTTATATATTAAATTAGAGCAAAAAGATAAAATGAGAAAAAAAAATTATATATGTTATTGTCATGTATGCATAGAACGAACAATAATGTCATATTTGGTCTTCCGTTTCATACATGCTGGGTTTGAAGAAAAATACACCCATTATATTAATGAGAAACTTAAAATCCATCAAGTGTCTTATGTGATCGTACAATGATGGTATACAGAGGCTTTGATAATAATATTATACATGAAAAATCATGATGAGTTGATGTGCTTCCAAACACATGTTCATCCCCCAATTCAACTTTGGCCTATCCTTTTAAAATTTATCTAGCAATAATTTTCAGTACACTTGTGTTTTACAATAATAACATACAAGGTCAAATAATCAATGTTGGATTGTATTTGTTGCAACATGCTTTCTCGGACGATCTAGAGAAAAGGATACGGGTTCCCGTAAACCTAATAACTGTTGCATAGATCCTGTATTTGTACAAAAAAAAATATTAAAAGTAGAAGAATATTTAGCTTGGAACCCAGTTCGTTGGTCCAATTATCACGTAGATTAGCTTGAGATTGTTGTAGGAACCCATAAACTTAAAATTCTGGATTCGCCGCTGCCCGAACATATTAAGCGGACTTTTGGTATGTTATGTTAATTTAGTCAAAAGTATTATTTTCTTTAAAGTTAAAACAACAGCAACAATAACCTACTATAATCTTACAAATAAGATATGAATAGGATAATGTATACGCAAAACTTAGTCGCACTAGAATCCACATATGCAAAGAAGTATAAAACAAAGTAACATTCAAGTCGCACCATAGTCTACATATGCGAAGAACTATGAAACCAAAAAGAACATTCAAGTCACACCACAGTCTACATTTGGAAAGAATTATGAATCAAAAAGAAAATTACTTATGGGACACACTGAAAGACCTAATGAAGCAAAAAAGATAACTTGAGCATATTAGACGCAAACATAAATCCACAATTGCTTACTGAAGCACAAGTTGATCAGTGCAAAATAGTTGATAATCTGATAGAAAGTAGTTGAGACGAATTATATGCTGTAATATGAACATGATAATCGGATCAGTGCAAAATAGTTGATAATCGGATCGGGAATGAAGAATTCTATAGAAAACACTCACCAAACAAGAAAAAGAGCAGCAGAAACAGAAAGCGCAAAACCATGTGGCATCTCTATTTATTCCCCTTATTTCCACCAATTTTAACTAGTAAAGATCACAGAGTTAGTTGACGTAGTAATTCACAGTCAATCTGATTTGTTTCACCAAGTGCCCATAACATACACATATGGACATAAGGATAAGAAAAAAGCAAAAGTGCAACATCTCAAAGTGGGATCAGAATTGACAATCAACACAAAGCTAGCACAGTTGATCTCTAGCAGCTTGCTTCTTAACTGGTCGCATCCCGTCAATCAGAACTAAGCTCTCTGAATAGTTGTAAATCATTAACAAACGGCTTTTAGCATTACCCATCCACAATTTTGCCTCAACAGAACTAGTCACCGGATCAAAGAGGAACAACACGCCATTCTCATCCTCAGCAACAATGTTACCATTCCAAAAACAGCCAATCAATTTGTCGAACCCGCATAACATTTCAACATTGCATTTCTTGATCCAACCATCTTCATCATCCATTACCCAAATATCAACATGACGTTTGTCTGTGTTGTCCCACAGTAGCATAGCAAGAGAATCCTCCAAATTCACAAGATGCCCCTGAATCCTCAGTCCCACTCTAGGCATAGGTAACATGTCAAGTGCTCTCTTACTCACATCATAATACACCCATACCGCAAAAGGATCGTCAAGCTGCAGAGCGCTCCAATAAGGCACCCCTTTAATAATCAGACTGCAAGAAAGCCCCAAAACTCGAAACCCCATCTCATTTGGCACCCTCTCCCAGCTGCAACTCTTGGTTGAATACATTTCCACTTCATCCGCAACAATAGTTTGTGGTCCGAAACTCTTAAGACTCAAGACCAAGAAGTCATTCTTTTGTGAATCGTACGCAAATCCGATGGAAACCCAAGAGTGCGTTCCTATAATGGGTATGCTTTTCGAAAGCGGCAAATACGTATACTGCCTCATAGCTGGGTTCCAAAGAACAATGCCATCACCCGCAGTTGCCCGAAAAAGGCACACAATGCCATTGCAAGAACCCGCAACCAATATATTATCCACGAAGAAAGAGTAAGGGCTATCAAGTTCCACAACTGATGATGACTCGGGGGACAGGTTGATTAGTGAGAGTACATGATCATAGGACTCGAAATGGTGAGTGTATAAAAGAAGGGGTAAAGAAGCGGTACTGGGCTGCAAAGAAGAGGAATGGAGGAAATGGGTGGCTATGAAGTAGGGTTTGGAAATGAGTTTTCGCCATGGCTTGCAAACACACCTGAATTGTAAAAGGGTCTTCACAGGGAGACGAGAAAGGATATCAATGATGATTTCTCTTAGTAAAATGCAGTTGTCTGTTGCGTCTGGAGCTCTGTTTTTTGTTTTCTTGGATTTACCTTTCTTCTTCCCCTTTCCTTTGCCTTTAGACGGCGGCATTTTAGCTGGAAAGTGGCCGGAGGTTGAAGTTGAAGAAAGGCCAGCTAGTCTTGAAAAAGAAGAGAGGAAAACGGTTTTAGAGGGTTTTGGATAAAAGGTGAAAACTGAATACCAATTGTGTAATATATATAGTTACACGTTCAGGTTAATGATTGTTTAACAATGGAATTAATAGTCCTCTTTTCCTTCTCATTTGGATTGGCACCTATCTAGTATTAAATAATCTACATCTATAGGTATATCTATATATATAATTAAAAATCAAAGACAAAAGCATATTATTATGACAAGTGGCATAATCACAAGAAGCCAAGCGGCATTGTTAAGACAAAAATAACTACCTTTTAACTAATTGTTTTTTTTCAATTTTGAATTAATTAGTTACTCTTTTTGAATTAATAAATATAAATATATTATAATTAGCTATATTAAAAAAAATAACTACCTATTCAAATTAAGGAGTAATTTATAGTTGATGTTTTAAAGTTATTTTAAAATAGAAAAAAAACATAAATTAGCTACAGTAAAAAAACGAAAATATTAATTAAAAAAGCTACATATTCAAGTTGGGGAATAGTTTCAATTTAGAATTTTAAAATTATTTTAAAAAAATATTATTAAAAAAATTACTTTTGTATTATACTGAGTTTTTTCATTTAATTATTTAATTTGTTGAAAGGTGAAATAAAATAAAAACAAAACCCTTCCTAACCGTGACTTTTAACTACCTTTCCATCTTCCCTTAAAGTAAACCTAAATTAACGCCGGAAAACACCATACCTTCAACCCACTTTCCAACGAATTTCATTGCCTCAACTGTGATTTACACGTCTGTGTTGCAACTGTACAGACGTGAAAGTACATATATCTTCTACAACTACACAACCTTCAATCTTAATGTTCATTCTTATATAAAGATTTATACAAAACTTACGTCCTATGCAAAAGATGGCTACTCACATTGATTTCATCAAAGATATAACTATTTCGAAGATACAATGGAAGTTAAAAGTTCGAGTTGTCCGTTTGTGGGAAGTACCGGATCGTTTTAATCCAGGCACTATTTTCTCGATTGAATTGGTTCTACAAGATGAAAATGTATTTTAACTATTTTTTTACCTTACTAATTCGGGTTCATTAATTTTGCTCATCCAAATTATTATATTATAATATTATACAAGTTATTGTTCAAAATAAGTTATCTAATATATTTTGTTTCGCTTATTATTTGTTCCTCGAATTTTCGTTTCTTTCTCTTTGACGCAAACATAAGTACTTGATTATTGTTTGGTACTCATTCTGAAATCTTTAATTTTACAGTTTTCTTTCCCATGAAAGGATATTAACTGCAGCACCTATTTGTGTTCATTACAAGAGTGTAACTTCTGATAGAATGAAAAATCAAGTGTATTTTTTTGGATGAGAACAAAAAAAAAGGATTACTACAACATCTACATATATTTGTTGGAGATTACCATACATCTTAAGTAGCTTCACAGATTTTCCGACCTTTCTTCAAATGCTAATATAATGCAATTCATTCTTATGTACCAACCTATATTACTCTCAACAAAATTCATCTATTAATTTTAGAATAAATCCTTCTGTATTCGATTGCTAATTCTAATTGTAATAAACATAGTTTTATTATCTCTTTAAATTCTTCTTTTCTTAAAATTAATCCGCGCATAGCGCGGGTACTATACTAGTATAATTAAAAATCAAAGACAAAAGCATATTATTATGACAAGTGGCATAATCACAAGAAGCCAAGTGGCATTGTTAAGACAAAAATAACTACCATTTAACTAATTGTTTTTTTCAATTTTGAATTAATTAGTTACTCTTTTTGAATTAATAAATATAAATATATTATAATTAGCTATATTAAAAAAAATAATAACTACCCATTCAAATTAAGGAGTAATTTATAGTTGATGTTTTAAAGTTATTTTAAAATAGAAAAAAAAACATAAATTAGCTACAGTAAAAAAACGCAAATATTAATTAAAAAAGCTACATATTCAAGTTGGGGAATAGTTTCAATTTAGAATTTTAAAAAAATATTATTAAGACAAGTGACATAATCACAAAAATCCAAGTGGCATTGTTAGGACAATAAACTACCTTTTAATCTATCTATATATCTATATCTATATATTATTAATAGGAGAGAAACAATTCCTCTTAGTAAGCTACGTGGTAGCTTCAGAAAAAGCCACGTGGCATAGTTAATTATTAAATTAATTATTTAGTTAATAATTCATTATTGCTTATTCTTTTTAAATTTAAATCTATATCTATATCTGTATATTATTAAAAGCAAAGGAAAAAACCCTCTCATTAAGTCACGTGGCAGCTTAAAAAAAGGCCACGTGGCATAGTTAGTTATTAAATTAGTTATTTAGTTAATAATTAATTATTGGTTATTCTTTTTAAATTTAAATATATCAAAAAAACAAAAATAAAAAACTACCATATATATATATATATATATATATATATATATATATATATATATTACTTTAATTACATTAATAAATATAGATATCTTATATTAATTAACTATAATAAAAAACTATATAAAAATAAAAATATAAAAATATATCTATATCTATATATTATTAAAAGGAGAAAAATATCCCTCTCTTTAAGCTTTGTGGCAGCTTCAGAAAAAACCACGTGACATAATTAGTTATTAATTTATTTATTTAGTTAATAATTAATTATTGGTTATTCTTTTTGAATTTGAATATGTCTAAAAACAAAAATAAAAAACTACCATATATATATATATATATATATATATATATATATATATATATATATATATATATATATATATATATATATATATATATATTACTTTAATTAACATTAATAAATATAGATATCTTATAATTAATTAACAATAATAAAAAACTATATAAAATAAAAATATAATAAATATAAAACAAATAACAACTCATTCAAATTGGGTGAGAGTAGTTCCAAGTTAGAGTTTTAAAAATTATTTTAAAATAAAAAGGCAAAAATAGTCTATAAAAAACGAAAAAAGAAGAAGAAAAACTACCCATTCAAATTGGGGAAATAGTTTCAAGTTGGAGTTTTAAAATAAACGAAAAAAGAGAAGAAAAACTAGCCATTTAAATCGGGGAGTAGTTTCAAGTTGGAGTTTTAAAATAAAAATAGATATCATATAATTAACTATAAAAAATATATATAAAAAAATAACTACCCATTCAAATTGGGTGGCAGTAGTTTAGAGTTGCAGTTTTTAAATTATTTTAAAATAAAAAAGTAACAAAAAAAAATCTTTAAAAATCTATATCTATATCTATATATTATTAAAAGGAGATAAAAATCCCTCTCATTAAGCCACGTGACAGCTTAAGAAAAAGCCACATGGCATAGTTAGTTATTAAATTAGTTATTTAGTTAATAATTAATTATTGGTTATTATTTTTAAATTTAAATATATCTTAAAAAAATTATATATATATATATATATATATATATATATATATACATATATATATATATACTTTAATTACATTAATAAATATAGATATCTTATATTAATTAACTATAATAAAAAACTATATAAAAATAAAAATATAAAAATATATCTATATCTATATATATTATTAAAAGGAGAGAACTATCCCTCTCATTAAGCCACGTGGCAGCTTTCGGAAAAGCCATGTGGCATAGTTAATTATTAAATTAGTTATTGGTTATTCTTTTTGAATTTAAATCTATATCTATATATTATTAAAAGGAGAGGATAAAGCCCTTTCCTTAAGCCAAGTGAAAGTATAAATAAAAGCCATATGGCATATTTAGTTACTAATAAGTTTTTTAGTTAATAATTAGTTAATAGTTATTATATTTGAATTTAAATATCTATAAAAACAAAAATAATGAAAAATAAAAGCTACATATATATATATCTCGGCGCTAAACTTGTATATATATATATATATATATATATATATATATATATATATATATATATATATATATATATATATATATATATATATATATATATATATATATGGTTACTTTATTTTAATTAATAAATATAGATATCTCATAATTAGTTATAATAAGAAAATTCAAATATATAAATATATAAAAAAATAACTACACATTCAAATTGGGTGGGGGTAGTTTCAAGTTGGAGTGTTAAAATTATTTTAAAAAACAATTAAGTATAATAAAAAATAAAAAAGAAGATGAAAAACTACCCATTCAAATCGGTGAGTAGTTTCAAATTGGAGTTTTAAAATAAAAAAATAAATTAAAAAAAATAAAAATTACCATTTCAAATTGGGGAATAGTTTCAAGTTGGAGTTTATAATTGTTTTAAAATAAAAATTAAAAAAAAAGTCAATAAAAAGAATTGATTCAAATAGTGGAGTAGTATCTTTCTAATATTCTATATTCTATATATCTTCTATATATTATTAAAAGGAGAGAATACAATCCTCTCCTTATGCCAAGTGGTAGCCTAAAACAATCTCATGGAATAATTAGTCAATAACAAAGAAATTATCTATTGAAAATTAAAAAAAAAATTAACTACTAAAACATGGGGGAGAGTTGGTTTAGGTTAGTTAATTTCTTTATTTTATTTTTTAAATTCTTTTTTTATTTTATGAAAAAAAAGTATCTATTCATTAAAAGGGATGATAATATAATAAAATTTAAAAAAAAAAAATATTTTCAAGGGTAATAAAATATATATCTCTTATTATATTATAAAAAAATAGCAGACAAAAATATTAAACAAGTAATATGCTAATAATCTATCCATATATTGTTAAAAGCCAAAGAAAAAGCCACCGCCTTACAAGTGGTAGCCTAGATAAAAACCATATGACATAATTAGTTAATAACAAAAAATCATTTATTAAAAATTAAAAAAAAAATTAATTACTAAAATATCGATAAGGGTTGGGTATATCGTATTGGCAAATAAAATGACAATTGAAATTTATTAAAGCAATACGATCTAATAGTATCAAACGAGAATAATTATAATTAATTTTTTTTAATATTGACCGCGCATCGCGCGGGTACGATTACTAGTTATTATAAAATCATAAATAAAATATTGTATTGGATATAATTGTAATATTATTATTATTTCTTTTTGTGTTTTGATTTGGTTTGATTTAACAAAAAAACACGTTCTAGAAATTCTATTCTATTTAATTTAGGCTTACACATTTAAAACGTATGTGCAGGAAGTAGGAACATTCTTCGAATTCCAAGTAACATTCCAATTAAATTGTTGAAAAATCTACTTTTAGGTATTATAACCATTTATGGGTATATCGTGCGTGACTTGAGTTATTCATCTGTAAAATATAAAAGTAAAATAATAACATGTTAACTGTTATATCGTAATAACATTTTTGGAGTTCAAGCAGATAGTGGTCATATATTTTGCTTCTAATACATTGACGTAGTATTTTACTCTAAATTTTAATTATTAAAAGATCAATAGTTTGTGTAATTAATTATTTTACATTTACGACCTAAGTTAGTACAATAATACTCATTTTTATCATTTAAAAGATTTGTCTCATGTACTTTTCCAAGTCAAGCGGTAAACTGTCTTACATCATGTTTTTTTTTAAAATTCTTTTATAAAATTAACACGATCTAAAAGGAAAAAAGATAAAATTTACCAAAAAGTTGATGAGTAATTTCTTAAATAGATATATAATAATGACTAATTTTTGAAATTTTACTATACGACAATGTTTTAAAGGCGGGGCGTGGGGCGAAGCGTAAGCTCTGAGACATGGGGTGTAAGTCTCCCCATGGATCTTTAAATTTTACTAATTTCAAGAATTTTAATATAGTATAAAATAAAAAATAATTATAAAAATTACATAAAAATTATAATAAATAATCTATTTAAAATATTTATAATATATAATTCAACTATGAATAATAAAAAAAGTATGACTTATATCGCAAATTCGCTGCAACGTTGTTACAACTCAAACATCAAAAGTAAGGTATTTGATACAAAATCTTATATGTATCTCTTAAGGAGTAATAAATCTTGAAAGAATTTCGATATTATAATTTAATATTTTTCTTAAAATACTCCTTTTGTTTAATATGCTTTCTATTTGAAAAAGAATTTTATAAAAATATAATTCACAATTTAAATATGTTTCTCTAGCATCATTTATTTTTAAGTTTGAACAAGTTAATAAAGTGACACATAATTCACCATATAATACCATGATAACTAATTATTTGTAAATAGTTACTAGCTAATACTGAGCTATTAAATAAATAAGTATTGTATCTCGTAAATGTGAACAAAATAAAATTTTGAAAATAACTATGAAAAAATTACGGACATTTATATAGTAAAGACAAACAAAAGTTAATAAATAAATACTTTTTAAATAAAAAATTTATTTAAAATTAACTATCATAGAAGTCTTAGTTGATAATGTGCAATAATTTTAATTTTAATTATGACACAAATAACAACTTAATGATTAATGATTAAGAAAAAATTAATTTCAATAGTCAATGATTTATCAAGAAATTTTAAGGATTTACAAGGTTAGTTACATATAAATGCATAAACTTCTATTAGACGAGCCCAATACGTTGGGTGTTGGGCGTGTTCGGGGCGTAAGCCCCAATGACCGAGGTGTAAGTCTCACGGAACTAAGCCCCACACATAAGTAAATGAATTTTGCCTTTTAAAATAGAGCTATACGGTTTTCCCGTCAGCGTGATTGACTAAAATCTTATTTTTGATAATTTTGATTTATTAGAGTACATTATAGCAAACACAAGTAGTTTCTCACAAAGGGACGGCCCAGTGGGTTTGGAGGGAGTTTTCCAACAAAAAAATTAATCAAATAGTTTACTTTGCCATCTTATAACAGAGAAGGGAGCCTAATAGAGAGTTAGAAGGCACACTCTTGTAGAGATCGGAATAGGGTATTGACTACCGGTATAGGATCATGGACAATGCTTGTGCAATGAGAAGCAAGACGTTGAAGACATAAACAATTCATGAGTCGTTGGCTTTGGTGGCGCAAATTTATTAAGTATTTTGATAAAAAGTTAAAACTATTACGCACATTTAATTATGTAGTGATTAAGAGATTTGATATGATCAATTTATCTATTAGCCTTGCAGAGTTTATATTGTATATTTTATCTTCTGTTGGGTTTGAAGAAAAATACACCCATTATATTATTGAGAAACTTAATCCGTCAAGTGTCTTATGTAATCATACAATGATGGTATAGAGAGGCTTTGATAATTATATCATACATGAAAAATCACGATGAGTTGATGTGCTTCCAAGAACGTGTTCATCCCCATAATTCAACTTTCGCCTATCTTTTTAAAATTTATCTAGCAATAATTTTCAGTACGCTTGTGTTTTGCAATAATAATATAGTCAAACAATTGTAAATGCTAGATTGTATTTGCTGCAACATGATTTCTCGGATGATCTAAAGAAAAGGATACGGGTTTGTGACGACCCGGCCCGTCGTCACGGGAATTACCACCCCGTTATGTTGAAATTGTATGTTTTATGCGTTTATATCGGTGTTAAAGTCTATCGGGTGATTTAGGAGTGATTTGGATTGAAAATGAGGCATATAGCCTTTTTGAAGGAGACTTGAATAAGGAAAGTCAACCCGGAGTTGACTATTTAGCTAAAGGGCTCGGAATCGGATTCTGATGATTCGGTTAGTTCCGGGAGGTGATTTGTGACTTAGGGGAACAATCGGAATTGAATTTGGAGGCCGGTGTAGAAATAGGCTTGAATTGGCTAAGGTTGAATTTTGGCGAAATCCGAACGGTAGGTGAGATTTTGATCCGGGAGTCGGAATGGAATTCGACAGTTGCAATAGCTCCGTTAGGTGATTTTGGATGTGCCTGCAAAATTTCAGGTCATTCGGACGTCGTTTGGTCGGGTTGTTGATTGATTGTGTAATTCGGAATGTTTTAAGGAATTTAGGCTTGAATTTGATGTGAATTATGAGTTTTGGTGTTATTAGACGTGTTTTGAGGATTGGAGCAAGTTCGAATAAGGTATTAAGATGTGTTGGTGTGTTTGGATGAGGTCCCGGGGGCCTCGGGGTAATTTCGGATGGTTAAACCGGAGAAAATGTGGAAAATTGCAGGTTTTTGAGTCTGTTCTGTTGTTTTCGCTCCTGCGGAAATGGGAGCGCAGGAGCGAGTCCGCAGGAGCGGACATGAAGGCGCAGAAGCGGGATAGACCGCTGAAGCGGAGCCTGGCCCGCAGGGGCGGCTTCGCTGAAGCGAGTGGGCGATCGCAGAAGCGGTCCTGAGGCGTGATGGGGAGGTCCGCAGAAGCGGGTGGTTGATCGCGGAGGCGAGTCCGCAGGATCGGACTCTTGATCGCAGAGGCGGAGAGGACCGCAGGAGCGGATGAGAATCCGCAGAAGCGGACTCGTAGGAGCGGTCCTTGGATTGCTGGTGCGGAAATGGCCAAAAGGGCCTGGGTTCGCAGAAGCGACCAAAAGGTCGGAGAAGCGGTTCCGCAGGGGCGGAAAATGGTCCGCAGAAGCGAAAATCGCAGTGAATTAATTGTATCAGAAGTTAGAAAATTTCAGAAACATTTCACACATTTGGGTCTCGGCTTTAGAGGCGATTTGAGCGATTTTGAAGAGAAATTCAAGGGAAATCATCAGGTAATCAACTATGGACTTAAACTATGATTAGTATTGGTAATATTATGCAATTATATCATGAAAATGGAGGAATTTGGGGTGATTCATGGAAGATTTAACCCTAGGCTTGAACTTTAGAAAATTAAGGTTTTGAATGGGCAAATGGAGTCCGAATTTGGTAAAATTGATATGCTTAGACTCGTATTGAAATGAGGGTTCCGAATATGTGACTTTTGTAAATTTTCGACAAGCGTACCAAAAGTCGAGTTTTGATAACTTTGGGAATTTTGATGTAGATTGAGTTGTATTGATTGGGTGTCGTCCCATTGGCTTAATTTGTTGTATTTCTACTGTATTTGATCAGATTCTACGCGTGCGGAACTTGATTCTCGTGGCAAGGGCGTTGCGGAGTTGTCGTCGCGCCGTATTGAGGTGAGTAATAGATGTGGGTGATGACCAGCGGGTTCGAAACCCCGGTATACCACTTTGTGACGCTGTATAGCGGCGAGACACGTACTCTCTTGTGAGTGTGGGGTCGATTGTGATTAGGGACTATGGCTTAGTCCGACTTGTTGATACTGTGTTATGATATTAGGCTATTCATGAGCCGTCGAACCTCCTTCTCGGATGGTTGCATATTATAATGTGATATTGGCTACTCTTGAGCCGTTGAACCCCTTCTCGGGCGGTTGAGTATACTTGTGGGCCATGAGCCAGTTATTGGATCCCGCGAGGATCGTTATCATTGTCATATCATATTGACATGCTAGTTTCCAAATCTCTGGAACTTGATATTTCTGTTTTCAACTGAAAAATGATAAAATATGTTTTCAAACTACTTTTGAGCCTGCGAGGTTGTGATTGCATATTAGCTGACTAGTAGTGGATCGGGCTGCGCGCCGCAGCAGTACATATGTCGGATCGCAGCATATATTCATGATATTGTGCTTGGGCTGTAGGAGCCCCTGTGGAGTCTGAAACCCCACGGTGAGCACGGGTACCCAAATTGGATCGGGCTACGCGCCGTAGCTGTCATTTCATGCATTGCATTGCATTTAGCTACACCTGCTAGCTGTTATACTTGTTGTTGATATTGTTGGCTATCTACTGTTGATATTGAACAGCTACAAGGTTTTGGGTTATAGCTTTACATTGTGCTTTACTGTGGATTTCTTATCTACGTTGTCTTACCCTTGTTTATTACCATTGAGTCCGGCGGTACTCATTTTACTCCCTGCACCTTGTGTGCAGACCCAGGTACCTCTCAGCAGTGATCCAGTAGCTGTGCGAGGAGACATTTGTGGATATTCGAGGTAGCTGCAGAGTCCGCAGGACCCGATATTCCTTCTTACTGTCTCTTGATTTTTTATTGACTTTTCTTTCCGCACTTGGTATCTTGTAAACCTTTATACACTCATGTTCAGTAGAGGCTCATGACTCTTGACCCTTCGGTCTATGGGAGTTGGCACGTGTTGGGACTTGGTTCCCTGTTTTTAATATGTATCTATCACTGTTGAATTATTTCCGTATGCTTAAATTGGATAAAGTGAGCTTATGGCTCCATGATTGTTGTTAATTGGTCAGGCTGGCCTAGCAGTGTGCTGGGCACCATCACGACCGGATTTGGGGTCGTGACAAGTTGGTATCGAAGCCTAGGTTTACTAGGCCTCATGAGTCTTGAGCCGGTTAGTAGAGTCTTGTGGATCGGTACGGGGACGCCTGTACTTATCCTCGGGAGGCTGCGAACCTTTAGGAAACACTTCACTTTTCTTGAACTCCGTCGTGCGATCTTGTTGTTCCGAGAACTGAACTTCCATATTCTATTCTCTCGCAGATGGCGAGAACGCGAGCATCAGGACGAGGTGGACGACCTCCATTGCCACCTGTTAGAGGCCGTAGGCGCGGTCGTGCTAGAGGTAGAGGTAGGGCGGCTGAGGCAGTGCCAGCTGACCCGCCTGTTGTACCAGTTCAGGAGCAGCCCCCAGTGGTTGATGCTCCAGCAGCCCCAGTTCAGGGCCAGACTATATCTATTGTTATTCCTGGTCTTCAGGAGACTCTTGCTCAGATATTATCAGTGTGTTCCGGTTTGGCTCAGGTAGTTTCAGCTACCGCTACTGTAGCGACATCTCAGTCAGGGGGTGGTCAGCAGACCCCTGCAGCTCGCACACCTGACCCGGTTGTTCAGGGACTTCAGACGCCAGAGGCGGTCCCCGCTCATGTGGTTGCACCGGTTATTCCTCCAGCTGCACCAGCTCCAGCTCCAGAGCATATGGTCCAGGTTATGCCCGACGACGAGCAGCGTCGTCTTGAAGGATTTGGTAGACTTCAGCCACCCCATTTCAGTGGCGTTGAGGGCGAGGATGCCCGGGGTTTCTTGGACAAGTGTCAGAGGATGTTGCGGACGGCTGGTATTCTTGAGTCCAGCGGAGTTTCATTTACTACTTTTCAGTTCACTGGTCCCGGATTTGATTGGTGGGAAGAGTTTGAGATGCATAGGCCTGCAGGAGCAGCACCTCTCACATGGCAGCAGTTCTCTACTCTCTTTCTAGAGAAATATGTACCTCAGTCTCGTCGCGAGGAGCTACGTCGCTAGTTCGAGTGGTTGATTCAGGGCGACATGTCTGTAACCCAGTATTAGCTTAGATTCACTCAGGTTGCTAGGCATGCCACATGGATGATCCCCACTGATAGGGAGAGGATCAGGAGGTTCATTGATGGCCTCAACTACTCTATCCGCATTCTTATGACCAGAGAGAGAGTTTTGTCATCATCATTTGAGCAGGTTGTTGACATGGCACGCTCCATCGAGGCGGATCGTCGCCGAGAGAGAGAGGAGCGGGAGGCCAAGAGGCCTCGTGGTTCTGGCAGTTTCAGCGGTGCTCCATCTAGAGGGCATTCCCAGCAGAGCAGAGGTCGCTCATCTAGACCTCCTCATTCAGGCCGCCCAGATGAGAGCGGAGGTTCTTATGGTCGTGGTCGACATAGGTTTCAGCAGGGTCAGTCATCGCTTAGTGCCCTTCCAGCCCAGGGTGCAGCACCTACTTCTTCAGCCCAGGGTTCTTCTGCGGCGAGGGGTTCCCTTCAGTCCCCTTCTCCGGCACCAGGTGCATGTTATGAGTGTGGTGAGTTTGGCCACGTGAGGAGACAGTGCCCTCGACTCCGTAGGGACGAGGACTCGGCGGAGGGATCAGCCCTCATCATCGGCACCATCTCGGTCTAATAGAGGTGGAGGTCGGTCTTTCGTGGTCGCCCGCGGGCGAGAGAGATCTGGTGGAGGCGAGGCACGGTTCTATGCACTTCACGACGGGCGTGATGCGGTTGCCTCCGATGCGGTGATTACATGTATCATTTCGTCCCTCACAGAGATGCCTCGTTCTATTTGATCCGGGGTCCACATATTCTTACGTGTCCTCTTACTTTGCACATCACTTGGGTGCGACTCGTAGTGGCCTTGATTTACCCGTTCATGTATCCACCCCGTGGGTGATACGATTGTTGTGGATCATGTCCATAGATCCTGTGTTATATCTATTGGGGGTCTGGAGACCCAGGCCGATTTGTTATTGTTGGGAATGGTGGACTTTGATGTTATATTGGGTATGGACTGGTTGTCTCCGTACCATGCTATATTGGACTGTCATGCTAAGACAGTTACGTTGGCCATTTATGGTATTTCTCAGATTGAGTGGTGGGGTTCGACCGCTTTCGTCCCTAGCCGTGTTATTTCGTTCCTAAAAGCTGAGAAGATGGTTGAAAAAGGGTGTTTATCGTACTTAGCTTTTGTGAGAGATGTGGGAGCTGAGTCTCCTAGCATTGATTCTGTACCTGTTGTGAGGGACTTCCCAGATGTATTCCCCTCAGACCTGCCGGGCATGCCGCCGGACAGGGATATTGATTTTGGCATTGACTTGGTGCCGGGCACTCAGCCCATATCCGTTCCTCCTTATCGGATGGCACCAGCTGAGTTGAAAGAACTGAAAGAGCAGCTTCAAGAGCTTCTGGATAAGGGTTTCATCCGCCCTAGTGTGTCTCCGTGGGGTGTGCCGGTATTATTTGTTAAAAAGAAAGATGGTTCCATGCGAATGTGTATTGATTATCGACAATTGAACAAAGTGATAGTGAAGAATAAATACCCTCTACCGCGCATAGATGATTTGTTTGATCAGTTACAGGGTGCGAGGGTGTTTTCTAAGATAGATCTTCGTTCAGGCTATCATCAGCTGAAGATCAGGGACTCGGATATTATGAAGACTGCATTCAGGACCCGATATGGTCATTATGAGTTTCTTGTGATGTCGTTTGGGTTGACCAACGCCCCAGCAGCATTTATGCATCTGATGAACAGTGTGTTCAGGCCTTATTTGGATTCATTTGTGATTGTGTTCATTGATGACATTCTAGTCTACTCCCGTAGTCGGGAGGAGCATGCTCAACATTTGAGTATTGTGTTGCAGAGATTGAGGGAGGAGAAGCTATATGCTAAATTCTCCAAGTGCGAGTTTTGGCTCGAGTCCGTAGCATTTATGGGACATGTGGTGTCTCGTGATGGTATTCAGGTTGATCAAAAAAAGATAGAGGCGGTGCAGAGTTGGCCTAGACCGACCTCAGCTACAGAGATTAGGAGTTTTCTTGGTTTGGCGGGATATTATCGTTGGTTTGTTCAGGGATTTTCATCCATTGCTTCTTCATTGACTAAATTGACCCAGAAGGGTGCACCATTCGTGTGGTCGGATGAGTGCGAGGAGAGCTTTCGGAAGCTCAAGACAGCTTTGACCACAGCTCCAGTGTTAGTACTGCCATCAGCTTCAGGTTCATATACCGTTTATTGTGATGCCTCGAGAGTGGGGATAGGTTGTGTGTTGATGCAGGAAGGTAAGGTAATTGCTTATGCTTCTCGGCAGTTGAAGCCACATGAGAAGAACTATCCCTGTTCATGATTTGGAGCTAGCCGCCATTGTTCATGCATTGAAGATTTGGAGACACTATTTGTACGGTGTGTCTTGTGTGGTGTATACCGACCACCGTAGTCTCCAGCACTTGTTCAAACAGAAAGACCTTAATTTGAGACAGCGGAGATGGCTGGAGTTGCTGAAGGATTATGACATTACTATATTATATCATCCGGGGAAGGCCAATGTGGTGGCCGATGCTTTGAGCCGGAAGGCGGTCAGTATGGGGAGCTTGGCATATATTCCAGCTGAGGAGAGGCCACTTGCTTATGATGTTCAGGTGCTAGCCAATCGGCTAGTGAGGTTAGATATTTCGGAGCCCAGCAGGGTATTGGCTTGTGTTGTATCTCGGTCATCTCTATATGATCGTATTCGTGAGCGCCAGTATGATGACCCACATTTGGCTGTCCTGAGGGACAGAGTTCAGCATGATGATGCTAGAGATGTCACCATTGATAGTGACGGCGTATTGAGGATGCAGGGCCGGATATGCGTGTCCAATGTTGATGGCCTTCGTGAGTTGATTTTGGAGGAGGCCCATAGCTCGCGGTATTCTATCCATCCAGGAGCCGCGAAGATGTATCAAGATTTGAAACAGCACTATTGGTGGAGAAAGATGAAAATGGACATTGTCGGACATGTAGCACGGTGCCTCAACTGTCAGCAGGTTAAGTACGAGCATCAGAGGCCCGATGGTGTATTTCAGCGCATTGATATTCCTGAGTGGAAATGGGAGAGGATCACTATGGACTTTGTTCCTGGACTCCCTCGGACGGCGAGGAAGTTTGATTCTGTATGGGTGATTGTGGATAGACTGACCAAGTCAGCTCACTTCATTCCAGTTAGTACTACCTACTCATCGGAGCGGTTGACAATGATCTTTATTCGAGAGATTGTTCGATTGCATAGGGTCCCAGTGTCTATCATATCCGACAGGGGTACTCAATTCACTTCTCAGTTTTGGAGAGCATTTCAGCGAGAGATGGGTACGCGAGTTGAGTTGAGTACAGCATTTCACCCCTAGACAGACGGACAGTCTGAGCGCACTATTCAGATCTTGGAGGATACGTTGCGAGCTTGTGTGATTGATTTTGGTGGTTCGTGGGATGAGTTCCTACCACTTGCTGAGTTTGCCTACAACAACAGTTATCAGTCGAGCATTCAGATGGCCCCGTATGAGGCATTGTATGGAAGGCGGTGTAGATCCCCGTGGGATGGTTTGAGCCTGGTGAGGTTAGATTGATAGGGACTGAGTTAGTCCAAGATGCTCTGGATAGAGCAAAGTTGATCCAGGAGAGGCTTCGTACAGCACAGTCTCGCGAGAAGAGTTATGCGGACCGTAGAGTTCGAGAGTTGTCTTTCATGGTTGGTGACAGAGTATTGTTGAAGGTTTCACCTATGAAGGGTGTCATGAGGTTTGGGAAGAAAGGGAAGTTGAGTCCCAGGTACATTGGTCCTTTTGAGATACTTAGGAGAGTTGGAGAGGTGGCATATGAGTTGGCCTTGCCGCCCAGCTTATCCAGCGTTCATCCAGTATTCCATGTGTCTATGCTCCGGAAGTACATTGGAGATCCGTCTCATGTATTGGATTTCAGCACCATTCAGCTTGATGGTGATCTATCCTATGATGTGGAGCCTATTGCCATTTTGGGACGGCAGGTGAGAAAATTGAGGTCTAAGGAGATTGCATCGGTTAAGGTTCAGTGGAGAGGTCGACCCGTGGAGGAGGCCACTTGGGAGATCGAGCGGGAGATGCGGAGCAGATATCCTCACTTGTTTGAGACTTCGGGTATGTTTCTTGACCCGCTCGAGGACGAGCGTTTGCTTAAGAGGGGGAAAATGTGACGACCCGGCCCGTCGTCATGGGAATTACCACCTCGTTATGTTGAAATTGTATGTTTTATGCGTTTATATCAGTGTTAAAGCCTATCGGGTGATTTAGGAGTGATTTGGATTGAAAATGAGGCATATAGCCTTTTTGAAGGAGACTTGAATAAGGGAAGTCAACCCGGAGTTGACTATTCGGTTAGAGGGCTCGAAATCAAGTTCTGATGATTCGGTTAGTTCCGGGAGGTGATTTGTGACTTAGGGGAGCGATCGGAATTGAATTTGGAGGCCGGTGTAGAAATAGGCTTGAATTGGCTAAGGTTGAATTTTGGCGAAATCCGAACGGTAGGTGAGATTTTGATCCGGGGGTCGGAATGGAATTCCGACAGTTGCAGTAGCTTCGTTAGGTGATTTTGGATGTGCCTGCAAAATTTTAGGTCATTCGGACGTCGTTTGGTCGGGTTGTTGATTGATTGTGTAATTCGGAATGTTTTAAGGAATTTAGGCTTGAATTTGATGTGAATTATGGGTTTTGGTGTTATTAGACGTGTTTTGAGGATTGGAGCAAGTTCGAATAAGGTATTAAGATGTGTTGGTGTGTTTGGATGAGGTCCGGGGGCCTCGGGGTGATTTTGGATGGTTAAACGGGAGAAAATGTGGAAAATTGCGAGGATTTGAGTACGTTCAGTTGTTTTCGCTCTCGCGGAAATGGGAGCGCGAGGAGCGAGTCCGCGAGGAGCGGACATGAAGGCGCGAGCGGGATAGACCGGCCGGAGCGGAGCACGGCCCGCGAGGGCGGCTCGGCCCGAAGCGAGTGGGCGATCGCAGAGGCGGTCCCGAGGCGTGATGGGGAGGTCCGCGAGGCGGGTGGTTGATCGCGGAGGCGAGTCGGCAGAGCGGACGCTTGATCGCAGAGGCGGAGAGGACCGTAGGAGCGGATGAGAATCCGCAAGAGCGGACTCGTAGGAGCGGTCCTTGGATCGCCAGGTGCGGAAATGGCCAAGTAGGCCTGGGTTCGCAGAAGCGACCAAAAGGTCGCGGAAGCGGTTCCGCAGGGGCGGAAAATGGTCCGCAGAAGCGAAAATCGCAGTGAATTAATTGTATCGGAAGTTAGAAAATTTCGAAATATTTCACACATTTGGGTCTCGGCTTTAGAGGCGATTTAGGCGATTTTGAAGAGAAATTCAAGGGAAATCATGAGGTAATCAACTATGGACTTAAACTATGATTAGTATTGGTAATATTATGCAATTATATCATGAAAATGGAGGAATTTGGGGTGATTCATGGAAGATTTAACCCTAGGCTTGAACTTTATAAAATCAAGGTTTTGAATGGGCAAATGGAGTCCGAATTTGGTAAAATTGATATGCTTAGACTCGTATTGAAATGAGGGTTCCGAATATGTGACTTTTGTAATTTTTCGACAAGCGTACCGAAAGTCGGGTTTTGACAACTTTGGGAATTTTGATGTAGATTGAGTTGTATTGATTGGGTGTCGTTCCATTGGCCTAATTTGTTGTATTTCTACTGTATTTGATCAGATTCTACGCGTGCGGAGCTTGATTCTCGTGGCAAGGGCGTTGCGGAGTAGTCGCCGCGCCGTATTGAGGTGAGTAATAGATGTGGGTGATGACCAGCGGGTTCGAAACCCCGATATACCACTTTGTGACGCTGTATAGCGGCGAGACACGTACTCTCTTGTGAGTGCGGGGTCGATTGTGATTGGGGACTATGGCTTAGTCCGACTTGTTGATACTGTGTTATGATATTAGGCTATTCATGAGCCGTCGAACCTCCTTCTCGGATGGTTGCATATTATAATGTGATATTGGCTACTCTTGAGCCGTTGAACCCCTTCTCGGGCGGTTGAGTATACTTGTGGGCCATGAGCCAGTTATTGGATCCCGCGTGGATCGTTATCATTGTCATATCATATTGACATGCTAGTTTACTACTAGTCCGCAGCTATTTCTGTTATCATGTTATTTCCAAATCTCTGGAACTTGATATTTCTGTTTTCAACTAAAATGATAAAAGATGTATTCAAAACTACTTTTGAGCCTGCGAGGCTGTGATTGCATATTAGTTGACTAGTAGTGGATCGAGCTGCGCGCCACAGCAGTACATATGTCGGATCGGATTGCACGCCGCAGTGATATTGTGCTTGGGCTGTAGGAGCCCCTCCGGAGTCTGAACCCCCACAGTGAGCACGGGTACCCAAATTGGATCGGGCTACGCGTCGTAGCGGTCATATCATGCATTGCATTGCATTTAGCTACATCTGATAGCTGTTATACTGTTTTGCTGGTGCTTGTTGGTACAGGTACAGTTGATATTGATTACGTGACAGGGTATTTGATTACAGCTTTACATAGTGCTTTATTCCGGATTTCTTATCTGCGCTGTCTTACCCTTGTTTATTACCACTGAGTCTGGCAGTACTCATTTTACTCCCTGCACCTTGTGTGCAGATCCAGGTACCTCTCAGCAGTGATCCAGTAGCTGTGCGAGGCGACATTTGTGGATATTCGAGGTAGCTGCAGAGTCCGCAGGACCCGATATTCCTTCCTACTGTCTTTTGATTTTGTATTGACATTTCTTTCCGCACTTGGTATCTTGTAAACCTTTATACACTCATGTTCAGTAGAGGCTCGTGACTCTTGACCCTTGGTCTATGGGAGTTGATGTATTATGGGACTTGGTTCCCCGTTTTCGTTACATGTATTGCTGTTATTTCGTGAATTAATATGCTTAAATGGGCTAAAGAGAGCTTCTAGCTCCGTGGTTGATATTGATTGGTCAGGCTGGCTTAGCAATGTGCTGGGTGCCATCACGACCGGATTTGGGGTCGTGACAGGGTTCTCGTAAACCCAGTAACTTTTGCATAGATCTTGTATTTGTACTAAAAGATTTATTAAAAGTATAAGAATATTTAGCTTGAAACCAAGTTCGTTGGTCCAGTTATCATATAGATTAACTTGAGATTGTTGTAGGAACCAATAAACTTAAAATTCTGAATCCGCCTATACCCCAACATATTAAGCGGACTTTTGGTATGTTATGTAAATTTAGTCAAAAGTATTAGTTTCTTTAAAGTTAAAACAACAACAATAACCTAGTATACCCACAAATAAGATACGCAAAACTTAGCCATACCTTAAAATTCTTTCTATTAAAAACTTCATTCAGCTCGCACCAAAGTCCACATATGCAAAGAATTATAAAACAAGTAACATTCACCACAGTACATATGCGAGGAACTAAGAAACCAAAGTCTACATTTGGAAAGAATTATGATTCAAAAGAAAACTACTTATGGGACACACTGAAAGAATTTATGAAGCAGAAAAGATAACTTGAGCATGTTTGACGCAAACATAAACCCACAATTGCTTACTGAAGCACAAGTTGATCAGTGCAAAATAGTTGATAATCTGATAGAAAGTAGCTGAGACGAATTATACGCTGTAATATGAACATGAGAGGGGCCAGGAGCTACATACATTGTTAGTATTTCCTAACTAAAAGATTTTCATGCCATCTCCAATGTTAGCAAACAGGGGCAGCCAAAATGTCTTTATGCAATCCTATATAGAGGCCAAATCAAGCTCATATTGATGCCAGCCCTACATTATCAAGAAAAATAATGTCAGGTTTATAAGATCCCAAAGTAACTACAAGACAATTCAATTATTAAAGACTGCAAGACACAAGTGAACCAAGGAGGAAAGACGAGGACGGGATAGCAAGACTACCAAGTTTATAAGCAATTGGAACACAATACTAGAAATTCAAGGTGAAAAGGCAAATAGTAAAATGAAACGAAGATTCAAGTCTAACTTGAAAAAACAAACAGAAAGCGCAAAACCATGTGGCATCTCTATTTATTCCCCTTATTTCCACCAATTTCAACTAGTAATGGAAGAAGTTGTTTGGCTCATGATTAACCATAAAATAAGAGAATTGCATAAAGTGAGAGACATTTATATTCAACACCACAAAGCTATTTACAAAAATATACTTTAGTAGATGGGAGATGAAAAGAAAACTTGTTAATTGGCAATATTTGCTTTCCAGAACCAAAGCAGCAACTGACAATTATCTCCACTAATAGAGTTAAGTAAAAACGATCACAGAGTTAGTTCACGTAGTAAATTAATGCATCACAGATTCACATTCAATCTGCTTTGTTTCACCAAGTGCCCATAACATACACATATGCACACAAGGATAATAACAAAGAGCAAAAGTGCAACATCTCAAAGTGGGATCAGACTTGACAATCAACATAAATTAAAGCAAGCACATAGTAACTTATTAAGACATGATTGAAAAGACAAAAGTTGATCACCGTACTAATGGGGAAACTTGCCTCTTAACTGGTCGCATCCCTTCAATCAGAACTAAGCTCTCTGAATAGTTGAAAATCATGGGGAAACGTTTAGCACTATCGATGCACAATACTGCCTTAACAGAACTAGTCACCGGATCAAAGACGCCCAACACGCCATTCTCACTTGCAGTAACAATGTTACCATTCCAAAAACAGCCAATCATTTTGTCAAACCTCAAAAACATTTCAACATTGCATTTCTTGGTCCAATCATCTTCTTCATCCATTACCCAAATCTCAACATTATGTTTGTCTGTGTTGTCCCACAGTAATATACCAAGAGAATCCTCCAAATTCACAAGACGCACCTGATATTCCTGTCTCACTCTAGGCATAGGTAACTTGTCAAGTACTCTAGGCATAGGTAACTTGTCAAGTACTCTTTTACTCACATCAAAATACACTATATAAGAACCGCCAAGCTGCAGAACACTCCAATAAGGCACCCCTTTAATAATCAGATGGCAAGAAAACCCATAATTAACTCGAAACCCCATCTCATTTGGCACCCTCTCCCAGCTGCAACTCTTGGTTGAATACATTTCCACTTCATCCGCAATCATAGTTTGTGGTCCGAAACTCTTAAGACTCAAGACCAGGAAGTCATTCTTTTGTGAATCGTACGCCAATCCGATGGAAACAAAAAACGGCTTCCAAATGTGTCTTTTTGAATGCGGTACATCCCGAGACTGCCTCATAGCTGGGTTCCAAAAAATAATGGAATCACCCAAAGGTGCCTCACAAAGGCACACAATGCCATTGCAAGAACCCACAACCACCATATATTGCAAGAAGGAAAGGAAAGGATTATCAAGTTCTTCCACAACTGATGACAGGTTGATTAGTGAGAGTCGATGAGCAGCGTGTAAAAGAATGGGTGAAGAACCGGTACTGCGCTGCAAAGAAGAGGAATGGAGGAAATGGGTGTCGATGAAGTTGGGTTCGGAAATGAGTTTTCGCCATGGCTTGCAAACGCACCTGAATTGTAAAAGGGTCTTCACTGGGAGACGATAAAGGATATCAATGATGATTTCTTTTAGTAAAATGAAGTTGCATGTTGCGTCTGGATCTCTGTCTTTTGTTTTCTTTGATTTACCTTTCTTCTTCCCTTTTCCTTTGCCTGCCATTTTAGCTGGGAAGTGGCCGGAGGTTGAAGATGAAGAAAGGCGAGCCTAGCTTGTCTTGAGGAAGAAGAGAGGAAAACGGTTTTAGAGGGTTTTGGATATAAGGTGAAAACTGAAAACCAATTGTGTATATATTAAAGTACTTGCATTTTACTTTTAAATGATTTAATTTAGGAGAAATTTATATTTAAAATAAATGGATATAATTTTTTGTTTAAATAAACTTAAGATAGGACTATTTAAAATATGAAGAATATTTGTTAACGTACTAATTTTATTCTAAATAATCTATTCCCTAGAATCCATGAATCACAAATTTATAAAAACTCTAGTTGATCAACTATCCAAAGCAAATAATAAGATATCGCTCTATAATCCCATGAGGATTAAATTATTCCTTAAAAGTACGTTCTAATATTTGAATTTTTTCTTTATCTGAGAAATTAATTTCAGCCAAAACTTTGCTACTTTGAATAATAATATATCAGCTAGGTGAAAGCAAAATGAAAGGAACAAAGATTTTCCTTAGCCCCTTAATCAGTCAAGTTAAGTCCACAAGGATTCAAACTTAATCGTAAAAGTTTAAAATTATTGGTCTAGCTTTAATGCTTGTTTTTTGGTGGACCAAAATAGCCTTTTTAGCGTTAGAATTCACAAGAAAAGAATATAACAAGAAATAATACACATATGGATGAAGACTTGTATAAATAAACTGACTCAGGCTAATATGAATGTATGAAGGATGTGCCTTCCATTTTTTTTTTTCAAATTTATCTTCAATGTTTTCTTTAGAAGACTTCCTCCCATTATATCAGCCAAGTTAGCTTTGTTTTAACTTATCGATTTTGATATCAATCGCACATGTAATATTTTGTTGGCTGTTGATCGGTTCAAATTAATCTATTTTCAAATTGCACGAAGAAAATATTAATATAATATTCCTTATACTCTACAGCTATCATTATTGCACGAAGAAAATATATATATATATATATATATATATATATATATATATATATATATATATATATATATATATATATATATATATATATATATATACTTATATACTTATACGTTTTTAAATATTTTTTCCCACTAACTTGGAGTTCCCTTTGTAACGCCCGATCGATCATTTTAAGCCTTAGCACGTCGTTCAGCAAATTAAGGCCATGAATAGCTTCATTTCAGGTATTATGACTTGTGCGTCCGGTCGGAATTGAACTTCGGGAAGTACGGAGTTGATTTGGAAAGAAATTCTCATTTCGGAAGCTTAAAGTTGGAAGAATTGACTAGGATTGGATTTTCGAGTAAACGACCTCGAAATTGAGATTTAAAGGCTCTGGGAGGTTCATATGATGACTTCGGGTTTGGGCGTATGCCCGGATCAGGTATTGGATGACCCGGGAGTGTTTTGGCCCCTATTATGGAAGTTAGAATTTTGGAAGAAATTTCATAAGTTTGGAGTGTTATAGAGGTCTATTTGGGATTCTGATTCTGTGAATAGCTCCGTATGGTAATTCTAAAGTTGGGAGCGCGACCGAAAATAAATTCGGAGGTCTGTAGGTTATTTTAGAATCATTTGGCTAAAGATAGAAATTTGAAGGTTTTTGAGAAGTTTAACTGGAAGTGAACTTTTTGATATCGGTGTCGGAATCCAATTTCAAAAGTTTGAGTAGGTTCGTAATGTCGAATATGACTTTTGTGCAAAATTTGAATTCAATCGGACTTGATTTGATAGGTTTAAACATCAAAAGTAGAAGTTGGAAGTTCAAAAGTTCATAAAGCTTGAATTGGGGATTCATTCATGATTTTAGCATTGTTTGATGTAATTTTAGTCGTTGTGTAAGTCTGTAATGTGTTTGGGACTGGTTGGTGTGATTAGTCGGGGTCCCGGGTCCTTGAGTGTGTTTTGGGTTGCATCTCGCTCTTATTTGATGTTTCAACGTCGTTTCTTTGGATATAAAAGGGTAACACATTAAGCAAATAAACTCCAAATCAAGTTTTTATTGAACCATTAGACCCGTATTGTAATTTAGGAGCCATTGCAATAAGAATCATCGAATTCGGACGTCGTATGAGAGAGTTATGCTCATTTCCGTGTCAAGAAAGTGTTAGTTGCTGTCATATCCCCACATGCGGAAATTTTCTGTAGATGTGGTCAAATTTTCGCAGATGCGAAAATTGCTAGAGGTAGAAGGGTGTTTTAAAAATAGATGTTTGGCTCATTTTCACTTCATTTCCTCTATGGGAGCCGGTTTTGGAGCAACTTTGGAGTGCCATTTTTATCACCAAGCATGACATAAGTGATCTCTACTAGTTTTGAGTATATACAAGGTTTGTATATGGATTTAGACATGGAAAATTGTAGAAAACCTGGGATTTGGCGGAAAACATAGAAAACTAGTATTCTTGAAATTTGACCACGATTTTGGGTATGAAATTTAGAGAAAATCATATATTTGAGTTCGTTAGGCCATGGATAATCTTTATCTTCAAATTTCGGATTCCGGGTACGTGGGCTAGAGGGCATTTTTGTTATCTTTTCAATCGGGGTTAGGAATTGTTATAAATTGGATTATAATGAGTACCTTAGCATATATTAGTGAATTTACATAATTATTGGTTAGTTTTGGAGCGTTGTGCATCGATTCGAGTCTTCGAAAGGGCGTGGAATGGCGGTTATAGATCTTCGGAGCGAGGTGAGTCTCCTTTCTAACCTTGTAAGAGGGGATTGTCCCCATAGGTGAAATAATTGATGATGTGCTCCTATTTGTGGGGGCTACGTATACACGGTGTGACAAGAGTCTGTGTGTAGCTACTATTATGCTATTGTCCAGGTAGTTAGCACCCAAATGCATGCTATACTTGAATTGCTTAAATCACATCGAATTAGTAAACACAATTTCTAAACAGATAAAACTTCATTTTTCTAAAATGGTTAAAAGAGGATTTGTTTTCATTAGATAATTACTCCGTGTAGACTTCTTGATTGATTGTTTGTGTGTTTATTTATGGAACGTGCCCAACGCCTCGGTAGTTAAATAGATGCATCTACAGGCGCGTCGTCGACCCTCGGCAAGTGCACAATTTATTTATGTTGGATCGGGTTGTCGCCCCGGCATAATATGCACATGCTTACATTGCTTGTCCTAAAACTTATCGAAGTTGATATTGCCTTTTTATGGCCCGCTATAAACTAATAAAGATAAGAAAAAGTAATTTCACGATCCAAAATCCGCTAAGGGTTGTGATAGAGCTGGACACCACTGTCAGGAAAGTCAATCAAATTTTCTTATACCATATTGTCACGACCCAAAATCCACTAAGGGTGGTGATGGAGCCGGACATCACCGTCAGGCAAGCCAATCAAATTTTCTTAATCAAATTCTCATTTTTTTAACAATCTTGAAAACTAAGATTTCCTTTCCATTTTGACCAATGTCGGGGGCTCATAGCCCGAGCATTACTTCAACTGAGGTTGAATTAAACTGGCGAAGGCTCGTGGCCTGAGTTCCAGTTCAACCGTAGTTGAACTTTGTTGATTCTTTTGAGTCGAGGGCTCACAGCCCGAGTATTACTTCAACTGATGTTGAATTAAGTTGGCGAAGACTCGTGGCCTGAGTCCCAGTTCAACCGTAGTTGAACGTTGTTGCTTCTTTTGAGTCGAGGGCTCATAGCCTGAGTATTACTTCAATCGAGGTTGAATTAATGAGGCGAAGGATCGTGCCTTGAGTCCTAGTTCAACCGTAGTTGAACTTTGTTGATTCTTTTGAGTCGAGGGCTCAAAGCCAGAGTATTACTTCAACCGAGCTTGAATTAAACTGGCGAAGGCTCGTGGCCTGAGTCCTAGTTCAATCGTAGTTGAACTTTGTTGATTCTTTTGAGTCGAGGGCTCATAGCCCGAGTGTTGATTCAACTGAGGTTGAATTAAACTGGCGAAGGCTCGTGGACTGAGTCCCAGTTCAACCGTAGTTAAACTTTGTTGATTCTTTTGAGTCGAGAGCTCATAGCCCGAGTATTACTTCAACTGAGGTTGAATTAAACTGGCGAAGGCTCGTGGCCTGAGTCCCAGTTCAACCGAAGATGAACTTTGTTGATTCTTTTGAGTCGAGGGCTCATAGCCCGAGTATTACTTCAACTGAGGTTGAACTAAACTAACGAAGGCTCGTGGCCTGAGTCCCAGTTCAACCGTAGTCGAACTTTGTTGATTCTTTTGAGTCGAGGGCTCACAGCCCGAGTATTACTTCAACTGCGGTTGAATTAAACTAGCGAAGGCTCGTGGCCTGAGTCCCAGTTCAACCGTAGTCGAACTTTGTTGATTCTTTTGAGTCGATGGCTCATAGCCCGAGTATTACTTCAACCGAGGTTGAATTAAACAGGCGAAGGCTCGTGGCCTGAGTCCCAGTTCAACCGTAGTCGAACTTTGTTGATTCTTTTGAGTCGAGGGCTCGTAGCCCGAGTAATGCTTCAACTGAGTTTGAATTAAACTGGCGAAGGCTCGTGGCCTGAGTCCTAGTTCAATCGTAGTTGAACTTTGTTGATTCTTTTGAGTCGAGGGCTCATAGCCCGAGTGTTGATTCAACTGAGGTTGAATTAAACTGGCGAAGGCTCGTGGACTGAGTCCTAGTTCAACCGTAGTTAAACTTTGTTGATTCTTTTGAGTCGAGAGCTCATAGCCCGAGTATTACTTCAACTGAGGTTGAATTAAACTGGCGAAGGCTCGTGGCCTGAGTCCCAGTTCAACCGTAGTTGAACTTTGTTGATTCTTTTGAGTCGAGGGCTCATAGCCCGAGTATTACTTCAACTGAGGTTGAACTAAACTAGCGAAGGCTCGTGGCCTGAGTCCCAGTTCAACCGTAGTCGAACTTTGTTGATTCTTTTGAGTCGAGGGCTCATAGCCCGAGTATTACTTAAACTGCGGTTGAATTAAAATAGCGAAGGCTCGTGGCCAGAGTCCCAGTTCAACCGTAGTTGAACTTTGTTGATTCTTTTGAGTTGAAGGCTCATAGCCCGAGTATTACTTCAACTGAGGTTGAATTAAACTGGCGAAGGCTCGTGGCCTGAGTCCCAGTTCAACCGTAGTCGAACTTTGTTGATTCTTTTGAGTCAAGGGCTCACAGCCCGAGTATTAGTTCAACCGAGGTTGAATTAAATTGGCGAAGGCTCGTGGCCCGAGTCCCAGTTCAACCGTAGTCGAACTTTGTTGATTCTTTTGAGTCGAGGGCTCATAACCCGAGTATTACTTCAACTGAGGTTGAATTAAACTGGCGAAGGCTCGTGGCCTAAGTCCTAGTTCAACAGTAGTTGAACTTTGTTGATTCTTTTGAGTCGAGGGCTCATAGCCTGGGTGTGATTCAACTGAGGTTGAATTAAACTGGCGAAGGCTCGTGGACTGAGTCCAAGTTAAACCGTAGTTAAACTTTGTTGATTCTTTTGGGTTGAGAGCTCATAGCCCGAGTATTACTTCAACTAAGGTTGAATTAAACTGGCGAAGGCTCGTGGCCTTTGTCCCAGTTCTACCGTAGATGAACTTTGTTGATTCTTTTGAGTCGAGGGCTCAAAGCCCGAGTATTACTACAACTGAGGTTGAACTATACTGGCGAAGGCTCGTGGCTTAAGTCTTAGTTCAACCGTAGTCGAACTTGGTTGATTATATTAAGTCGAGGGCTTATAGCCCGAGTATTACTTCAACTGAGGTTGAATTAAATTGGCGAAGGCTCGTGGCCTGAGTCCCAGTTCAACTGTAGTTGAACTTTGTTGATTCTTTTGAGTCGAGGGCTCACAGCCCGAGTATTACTTCAACTGAGGTTGAATTAAACTGGCGAAGGCTTTTGGCCTGAGTCTCAGTTTAATCGTAGTTGAACTTTGTTGATTCTTTTGAGTCGAGGGATCATACCCGAGTATTACTTCAACTGAGGTTGAATTAAACTGACGGAGGCTCGTGGCCTGAGTCCCAGTTCAATCGAAGTTGAACTTTGTTGATTCTTTTGAGTCGAGGGCTCATTGCCCGAGTATTACTTCAACTGAGGTTGAATTAAACTGGCGAAGGCTCGTGACCTGAGTCCCAGTTCAACCGTAGTTGAACTTTGTTGATTCTTTTGAGTCGAGGGCTCATAGCCCGAGTATTACTTCAACTGAGGTTGAATTAAATTGGCGAAGGCTCGTGGCCTGAGTCCCAGTTCAACCGTAGTTGAACTTTGTTGATTCTTTTGAGTCGAGGGCTCATAGCCCGAGTATTAATTCAACTGAGGTTGGATTAATACGGCGAAGGCTCGTGGCATGAGTACCAGTTCAACCGTAGTTAAACTTTGTTGATTCTTTTAAGTCGAGGGCTCATAGCCCGAGTATTATTTCAATTGAGGTTGAATTAATGTGGCGAAGGCTCGTGGCCTGAGTCCCAGTTCAACCGTAGTTGAACTTTGTTGATTCTTTTGAGTCGAGGGCTCATATCCCGAGTATTACTTCAACTGAGGTTGAATTAATATGGCGAAGGCTCGTGGCCTGAGTCTGAGTTCAACCGTAGTAGAACTTTGTTGATTCTTTTGAGTCGAGGGCTCATAGCCGAGTATTACTTAAACTAAGGTTGAATTAAGTTGGCGAAGGCTCGTGGCCTGAGTCCCAGTTCAACTGTAGTTGAACTTTGTTCATTCTTTTGAGTTGAGGGGCTCATAGCTCGAGTGTTGATTCAACTGAGGTTGTATTAAACTGGCGAAGGCTCGTGGCCTGAGTCCCAGTTCAACCGTAGTTGAACTTTGTTGATTCTTAGTCGGGGGCTCATAGCCCGAGTATTACTTCAACTAAGGTTGAATTAAACTGGCGAAGGCTCGTGGCCTGAGTCTCAGTTTAACCGTAGTTGAACTTTGTTGATTCTTTTGAGTCGATGGCTCATAGCCCGAGTATTACTTCAACTGACGTTGAATTAAATTGGCGAAAGCTCGTGGCCTGAGTCACAGTTCAACCGTAGTTGAACTTTGTTGATTCTTTTGAGTCGAGGGCTCATAGCCCGAGTATAGACGGGATGAATCAGGTTTGCTCTGATTGGGTTTCTAATCCCTCGTTCGTTGTTTTCCCTTTGTTTCTGACTTCAGGAAAGGCTACGCGATCTTGCTATGAAATCCCCACAGACGGCGCCAAATTGTTTGACTCAAAATATTTACAAGCATTTATGAATTCAAGACAATTTATAAAAATGAAGGGCCAATCATAGCAAGTAGTAACATATTTGAAATCTAACAAGGAAAAGATAATAGAAATGATTCTTTATTCATGACAATGGGTTAATCTGCCCCTCCATGAAGAGGTTCAGATCTTTACAATCATGTTTTGAGAGATCTGCCGTTACTATGTTCTTTTTCTTGGGTTCTCACTCGGCGTTTTACTTTGTATTTCTTAGAGCCCCCATGGGGAGAGTGTGGAACCCTTTTTCTGATGTCTGCCCTTGTGTTTATAGACGTTTGCTGTACGAGTTGACTTTCTTGGAGATCGGGTCCACATTAGGGAATTATTTCGGGCGTATCCGAAAAGTATCGACCCCGGCCAAAGCGTTGGACGGATACGGATAGTATTCTTAGTCGAGGCGACCTAGGCGCTCGTTATATTTATACTAGTCGAGAGGAAAGGTCAATCTGATTGACTGTCGTGGGGTTCAATTATGACACATACAATAACAACAGCTAAAATTACTATGGTTCTAAATACCAACACTTACTTCTCCTTCAAGTATAATTTCTTTTACTTAGTAACATACAATATTTAGCTCTATATCTCTGAAAAATGTGGCATGATAATTGTAATTTTGAAATTTCACTATCCTTAAACAAATGTTTCGAATTCAAACCTTGGAATGACAAACTTCTTTGTATGGTGCATTTTATTCCCTTAATGGAATTTACCTCGCACAAATCTAATTCTAAATACCATATGGTTAAACAAAAAAACGGAAAAGACTTAAAAATGCCACTCAACTTTCAGAAATGGTTTATCCATACCATCCGTCAAAAATTTGTTGTTTTCATGCTACTGACGTTAAAGAAATGACTCATTCATGCCATTACTGACTAATGGCTCAATTTTTATTTGGCTCATCCATGTCACTGCCGTTAGTCAACAATGGCATGGATGAGTCAATTCTTTAACGACAGTGACATGAAATAAGCATTTTTTAACGGATGACATGAATAGACATTTTTAGACCTTTTCCAGAAGAAAAAAAAAAGTACATCTTGATGATTCTTGCCCGGAATTCAAGGGTGGTGGAGATTTAAGATAAATGTATACTATACGATTAATCAAACACGAACATGTAGACCCAATGTTACTTCCGAACACTGTCAAGAGGCCAAATTAACAGTATATTATATTTGGCTGTCCATACAGCTTTTTTCTTTTTCTTTTTGGAGTAAATAAAAAAGGACTGGAGAATTGCTGAAATTGGCAAAAAAGATAAAAAAATTTGTGACAAGCTTTACAGAACCTTCTAACTGTTAAAATGTTGGTCTAACGACGATTTTCATTACTCATAGAGACATATGGGTTAACCATAGTAAAGAAATTTTTGAGGGAAGGAACAAAAATTGATTGAAGAAAAGAGTCAATAGGGAAAATGCAGAAAGATGAAGAAAACACTCACGCTGAAAGATGTTATGAAGCAGATGAAAGAAAAGCAAACACGAACCCACTGTTGCTAAATCAAGTAATAGTTGACAATCTGATCAACAAAGTAGCAGAGATGAATCATACTGTTTAATATAAACATCAGAGGAACTACATAGATATTGCTAAATCCTAACTAAAAGGATGTCAAAAAGTTCTCTGATGTTAGCAAAAAAGGGGGCAGCCAAAATGTCATTCATGCAATACTATTAGTCGCAAAGGCAACCTGCTGAGGGTTCTTAGTGGTAAAGACCTTCATATTTATGCCAGCCCTACACATTATCAATAAAAGGAATGTCAGTAATCTTCTCCGAGTATATATATCTTTTCTTATCAAGTCAAAAAGTATATTGATTTGAGAGATAAATCCAGCATACAAGGTATATACAGCAGGTAGAGTATGCTTCCCCACAAATAGCATCCATTCATCAGCACTAGTTAAATATCAAAATTACTCCTAAGATAGACAGAGACAAATATGTTCCACTAAACAAACTATACTACCAAAGATTTTTCTACTCTTTCAAATGCTCTCCTATTTCTGTTTTACGTAGTGTCCATAATATTAACACCAATGGAAATTGTAAGCATATATCCCATTGGTAATGCTAATACATAAACCTAAAACTTAATATCTAGAAAATCAAAATCATATTTCCAACAGAAGCCAAGCTGAGAAAGCCCAAAGAGAACAACTTGAATTAGAAAATAATTAAATGAAAAGGAGATTGTTTCATATGAATAGAGGACTTCTTATGCTGACTGTCAACTGAAGCTATATATCTTGGAGCATTGAAAAGTTAAGATATGGATGTCTCATACTCCACCAGTAGCTAAGCCTTTTATAGAACATAAGCTTTAGTTCATCAACATTAATATCTATCAGACTAACATCTATACTTGAATATACAAGTATAAAGTTCATAAATGAGGAAATGAGGATTTTTTTTAAAACACTTAACCTAAAACAAGAAAAAGAACATTTGAAAACATATGATCCTATTAGTTTTCTTTTGAAGCCTTGGTTCTGTTAATTAGTGCAATCCGGCAATCCAAATGCATTATTTCAGAGAAACTATGTTTTCCTGCTCTTTCTTACACGTACATAATGGTCAGAATGCTTATGGAACCAGCTGCCTCAGAGTCCTATAGCATCAGTAAATAGAAACTTTTATATCAGCATATAGGTATAAAACTACAAGGATCTAGCAATCATATTACTACGTCTATTGACCTAGTTGTCTCTTCAACACAACTGATGCTCCAACAAGAAAATACTACAAAGCTGAAATGTTTCTCTGATCATTTAAAATGTTTCTACTGACAAAAGGGAAGATTTTATATTGATAGAAAATACATGGGGTGAACAGGGACTCTCGACACACACGATGCATCTTTGAAGCCAAGCCTACTTCTTTTTCAAACAATGCACAATATGCAAGACATGAAAGGGAGAAAATAGCTTCAAGTGGGACTTGATTTTTAAAATTGAATTGGTAAACAACCCACTTCCATATAACAAAGAAAGGAAGCACATTTAATCTAGATAAAGAAAGAAGACAGAGAATTATCTTTACACAGGCACTTGTATAAAGGTAACACCAAAAGCATGGGGACACAAAGAGAGTAGCTTTTTCCAGATATTCATGATGCTTCAAATGAATAGCTGCAAATACCATCTCATCTTACTACTCATTCCGTCACAGGAATCAACACTGTGAGAAATTTTCAATAACAAGAAGATAAGCACACACAGTTGTGTGACAAAAATGACCTAATTGTCAATTTTTTGCTTTCCGTTACTCTTTTCTTAGTATTTACACTTAACATAATGGATCCAAATTCAAGCTGAAAAGCTAAAGAGGCCAAGAGAGGAAATATAGTTCTCTTAATCTGTTTTTCTTTTGCTTGATGTCCGCCTGCAACATCAATAGAACTCTTCGAAACCGATGCAATTGAAAGAAGCTAAATGGAAACCAAGGCAGGGCAAAAGTGACACTTCATGACATACTTGAATTATAATATAAGCTAATCTTGTGTAAAAAAAAGTTATCTGGGGAAATAAGAGAATTGCATGCAGTGACAGAAATTCATGTTATAACTGATTTCACACCATGAAGTTATGCAAGAGCACAATTTATCAGATGGAAGACAGAAAAATAAACTTGTTAGTTGGGCATAAATGCTTTCCAAAACCACAGTAAGCAAATCATAGAGTAAGTTCACACAGTAAATTAACCCAAATTAGTTTCACAGTTGGTTAAACATATGCACATGATAAGAACAAAACAAAGGAGAACATCTCAAAGAGGGAGTTGACAAACACCACAAAGCAAGCCATAAAGTAACTTAAAATATAGACAAAAGTTGATCACCGTACTTTAGGAGGTATTCGCGTGCTAATTTGCTTTCAGCAGTTTCCTTCTTAACTGGTAGCATCCCTCCAATCAGAACTAGGCTCTCTGAATAGTCAAAAATCACATACGAGCCCTTCTGAGCATTATCAATGCTGAATTTTGCCTTTACTGAACTAGTCACTGGGTCAAACAACAGCACCCCGTTTTCATCCTCAACTACAATGTCACCATTCCTCAAACAGCCCAATGTTCTGTCAAAACCAAATGTTATTTCAACATTGCATTTCTTGCTCCAACCATCTTCATCATCCATTACCCAAAGATAAACATTATATTTGTCTGTTTTCTCCCATATTAACATACCAAGAGAATCCTCTAAATTCACAAGATGCCCCTTAGTCCCCACTCTTATTCCCGGCATAGGTAACTTGTCAAATACTTTCTTACTCACATCAAAATACACCAACACCTCACGAGATCCATGCGCATCCTCTACTATGGCTCTCCAATAAGGTACCCCTTTAATGATCACATTGCAAATAAGCCCAACAACACGAAACCCCACCTCATTTTTCAGCTTCTTCCAGCTGAAGCTCTTAGTCGAACACATTTCCACTTCATCCGGAGCTCTAGTTTCAGCAGGTCTGAAACACAAGAGACTCAAGATCAAGAAATCATTCTCTTGAGAATCATAAGCCAACCCTACGGAAACACAAGAGTGAATTCCCATAAGGGGTTTGGTCTTTGAAAGCTTTATCGTCCTATACTGCCTCATAGCAGGGTTCCAAAGAGTAATCATCTCACCCCAAGGTGGCTTAGAAAGGCATACAATGCCATTGCAACAACCCACAACCAACATATCCTGAAAGTAGGAAGGAAAAGGGCTATCCAGTTCCACAACTGGTGATGATTCGGGGTGCGGGTCAAATAGCGAGAGGACATGATCAAAGGACTTGAAATGGCGAGTATGTATAAAAATGGGTGAAGTACGGGTGGCACTCTGCAAAGAAGAGGAATGGCGGAAATGGGTAGCTATGAAGTTGGGTTTGGAAATGAGCTTTTTCCATGGCTTGTAAACGCACCTGAATCGTAAAAGGGTCTTCACAGGGAGACGAGAAAGGATATTGGAGACGATTTCTCTAGGGAAAATGCAGCTGGATGTTGCGTCTGAAAGTGTATTTTTTGTTTTCTTGGAGCTCCCTTTCCCTTTTCCTTTCTTTTTCCCATTTCCTTTGCCTTTAGAGGGCGGCATTTTAGGTGGGTAGTAGCTGGAGGTTGAAGATGAAGAAAAGCCTTTGTGATCGACACACAGAACAGGTAAAGAAGAGTGTAAAAGGGTTCTGCTTATAACAAGGCGAAAAAGAATTTGCGGATGACCAAATCATGCGTATGAATAGTATTCCACCACTATTCATGGCACCAAATTTAATTTATTATTATTTTATTTATTTTTTTATTTTTTAAACTTGTAATTTATCATATATTATACATATAATTAATTTTATATTAAATTTTTTATAATTTTAATTTTATATTCTATTTTCTTGATATATTTATTTTGTATATACTTTATTTATATAAAACTATAAGTTAATTTTATTATCATAATTGTATTAAAAGAAATATAACCATTATTTAAAAATAAAAAATACAAAATGTAAGATATCTAATGATGCTAAAATTGAAAAGTGAAAATAATTTTATTTTTAAAAATTAACAATACATAAAATAAAATATATTATAATTAAAGTACAACAAAAGAGGATATATTAAAATTGAAATTACATTAAAAACATAAAACATAAGTTTAGTAATCCACTATGTCATATGTGCACCAAAATTACCAAAATACCGAGAGAACACAGTAGAAGATTATTGTGCTTGTGATTATTGAACTTGTTCACTTTTTTTATCGATTATTTGTTTTTTTTTTCTTGTCGCAAAAATTCACAAAGATTTGGATCGTCAATAGAATTCAAGTTCGTCAATTAAATTTTATTTTCTTCTTTAATCTTTTTGTCTCGAAGCTTCATTTCTTGAGTTACTTACCTTTTCCATCGCGAAAGTTGAATAGTTATGTGGTACTTAACTTAAATTTAACTATGATGTAATATTATTTAATTATATTTTATCAATAATTTCACTTTTAGTTGATTTATCCTTTAAAATTATTTTGTAATAAATGATTATATAAATGGTAAATGTGAGTTATATATAATGAATATGAAAAAAAAATAGTATTTGTTTGAAGGAAATAAAAAATAAAATTTAAATAGAAGATAAAAATATAATGTTGAAGAGAGTGAGAAGAAATATTATTTTTTGGTGTAAAAACTAATATAATGGTTGGAGTAAATTTGATGTTATATTATTTTAATATGAAATTTTGTATTAGGATTGGAGATGCTCTAAGGACAATTCAAACTAATGATGCTCTAAGAATAATTCAAACTAATGATCACTTAACAACGGAATAATAACAACCTTTTTTTTCTCCTGTTAATTAGATTACTGGCTTTCACTAGTACTTACAGATTTAATTCGGTAAATGTTTAAATTAAGTTAAATTAAATGGATAGAAATTTATTTTGTTAAATAAACTTAGATATTAGAAATGGAAAAGAATCTTATTAATGCAATTTTGTAGTACTAAATAAAAAATATTATGGTAAAATACCAACCAAAATCAATCACTTTTATACTAGCTAGAGAAGAGATTAGGATAAAGGAGCATCTAAGTTAGTGCGAACAATATTTGCATTATTAGAAGACACGTAGTACATTCTCTTCCCCTGTTTATCTTTTGTACCGCTTTTATTTCAATTTATGTGAAATTTATTTATTTTTTTGGATCAAAAATAAGTTTAGATTAAATTTTTAATTCTGTCATTAATAAAAAGCTTTTATAACCAAACAAATTCTTTGGATACCTTTTTAATTTTTTGAATAACAAATTATAAAAGTCTTGATTTTTTATAAATTCAGTGTTTAATTAAATAAGTTCACGTAAATTAAAACGGAGGGAGTAACTTTGTGAACTTGCAGTCAAGGCAGCAATATGTCCATTCTCCTAAAGGTGATTTTTACGAACTTGACAAAGCTATATAAAAAAAAAAAAAAGAAAAAAAAAAAAAAAACTAAACAAGGCTCCTTAATGAGGATAATTTTGGGGGAAATTATCCTCTAACCCTCTCCCGTTTTTGTCCCTAAAATGGGGGATGATTAGTGTTCCTTCAAATATGGGGTACATTATTCCCTTATTACTATTTACTATTATTTTATTATTATTTTATTATTTTATCTCTTTATATATACTTAATTATGTTTATGTATATTTTTATAATATTAATATTATATCTTAACTTTGGTGTATAATTTTGATAAATTAATTTTTGCGCATTTATTATTTTTATGTAAAATTATAAGTTAAATTTATTAGTATAATTTATAATTGTACAAAAACATATAATTATCTCAAAAAATAAATGGTGCAAATATAAAATATTAGATGTTGCTAAAATTGAAAGGTGCGAATATAAAATATTAGATATAATTTTTTTGTCCCGATTGCATTTATATGGGAGAATACTAGAGGTTGAAATTGAATATTTTATCTATTATTTGGAATGAATTTTATTGTTATGTAATATGTATTTAATTAATCTTGTATCGCAATGATTTTACTTTTATTTGAATTATTAGTTAATTTATAATAATTGCTTACAAATTATATTATTTAAAATTTTATGGAATTTTTTTAATTATGGAAATTATAAATTAATAAAATAAAAGATAAAATTTGTTTAATGGAAATTAAAAAATAAAATTGAAATTAAAGGTAATAATATAATATAGAAGAGAGAAGAATATAAAAAAGTTTGTGAAAAAAAGTAGGGGAATGGTTGGAGTAAATTGGAAAATCCTTATTTTAAGATATTTGGGGGCAAGGTTGGAGGTAGGTGTCTTAAAAAGGATACTATTTAAAGCACGTAGTATTTCATTTGAATTTCTTTCCGTAAAATGGTCGTGCTTGCTCATTTAAAATTTTCAAAATGTCCTACATATATTCTGACAAACTCGTATGAAAAAAACATAGTAGGATTGTCCAAAAATCAATAACTATCTAAATATTTTGTGCGTTCGGGAAAAAAGTGTTGGTGTTTACTCAGCGACTAAATGAGTTCGTAGCAGAAAATAAGTTAACTTTTGTAAGAAAAGATTAAGTTGAAGTAATGGCAAGACAAAACGTTGCGGTATCAATTGGCTTTATAATTAAGTAATTAAAATCTCATTAATTTGGTGAAGCAGTAATTACATAAAGATGGCTAAAATTAATAATTATTATATCATCATCATATCATATCATACTATATTGTAAGTGTAAAGCCTCAAGTTGAAAGTTGATTCACCAAATTATCCATCAAAAACTAAATGACTATTTTGTCTTTCAAGCAAGTATTATTGTTTTGTACAAAAATATAACTATACACTTAATAAAATAACCAAAAAAGGACTAGTATAGAAACTAAAACTAGAAGAAATAAAAACGCCTCAAAATATTTATTGCTCCAACTTTTCCTACTCCCCCCTCCCCACCCCTACCCCCACCCCCACCCCCCCAATTACTGCAGTGCAAATGAAGAGACTACAATGTCATTTCTCATTAGAAGCTGATATACATCAGTTAGTAATTCTGATGCTCTCTTGTCTTGTAATTAGGTAATATGTGCTACTTTATTGAGTAAGAAGAAAATAATATTACGTTCTTGAAACAATTATTTCTCTTCGTTTTGCAGGTCATGGACTATTTCATATGGATGTGGTTGAATAATTGTATAAAAACAAGCCAGATCTTGGTTCTTTGATAAGCTCCCTTTGAAAATATTTGTCCAAAGCTTGTAATATGGCACCATCTCCAGCTCTATATATATAATTAATGCTGTGGATTAACCTGTATATTCATCTAATACATGAATTTCTGTGCTTTTCTTCTCCTTCTTGCTACCTTATGGCCCCACCTTTATCTGGTTTTATAAAAAAAAAAAATATAGCAAACGTCTATGTTCTTTAGCTTTATCAAAAAAGTATATTCCTTGTTCTTTGGATATATATAAACCTATAGGTTGCATCCCAAAATATTTTCATCTTATGTTGCAAGTAGTTTGTGCTGCTCTTTAAAATAGTCCAACAAATTTAGAGGTTATGGTTGCTTTCGCCGTATTAAAAGATTTACAAATGTATTATCTAATATGAAGTAATACTTAACTTTTGTATGAGTACAAGAAAACATCTACTTTGTAGGGGTTTTTTTGTCAATTTGTGACGGTTTTTGACCCACACTAAAAGAATTGTGGCGGTTTCTAAAAGTGCCACATTTACCTTTGCCACGAGCATTATTGCGGCGAATTTTCGAAACCTCCATGACAAACGCCACAAAATGAATTTTTAATTTGCGGGGGTTTTGAAAGATAATTAGTGTAAGTTTTAAACCCCCGTAATATGATTTCAATATGTCAATAAAAAAATATTCTGAAGGTTTATAAACCCCCTCAATATGATCGTAGTGGTTCAAAAAAAATATTGCGGGGGTTTATAAATCCCCAAAATATGGTCCAAATATTTTTGTTTAAAAAAGTTATGTGTGGGTTTAAACCCCCAAAATATGATCTAAGTATTTTTAAAAAAAAAAAGTTATGTGGGGTATATAAAACCCCAAAATATGATCTAAATATTTAAAAAAAAAAAGTTATGTGGGGTTTATAACCGCTACAATATAATAGGAGTATTAGTGTTTCAAAAAAAAAAAATTAGTGGCAGTTTATTTCTGTCACAATGTTTTGTTGTTGAAAACTCTTTTTCTATTTGAATATTTTCTATTTGTAGGATTAAAGAAATAATTATATCAGATCTCAGAGCTGATTGGCATGCATGGGAGGAGATAGAGGACTTATCTATTTTTAACTGTATCAAGAAAGTTGTTTAATTAGTCTAGACAGGAAATTTGCTGTGAAGCATTTTCTTGGTTTCAACAGCATCCCACTGTAAGCCATTTACCAAAAAAACTCATAGTGGTAGCACCTAATAATCTATTAAGTCTTGGTATGTATTTCACAATACAAATCATATAACTATATAGTATAAACACTAGACATAAGTTGTATCTAGCATTGAGGTGATTGCATTTTAAATATAGACACATACGCACGAATAGGCTTCAGTCATGATGTTTTTAACGGAAGTATTTTACTGAAGTAGTACTGAGCATGTTACTTTGACAAAAATGTAAAGAACGGACTATATATGCATACAAGCTTGTGTTTTTATTCAAGACTAACCATCCGTAGAGCAGATCTTAGCCAAGCATGCTGTAGGAGATATGAAAATGCTCTCATCATGGTTGCCTGACCAGAACGCCACAATTGACTTGAACCATCCTGCTCATTTTCTTCCGATGCAGAGTCTTCCCAACACTGAGCCATCACTGCTAGTGATGCAAAGCCCTGTTTCACCATCTATCATATGCAAGTCAGTAATTTCAAATCTCAACAACAACAAAAAAACTAGTGTAATCCCACAAGTGGAGTCTGGGAATTTCAAATCTCAATATGCCTTAAATTATATGTATGAATGGGTATGTTTTTTCTTAATTTCAGATTTGGGTGAAGAGCAAGGTTGAATCTAGACACGCCTATGCACTCATTACCATATCAGCATAAAAAAAAGTATTTAAGATTGCGTTTAAAGGTACTTCAGTTACAAGAAGCAATCATAAAGTTTAGTCCTATTCCTATCAAAGTAATGACTCTGGACCATGTGATAATATGCAACGTGACTAGAAAAGATGAAGTTTCAAAGCAAGCAATCCAACCTATAGGACTTCCATTTAAACTATAAACAATGAATACTAAACCACATAGCTCCATAAAATATTGAAATTTGCACAAGACACATTCTCATTTTCATGCCAGTTACCAAAAAGAAAATTACAATCATCAAAAGATTTGCTAAAGAATAAAAATACAAATACATCAGATATCAAGTTGCAGATGCAGATGGAAGTTCACATAGACAAAGGTAATTGTCATACTATCTTTCTTGTATGAGCCTGTCGTAAAAGTCTCAAACGAACTGGAAGGGAAATGGCAAGGCTTATGATGAGAAAGGAACTCCAGTAATGTTGTAAATAAAGGGTCAAATATGAGGATACTATAAGCACAGTGAATAGCAAGGGGTAGAACACAGCAGCTGCAACATCAGCCCTACACAATTTGAGACAGTTACAAGTTTGTTACAACATTAAAAATGCACAGATCTTCTAAAACTGTTTAGAAGGTTATATTGAACTTGTGGTACAAAGGTTACATCATGCAAATATTTATATAATGACCAACAACAGAAGACAAAAATGAAAGGGAAGATATGGTAATTCAGTAAGTGTGAGCAGTCCCAGCTATCGTGCATCCAAATTCGTCAATATATGAGAAGCATAATACACCAAAGAAATTTACAAGTTACATATAACAGATGATTGACTAATGATGTAATACACGCAGCCTCTCATCCGTTCAAAAGTGCATTCCCTGATATACCATTAACACATCAGAGAAGAATTTTCAACAACCAGGAGAAGATTGGAACATTGGACAACATTAGAATACAGAATAATTAGGAATTAACTGATAACTAGGATAAATGAAACATATAAGAGCTGATAGATGCTAATTTCCATTATCTTGGTGAAAGGGCATACCGAGATCATTCATGAGATCTACCACTAAACGCCACATTTTGGCATTACTGTCTAAATTAGAACCCTGAAAAAGAATGCAAAAGCAACACTATCTTTCCAACAAGTATTTATATTTCAAAAATCATTAACATAGGGTTGGTAGCAGGAGGCAGGTCAAAAATATCATTGTCCCAAAAATGTTCGATTTCGATCCATATATGCTGCCATGGTAACTTTGTTATAGGAAAGAGATCATCATTTCCTTTTCTTTATGAAAAGGAGCATTTGCATATAGTTTCAAGTGGAAACAGAAACTGGCATCAATGTAAGTCTAATGGGAAATCATTTATGCTCGAAGGACTGAGGTGTTTCTGTAGCTTCGGCCTTTATAAAGAATCAAGGCATGCATTGTTTGACACAATAGGATCAATACGATACCGGAAAATTAAGCCAAAAAAGAAAGAAACCTGGCAACATGTGAACAAGACACCTTCAACCATACCAGTTAAATCTCGCAAGAACCACTGAAATTTTTTTAAAACCATTGTCATCACACCAGTTTAAAACATAAATTACAATAGAAAAAAAAATGATGTGAACTCACCTGAAACGTTGCCCCAATAACAGTAGGGGATTTATCACCAACACCTATAGCACTTAGAAGAGCCTATATTTGTTTGAGCAGGTAAATTAACCTTTTGATATCATAAGTAACTCACGGTAATATTGATGTTCACTTGTGTTGAGAGCATCATCCGCACATAGGTAGAAATCCCCTAACATCAATCCGAATCAGCAACTGTAGCATTCAGTTCAGCATCATCAAAATTTAACGCTTAATATGCTCATCCTGCTTCAAATCATTCTTCTCAAACAGGCGATAAAGCACAAAGGCACCCTGCACCATGCAAATCACATATTCCAGTATGAACTAGAGTCAAACCTCACCCTAGTTTTCTTCCAACTACTCTTTTTTGTCGTCTTTACTCTTTCTCAGTTCTTCCAATACTTTCATCTTTTTTCCAAGAGATCCTCTTGTGGCAAACAAATATGAATACCATGGATTAAAAAGAGCTGAATCAAATATGAATATCATTCCTAAATATGCCTTAAAACCAATTATGAATACCATTCTAAATATATACATCAAATAAATAAAGTAAACACTACTTATGCAATACTATTACCTTCAGGTAAAGCAACATATTAAATAAATTTTCTATTCAAACATGTATGTATCAACTGCTATGTTAGTAGCAATATTTGTCTCTACTACATCATCAATTATATGGTCTGTAGCTAGTTGTACATACTCATCACCATCACCAAAAAACTTTTCGAGTTCTTGCTCTTGGTATGGTTCATTCTCATATACTTCATCTTCCACTACTTCTTCTCCCATATCATATAGATCTCTTGGCTTTAGATGCATAGCAACACTCCACCCTTTATTGACAACATCATCCACATAGTACACCATTTGTGCTTGAGATGCTTCGAAGTAAGGCTCATGATCTTCACGTTCACCGGTATGAATCAATCTATCAAAATTAATACAATTTAAGTTCCAACGATCCTTTTTATACCCTCTATCTCGAGCAGTATCAGCCCATCTACATTTGAAAAGAACAATCTTGAATCGACCATAATAATTAATCTCAAGAATATCTTCTAACTTCCCATAATATGGTAGCTCTGCTTGCCTTAAATTTCCGTCAATACTACTTGCAACAGATGATGTTTTAGAAGTTAAGAAAACTCCACAATTCTGTGTTCTTAGACCTTCTTCTCGAGCCAAAGTACGAAATTTGGACCCATTGATGTTAAATGCAGTAAAACGTCTTGCAACTACCGATGGACCTCGTGCGAGAAATTTTAGATCAATAGACATTGTATCTATTGTATCTGGATTCATAATCTAAATCAAAACGAAATTGTATTAGTGAAGTTTGCTCATTCAAACCAAATGTAAACAATAACTAAGGATTACTTACTCACCCGCTTTTGGAACCAATCAACAAACTCTTTATTAACTCTCCTCTCTATCTCTGTAGGGGAAGGTCTTCTTCTTGAACTCCTCCTTATGTACTGTCTAAACTCACTATATGAAATAATTACATTAATTTTAAAGAACAAGACTAGCCTACTCAAACATTACAAGGATAAAGAATATAAAGTTTGTATGAGTTACTCACTCCACAAATGGCGTGACTATTGCACAATTCAGAATCACATATCGGTGAGCTTGTAGTTTCTGCATATCAGTTAAAGGAAATGTAATCGAAGCTGATGTAGGTTTACCTAATTGAGGAAATATAGAGGACGTTCCAGAAGGATCAGTGACATTTGGGTCATCACGAACACGCCTAGGTCTATTGAATCTTGTCTCTATATCCTCAATATACCGAGAACAAAAGGTAAGAGACTCTTCAGCTAAGTAACCCTCAGCTATAGAACCCTCTGGTTGTACTTTATTCCGTACAAAAGACTTAAAATGTCCTAACTCCCTACAAAATAATAGGCCATAAGTGTACAAACTAATTCAAGTGACCAGAATGCAAGTATCTTCAAATTAAAAATGTTAATGTTTTACCTCTCGACGGGATACATGTTTCGATAATGCACTGGACCTCCGAGTTTTGCTTCCTCTGCTAAATGGACAGACAAATGAACCATTACTGTAAAGAATGCTGGAGGAAATAGTATGGCAAAGTGTGCTTTCGATGCGCTCTTGGAGCTTATCAAGCTCTGAAACATTCAAGGTTTTGCTAGAAAGGGCTCTGAAAAATGAGCAGAAGTCCACCAAAACTGCAACTACATGGTCGGGCAGCACATTGCGAATCGCCAATGGTAGAAATTGCTCTAAAATAATATGGCAATCATGACTTTTCAACCCAAAAATCTTTTTCTGTACCAAATCAACACAGCTAGAAATGTCACTTGAGTAGCCATCTGGTACTTTAATATTCTTCAAAGTTGTAAGGAACAACTTTTTAGTGTCCAGCTTCCTTTTTTTATCAGTCATAAGTGAAAAAACAGCAAGATGATATTTTCCACTATCATCCGGCCAAAGGTCATGCCTTATGCCCATTTCTTTTAGATCCTTTCGAGCATTTAAATTATCTTTTGATTTCGATTTATCATGGAGCAGTGTATATATGATATTGTCACATATATTTTTTTCAATATGCATAAAGTCTAGATTATGGCGCAACAAATTAGATTTCCAATAAGAAAGTTCAAAGAATATACTTCTCTTGTTCCACTGCTTAGTTGCTCGTCTAGATCTTTTCCCTCTACAATTCAACTCTGCTCCTCTCCCTTCTTCAATTTGTCTCAAAATGGCAGACCCTGACAATTTTAGTGGTGGATTTCGCTCCTCTGTACTTCCATTAAAGCGTACTCGATTGAACCTAAACCTGTGATTTCTTCTCAAAAAACGCCGATGGCCCATAAAGCACCACTTTTTACTATGACGAAGACGACAAGGTTCTGTGTCAAAGTTACAAGTTGGGCAGGCAAAACCAGTATGTGTGTTCCATCCAGATAAGATACCTAATCCAGGAAAATCACTGATTGTCCACATACGAGCTGCACGCATTCTAAAATTTTCATTCAACGATGAGTCAAACGTTTCTACACCATCATTCCATAACTCGTGTAATTCCTTCACGAGGGGTTGTAAATACACATCTATATTATTTCCAGGCATGTGCTTCCCCGGAATGATCATTGATAAGATGAAGGAGGTGTGCTTCATACACATCCAAGGAGGTAGATTGTATGGAATCAAGAAGACTGGCCAAATACTATATGTAGTACTCATTGTTCCAAAAGGACTGAAACCATCACTAGCAAGGCCTAAGCGAACGTATCGAGGATCCGAAGCAAATTCAGAATGAGTCCGATCAAACGACTTCCATGCCTCACCATCCCTTGGATGCCTCATCAACCCATCAGCATTATTGCCTGAAGCATGCCATCTCATATATTCAGCAGTCTTACCACACATAAATAATCGTTGCAATCTTGGTTTCAATGGAAAATAACGCAAAACCTTTGCAGCTTGCTTTTTTTTCTTGTTAGGACTCCATTTAGATGTACCACAATGCTTACATGCTTCCAATTCTGAATCACCTTCCCAGTATAGCATACAATTATTTGGACATGCAGGTATCTTAGTATAGTCAAGGCCAAGTTTGCTAATGGTTTTTTTAGCCTCATAAAAGGAAGGAGGTAACTTTGCATCTTCAAATGCATCTCTCAACAAATCTAGTATCATCGTCATTGCCTTGTCACTTAATCCACAATAGACCTTTATATGATACAATTTTAATAAAAACTCTAGCTTTGTGAACTTGCTGCCTTCATACAGTGTTTCACTTCCATCTTTGAGAAAATCATGAAAGTCACCAGAATCCTCCCTGTGCCCATCATTTGATATTTCATTTGAGTCCAATGGTTGAGATATCCCTACATCAGCCGCTTGGTGCCTATTGTTCCCAAATGCATCATTAATCATTGTTTCTATTGGATTTTCTGGGTGAAACATCTCTTGCATAACATCTCTATCTCCAGAAGACTCTATTGCATGCTTCTCGCCGTGAAGATTCCAAATAACATAGTTTTGAGGGAATGGCTTGCAAATCAAATGATCGTGCACTATCTCTCTAATTTGCCACTTGCCAAATCCACATTTAGGACATGGACATCTAATTGTATCTTCCACAGCCGCATTTGTAAACGCAAAATCAAGAAATTTATCCAAACCAAGCCAGTATTCGTTTGTGTTCCGTGGCTTTCCAATCCATGACTTATCCATTGAAAAATGATAAATAAATTAACATGAAATCTTTTAGAATATACCTCCAAAAGCAATCCTTCAGGCCACGGGTAGCTTCAGATTTGACAATCCTTCCAATCTACTCCAACAATTTCAAATGCTCTTTCAAACAAAGTTAATTCCTGAAACTGATACAGGACAGAAAGAATCAGTGAAGAATTCCTATAAAGGATTCCATATATGTATGTTCATTCATATATCTAAGGATAGCAAACAGTAGAAAAAACAGGGCCAGAAGTACGAACCAAGAAAACCTAAGAATTTCAATTATTCTTTCATGTAAACTTTTAGAAATGGAAAAAGTAACGGTTAGGGTTAAGAAAGAATAACTTTGGGCACTAAATAGCTTTTCCTTTATTTATTTATTAGTCTATATAAATAATTATAACACACGACATTGTCGCTGCTGCGTCAGCAAAATCGCAGAAGTGATTGCATCAGCTGCCCAAAATTTCCAGCAGCTCCAAATGTCCAAAATCAAATCCGTTAGCCTTCTCAAATTCACCCGATACCCTCGGGACTTTAACCAAATATACCAACATGTCCCAAATACCATACGAACTTAGTCGAGGCCTTAAATAACACTAAAATTTCGAATCGCGCTACGTATTGAATTATGAGTTCTTAAATCTTCCAACTTCTATATTTTGCGTCGAAACATATCGAATCAAACCGGAATGACTTCAAATTTTGCACGCGAGTCATAAATGATGTAATGGAGTTGTTCCAATTTCTAAAATTGAAATCTGACCTCGTTATCAAAATTTCAACCTTTGGTCGAATGTTTTCAAAAATCTCCTATTTTCCAATTTTCGCCTAAGTCCGAAATCACCATATAAAGCTATTGACATCATCAAATCTCCATTCTAGGGTCGTTTGCTCAAAAGTCGACTCTTTCCAGGTTCGAAACATTGTATCCTTGCAACTATCAACACATGAATCAACAAAGTGCTTCCCAAAAATTTTTATGACTTTTTAAGAAGGATTTCAAATAAGCTCTGTCATTACAAGCTATAGGGAAATTGATTAGTTGGCTATCAGCAGCAATATGGAATAGAGTTGTAGAGTCCATATGATCACACATCATATACAGTAGCCTGAATAGTTGGTCGAGGACTTCAGTCATATAGTTGTATGCACTTTGATAGTGTTACTTGAGGTGTAAAGTTTGTCATGAAACTCCAGCTATGTTTATCCTTTGGATTGTTTCCTTCTGTGGACAATTATGGCAATAGGTTAATCAAATGGTTTGGATATTTAGCTTAGACATTGGCAGGGGCACTTGCTCCATGTAACTGATGCTTGCTACATGCAAAAGCATCATAATTGAGTTCTGCAATTTATCACTGTGATAAGGCTAGTTGGACTACAATTATTTTTGTTTGGCTTCTGAACTAAAATTCTTCAGCCAAGTGCTTATACTAACTCCATCTTTTAGAGTTCAATCACCATTACCTTATTTGTTCGACCATGTTTTGCATAATGCTTATTGTGATTGTAGCACACGAATCACACCTGATGAAACTGTTAGAGCTGCAGTATCAACTAGTGTAATTCTTAGATATGTTAGTGATATTGTTCTTTTAGATATGACACCATTATTTTCTGGAGAGGGAACTCTTGGTGATTTTATTCCCTATGCTCAAGAGAGAAACAAAGCAATATAAATTCCTAAAGCAATATAAACACACGTCTAGATAGCAAAAAAAACATAAACATTAGCTGAAGTGAAATGATCACAAGTCTAGACAACCATTACAAATTTAAATTCCTAGAAAGCAAAAGTAGTTCACAACGAAAACATTAAGCACTAACTAAAGCGATATAAACACAAGTCTAGACAACCACTAAAAATTAAATTCCTAGAAAGCAAAAGTAGTCCACAACGAAAATATTAAGCATTTGATTGGTGATTTGCGTTGTTATCCGCTGATGAGCCTCTTACATCAACTGGTGAAGTAGGTTCATTCTCTGCATCATCAGGCTGAAACAATAAAATTGATATTCAGTGAGAAAGTTATGTATAGTAATTTCATACAAGATCAGGAAACAAGATTGTATCAAATGTAGCCCTTATCCTAACCAAATCAAAGCCTTTAGCTTCTGCTAAGAGATGGAGATTCCTTGCCACCACCTCCATCTTTAGCAAAGTTAGCACCAAGTTTTACTAGAATTAGATGATTTGAACTATATATTGTACTAACTTTATTTTGTTATCACATAGAAGTACAATGAAATTAAAATAACCAGAAGTTGTTGTAACAGAAGAAGACAGATTATATTACTTCTTAATTACCTGTGGTTGAAGCGCAAACAGACCAGCAAATACTTCAGGAACCACACCTTCCTTTGATATCACGTAAGCCTTCAGCGCATTTAAGGTGCCTTCTTGTCGGGATTCCACACGCATAAGCTTTTGTTGCAAATGGGTATATGCTGCAGATGATGTACCGTAGCAAGATGAAGAACCACTCGGATCACTAAGTCGTCCTTTCGTATTCCTGAATGTGTTTGAAGGATTTGCTCCCATACCCATACATCGTACTCTCCCAGAGTGCTCTGCCCCTAACATCTTGCCAATAACATCATTTGGGGAAACTTCACACTCATTAGTATCACATTGAGTCATATTCAATTCAATTTGTTCCTAAGGTAAGATAAAATATATACCAATTAGTAAGTACAAGATAGCAACACTTGAGTTGTAGAATATTATACAAAACAATGAAATTGATGTTAGAAAAATGCTTAAAATCTAGACTTACCCCTATAGTCCGTGCTGCATCATTTACAAATGATCCATTAGCTTTCTTATAAGTTTCAATAAATATTTTTCCGCGACTAGGAGTTTTTCCAGTTTCCAAAAACTATAAAAGAAATGTATTAAAAAGTTATCATAAAACATTTTAATTAGATAAAGAGTAAATTTATTAAGGTAATGTGCATACAAGCTCATATCGTCTTCTCGAGTTAGCTTTTGAACCACCAGTGTGTGGCATTTTTTGTTTCTTGCGAATCTCTTTATTTCTTCTGCAAAGCTCCTATCAACAAAAACAAATATAAATTTAAAACATCATCTTCATTTAACTATGATGAAACTTGTTAAAATAATCTGAATCTTACCACTGTTGATGATTTTTGACGATAAGCAACAAAAATGGCCCACTGATCTTTATTTATCCCTGCCGGCACATTACTTATAATTTCATTTTTGCTTTTGTCTGGGTCAAAATATTCATTCCACAACTTCTGCCTATGTGTAGCCCACTTCTTCGAAAGACTAGCATTGCAGTATCTATATGCAGTAGACTCAGTTACTCGAAAATCAAATCGAGGCTTCAAACAAAAACTGAAAGTTAGTTTTTTCATGGTATAAAAATCTAGGTGCAGTAAGTACATATGTATGTAATAACACTTGTACCTTCAATATTGTTTCAAACCAGTCTTCCATGTACTTCTTAGGCATGCCCGATGGCCCTGACCACTTCTCAAAACTAATCGGAAATAAATTACAATCAATTGCCAGCGATCCACAATATCCAGCAAGTAATCCTTGCGCTTCACCATATGCTGCATTGTAGTCATCAAAATTTACAATGATGCGCTCTCCAACAGTAAGGTTGTTAACTTCATTGACCTTGATCCTAATTTGCTTTGTAGTATTTTCCGAATCTTTAACAATAAAACAAGTTACTTAACCACAAAAAGAGAAAAATAAATAAGATTCTCATAAATTGAAGTAAAAATAAATGTAAGGCATGTACCTTTTGCCTCTACTGTCCAATACTTTGTAGATTCACGTCCTGTACGGCGTGATGTTGCACTTGAATTAGAAGACAGAATTGGAGTTTGTTCTTGTTGCGGGACTTCATGAGCGTGTGGGAGGGCTTGTACTGTTGTTGAGGGCTCTATTGTATGTGATTAGACTGGAGCTGCTGATGATGAAGAATGTCCATGAGCATCATCTGGTTCACGAGCTGACTTTAGTGGATTCCGAAAACGTTTAATCTTCGGCATGGCTGCGTATTCATAAGAATAAAAGAGAGAGGTGAATCAAATATGAATAGGAACTAAACATCAGACAGAAGATGATACAAAAAATTATCCCGAAACTATCCAACAAACTCAATCTAGAGCCTTACAAGATCTGTTTTTTAACTCAAACAAAACAGAATAAATAAACTAAGTACAATATACTCACCAGGAATTTCATATCTTCAAGAAGCAATGTATCGTGAATATATAGGTGTTAAAAGTGGAAGTTTCTTGCGCACAAAATGGGAGAAGATGGGTTGAGGGGAATGTGGGAATATGGAGGGAAATTAGGGCGGGAACAAGTAAAAGTTATCAAGTAGTTGAGTTAAAAAACAGGGAATAAACGAGGGAAATAAAAAGGGAAATAGTGAAGTGATTTTTTACTTTTCATTGGTTTAATTTTCATTATTACATTTACAAGACAATTCAATTTGTTGCAATTCCACGTTTTGAGCTACTATAACTAATTTAAGCTAATTTCAATCTCTTAAAGAGTCATAAAGTTAACGTGACACATGTTAATTATACTTATGTTAGAACTTTAAACAAGGAAATAATTTATACAATGTAATAATCAATTATAAATTTCTAAATAGTAAGAGTTTCTACCGAGTTCAAATAAGAAAGGATTTAAGATTCCAAATATTAGGTGATTTCAAATTTCTAACTATAGGAAAATCATGAAGAGACTACTTTATCTTGTGTGAAATTAATTTTTAAAGGATTAAAAAGGCGAACAATATTTCGGTAGGTAACTTCGTGCTTTTAATATAGTATAGGTAAAAATATACTTAGAAGCACATTAACCAGTATCATAATTTTTGTATGTATGGCGTTAGTGTCAAAACTTTTATATATATATATAATATATGTGTTATTACATAAGCTATTCGGCGTATTACATAAGCACATTAAGCAATATCTTATTTGATTTTAACATAAAAATAATTTATTGTATGTTCATTCAAAATCTTAAAATTATAATTTTATCCACCATGAATTTTATTTTTAAAGATTAAAATATTAATATGATATTTCACTTTTATATTTTTTATGTTTGTAGAATCATAAATGGTATTGACTCCTACCAATCATTTCTTTATCTCTTTCTCACACATTTATATTCTTAAATTTTCTTAGTTGTTGTTTACATTGGGTATTTTTCAATATTATATGAAAATTGATAAAAATATTATTTGAGTAGAAAAATAGTTCAATTATAATATAAAAATATATTATCATGGAGGTATTTATTCTCAATTTGAAATCTTTATGCAGTCCATTTAATATTACTTTTATATTTTACTTGGTATTGGACACTATGGAGTAGTAATGTATTGCCAATACAGAGGATTCTTATGAAATTAATTTTATTAACCTTCCTACATTTTTTAATAATAATCTAATAGACAAAATTTTATTAATTTTAAAATCTTAAATATTAAAAATTATCATATAAGGTATTATAGTCCAAAAAATAGGTTATTGCAGTTATATACTCTTCCTATGAGTTCTTCCATGTAATAATGTAGGGCTATGTTGGTATATTAGTATTGCATTTATTCTTTTATAATAATATATGTTCTCCTTTTTCTAAATGAATTTGGACAATATAATACCATTATCAAATTAAATTAGTAATATGACATTATCATGCGTTTTCAAATTAAATTAGTAATATGAATTTTTAAGTACATCCTAAAAGTAAGAGGATTACTTTTGTTGAGCCACACCTCAACTTTTGTGATGGCTCATTTTGCATTATTCTTTTGTTACCCAATGTCATGGTCCAACGCCAATCGCATTCTTTCTTTTTTTTGCACCTAAAGGTTCACGATACTCATATGGTTAGAAATTATATTTAGTATTTAGAAGGTATAGATATTGATGTATATTGCATTAGTTCGTAATTGTTTTAATTAAAATACGTAATTTGATTAAATTTTAAAGAAATAAGGTGAAAATAAATAACAAAAAAATTTCATAAATCAAAATTACTAATTGAGAACATTGTGAGTGTGAATATCACTAGACTATTTCTTCTAAATTAGATAATCAAAATTTGTATCTTATTATTGTTGGTCTTCATATTCCCTCAAGCTAGGATAGAACAAACACTTACCTCAAATGTTTACGAATAACTCAATCCGTAGCAATGCCTTTTCCTTTCCAATTTGGCTCCGATCCAATCGTATCTATACACAATTGACTTAATATCATCAATTCAACTTAACAAACTAGTTCACATGGCTAAATGTAAGTTTTACAACATTCTGCCCGGAATAGTAAAAATCGACCCCGGGCCCACATGATCGAAACCCGAGTTTCGAACCAAAATAAATTCACCCAATCATCCATGAGTTCAAATATATAACTTGTTCTCAAATCGGACCTCAAATTCGAGGTCAAAATCCCAATTTTTATGAAAACCTAAGTTCTACCCAAATCCCCCATTTTTACCCATGAAAAACCTTAAATTGAAGATGAAAACATGATAGATGATGTTAAAGTTTGAAGAAATTGAGTAAAAGTTGACTTACCAATGATTTGGAGAAGAGGGAGTTCGTGAAAAATTGCCAATGGATGTTTTGGGTTGTGAAATATGAAAAATAAAGCTGGAAATCGTGATTTACAGGTCTCTGTGTTCACACTTGCGAGAAGGGGTTCGCAATTGCGAACCCCGACCAAATTCTGGAATTTGAAAAATAAGCCAAGGATGGAAAGATCGCATTTGCGAACTTTTGTTCGCATTTGCGAAGCCAAGGCAAAACTGGGAAGTTCGCATTTGCGAACCAAGGCACAAAACTGGGAAGTTCGCATTTGCGAACTTTTGTTCGCATTTGCGAACCAAGGCACAAAACTGGGAAGCATTTGCGAATTCGCATTTGCTAACTTTTGTTCGCATTTGCGAATTCGCATTTGCTAACATTTGTTCACATTTCTCAACTCTGCAGATCAGGTGCTGACAACAACTTTCTAACATGAAAAATTGATCTCGTGGCCTATCCAAAATTCACCCGAGCCCTCGGGGCTCCAAACCAAATATGTACATTGACTTAAAACATTATACGAACTTACTCGCGCGATCAAATCGCTAAAATAACATCAAAATCAATGATTTGAGCTTTAAAACTCAAGATTTCATTCAAAATTTTCAATTTAAAGCCGAAACACGTCAAACGACGTCCGTTTTCAACCAAACTTTACCGAAAGTGCTTAACCAACATATATGACCTGTACCGGGCGCCGAAACCAAAATACGAGCCCGATACCATTACTTTTTAATCAAATTTCAGTTTCATTTTCCTTAAACATTTTCAGAAAACAATTTAACAGAAAAATTCTTTTACCGGGGTTCTAGACCTCGGATTTCAATTCCGGGCACACGCCCAAGTTCCATATTTTTCTACGGATTTTCTAGGACCGTCAAATCACGGGTCCGGGTCCGTTTACCAAAAATGTTGACCAAAGTCAACCATATCAATATTAATATCAAAATTCTTCAAATTTTCCACATATTTCATATGTTTCAACATAAAAATTTTCCAGCTTCGTGTCTGGACTGCGCACGCAAATCGAGGCAACTATAAATGAGGTTTTCAGGACCTAAGAAGCTCAAAATGATTAATAAAATAAGTGATGACCCTTTGGGTCGTCACATAAATAAAAGCCCATGAGAATGAAATAGATATCTATTTATTTTTTGCTAAATGTAAAGAGACGAATTAAAGAAATGCACAACGACAATAAATAAAAAATTAGCGAGTAAGACATAGAGATATCGTGAAAGACCCCTGCAGCTTAAGAAAGTGAGGAGAAAGTGATTACAAACTAGAAGGTATATATATTGAAGTAAATTGCATTAATTCGCAGAGTTTTAACTACATTGTGTAATTTGATTAATTTTTAAAGAAATAAGAGGAAAAAAATAACTAGAAATTTGCATGAATTAAATCATTAAATGTTACCGAATAGCAAAAAATTGTCAAACAGTTGAAATTGATATATTTGTGGAGGTTATAAAAAACCTTCACAAAAAACTGCCATAATAAGAAAATAATAGAGGAGGTTGAACCAAACGCCACGAATTAATTATACAGTGGGGTTTTTTTTTACAACCCCCATATTTAAAACCGCCACAATAAGAACTATTTTGTGAAGGTTTGCTCAAACGCCACAAAACAAACGTATAGTGAGAGTTTTTGATGACCCCCATAAATAAATCGCCACAATAAGAATTAATTTGTGAAGGTTAGTTCAAACGCCACAAAATAAACTTATAGTGAGAGTTTTTGATGACCCCCATAAATAAACCGCTACAATTTGACAATTTTTTTGTAGTGGAACAATAGGACTACATAAAAAGAATTTATTTTGATGTTATAGAAAGTATTATTAAATAATTTGTTTATACTCTGTCTAGGGGTGTACATAGGTCGGGTTGGTTCGGATTTTACAATTACCAAATCAAACCAATTGTATCGGATTTTTAAATCTATAGATCAAACCAAACCAACAAAAGTCAGGTTTTTTAATATCGGGTTTTCTCGGGTTTTTCGGGTTTTCGGGTTTTTCGTTCCGATAAACTTATGCTCCAAACTATGTATAGCTGCCAAGCATGGAATGGTAATAATTAAATAGACTTGTTCATCTGGGCAAGAATTCATTGCCTTTCTAGGAAATATGTTTTCTTTCTCCAATCAAAGAATAGGGAACACAATAGCAAACAATGAATGGCAATAGGTGTTAGAAACTCCATGTAGCAGCTTGATCCTGTTGATGTTCTTCATATCTCCTTTTCTCTCCAGATATGAAATAACATGCTGGAGGATATTTTTCCCAATATTAAATATGCACTTATAAGGACTGCATAAAGCTTCTCATCAGCACCATTTCTTTTCTCTACAATTTCAACAATCTCCAATGCATCACTGATCCTCTCAGCCCTACACAGTCCTTTCACCAATGCCGCAAAAAATTGAGAATCCAACTTCACATTCTTATTCTTTAAATCACAAATCAATTCCAAAGCTTCTGTAATCCGACCTGCAATGCAGAAACTCTTCAGCATAAGGCCATACACATGGTTTTCTGAAATACTAAAAACCAGTATCATGTCGTCGCCAACTTTATGAACTGCAGCAATATTTCCAGAGTTAGCTAAGCATTTGAGCAGCTGTCCAGACATAACTGCATCCAACATCAAGCATTTGCTGATCATCTCATTGGCAATCCAGTAAACATGTTCTGTTCTAATAAAAATTACTCCTTACTCATGTATGTCAACATACTGTGTTTTAATAAAATATTAACAAGCCAAGGAACTATTCTTGAAGGCTACAACTCCATACATTTCCATATTAGTTGTACTAAGTCAAGAGAATTAAACAATATATGGCCAGTAGGCAGAAGGAGAAATTTTTTGTCAAAAATATATACTGCATATCATATTGCACTCTACATAAGAATTATCACCAACTTTTTAAGAGTAAACATTACACCCAAAAAAGTCCTAAAATATAAAGAAAAGAGAATATATTAAGTCTAAGAAGTTGGCATCTTAATAGATATTACAACCACATGAGCATGTTTCCAAAATACTTGTAAAGGCATAATGACCTTCCAAAAATAGTCGTGAAGCAAATTGTAGTTAATCATCGCTCTAATCAATCCTCAAAGGTGAGTCTACATATTCTGGAAAAAGAAGAAGAAGAAGTAGAAGAAACAATTAACATATTTAAATATTAATTAATGTAAAAAATAACATTACTCATTAACAATTAGATATAAATTATTACCTTCTTCAATTTGCTCAATTTTCTGGACTTCCTCTAACTGTCTTCAAACTTATATTCCTTGGAAGGTGATCGTATCCATTGTTGAGTACAAATAAGTGCTTCCACTGTTTTTGGTGATAAAGAACTCCTATAAGGATCCAAAATTGGACCACATGTACTAAAAGCAGACTCCGATGCAACAGTAGAAATAGGAATAGAAAGAACATCTCTTGAAATCTTTGAAACAATTGGATATTTACTAGATGAAATTTTTCACCATGCCAAGATATTAAAATCCTTGATCTTCACCACATCATCCATCAAATATATCTCAAGATCAATTTTTTTTTTAATATTTCCCTCATCTTCCAAAAGTTTCTCCCACTTTGATTGCAACAAATCACCAACTTCACTCATACTAGTATCGCCTCCAATATTGTCACTAGAAGCCTCAAAAAAAGAATCATTGTAGTTATTATACAAGCGAGTTAAAATGCTTACCACATCTTCGGACTTCAATCTTCCCAACAAAGAACCAAATGCATCAATAAGAATGAAGTTCACATACTTCATCTTGTATCTAGGATCCAACACAACAACAACAAGCAATAACATATTCATATCCTCAAACTTACCCCAATATTTCTCAAGCTTACTTTTCATTCTTCCTGCCATATCACTCAAAGTACGATCATCACTTTTGGTATGCTTTATAATAGCATTTCGAAGATTGAAAAATTCATGGAAGAAAGAGTTAGATGTAGCATATAAACTGCCTGAAAATTTTAAAGTTGTCTGATAGAAAATGTTAAGAAACTTTATAAAAGCTTTCACATTCTTCCAGTCGTCTGCAGATGGATTTCCTCTTAAAGCACTTATTTCTCGACAATACTTTTGATATTTATGGTCGTCCACATACATTTTTGTAAAGGCTTTTTCAAATTTTAGAGCTGTATCTAACATTGTATATGTAGAATTCCATCTTGTTTCAACATCAAGACTTACAAGACCATGAGTATCTATCTTAGCTTTCTCAACAAATGACTTGAAAGAAGCAAACCTTGAAGGAGAAGACCTAACATATTTTACCGCATTTCTTACACGAGTAATGGGCTCAATTTGTTCATCTAATCTATCTTTTACAATCAAGTTCAGAATATGAGCATTGCATCTAACATGCAAAAACTCATTTCCAAGTATTGCCCCTTTCCAATCATCAATACGCAACTTCAAATGCTTAATGGTAGCATCATTAGCACTTGCATTATCCAAGGTCACTGTAAACAAGTTCTCAATGCCCCAGCCAAATAAACATGCTTCAATTCCCTTTGCAATAGTCTTACCTTTGTGATTCGGTGTTGGAAAAAAGTTTAAAATTTTCTTTTGTAGATTCCATTGATCATCTATCCAATGTGCAGTAACAACCATATAAGTTAAGTTTTGTAGTGATGTCCATGTATCACTAGTGAGACATACGTGTTGGTTCTTAATAAGATTTTTAATTTTTGCCTTCTCTTCATGATAAATCCTCAAACAATGTCTAGCAACAGTTACACGAGAAGGTAATTCGAAATTAGGTAAGGTTTTAGCCATTAATTTCTTAAATCCTTCTCCTTCAACAACTCTAAAAGGTTGCTCATCAAGAATTATAAATTTGGCAATCGCCCTCCTAATGTCATCCACATTATACACTACCCTTTCAGTAGCACCCGAACCACCTTCTAGCCACCATTCCTTAATAGGTTTTAATGTTGATTGTCTCTTATCAATGGCTCTAAAGGGAGATTTGTGACATGTAAAAGTTAAATGCAACCATAATGTAGTAGTCCCATTCTTGCTACCTGCAGCAAATATTTTAGGACAATAATTGCATTTTGCCCTACATTTACCTCCTTTGGCAGTAAATTTGGAGAAGTGATTCTAAATCTCGGACGTCTCTCTCCCACTATTTCCAGATTTAGATTTTTCTGATGGAGTCGTTCTTTTTTGCTTCTTAGGAGGAGTGCGTTGATGAGGAGTGTCTGCACTTTGTTTTTGAGCTGCCACCGGCAAAGGATTATTGACAACCACCTCCGCATCTGCTCCAGAAGTTGTAGTTTCCATTCTAAGAAAGAGTTCATGCAAATTGAACATATCCAGTTACTATTTAACTAATGGAATTTACTTGTGACAGCAAATGACAGATCACTGGACTATATTTATAGAGGTCATTTTATACTGGCTAGGAATTATAAAAGGAGAATCCTGACAGGCTATGTCTATAAAGATACTTGGTGTAAAAATCCCAATTATATTATGTAGGAAAAGAAGCTATTGTACAGTACAGGTAAAAACGAGAAAATTCTTCGACCACTGAAAAATATCCAGAATTCAAACGAACAATTTAAAACATAGGGAAAAAATCATGAAGAATGATAAAATTATAAACTAATAGTCAGTAACATCCACCTTATGATATTAATAGAACATTTCAAAGCAACATAGTTCAAGAATCTTACAAAACATTCACCTTAGTATTGTCCATAAAGTTTTGCTAAAAAATCATAAAGAATTGAAAAGGGTGAATTTGCAGTCCTTATATAGATAACTGCTAGTTTTCTTTATTACTTATAGTATATGCTTATAGTACATATCTGTAAAGTAATGATATATATCTATATCACTTGTTTCCACTTGGACTTGAAGCTATCTTGCCACATCTTAAATAATTGGGGAAAAGCAAGGTAGATGTATGCAATTAAAAGAAAGCATGTAAAATGAGAGTAAAAGAGCTTTACCGGTGAAATCTTTACTGATGATTTCAATTGTTTGAGCAAAGGAAGAGCGTAGGTGTGACGACCCAAAGGGTCATCACTTAATTAATTAATCATTTCGAGCTTCGAGGCCTTGAAAACCTCATTCTATGTTGCCTCGATTTACGTGCACGATCCGAGCATGTAGCCGGAAAGATTTTGTGATAGAAAATATGAATTCTATGAGAAATTTGGATAAAAATGATATTAATATTGATATGGTTGACTTCGTTCAACATTTTTGGTAAACGGATCCGGACCCGAGATTGGATGGTCCCGAGAGGTCCGTAGGAAAATATGGGACTTGGACATGCGTCCGGAGTCGAATTCTGAGGCCTAGAGCCCAAGTTATGAATTTTTATGTGAAATTGTTTTTGATGTAATTATTAAAGGAAATAAATTAATTGACCTTGGTATCGGGCTCGTATTTTGGTTCCGACGCCCGGTACAAGTCTTAAATATTATATATGTGATTTATGTAAAGTTTGGTGACATTTGGATGTCGTTTGAGATGTTTTGGACCTTGAGTTCCAAGTTAAGAAGTTTTGAAAACTAAAGGTATGAAAATCATGAGTTTGAGGCTTGATTTGATGAAAACGAAGTGATATTGGCGATATGATCGCACGAACAAGTCCATAATGTGTTTTTGAGGTTGTGTACATGTTTGGTTTGGAGCCCGGGGGCTCGGATAAAGATTTGATAGGCCGTTGGTTAAATTTCTGAATTTTTGCACTGCTGGTTTTTCACCCAGCTGTTGGCTTCGCAAATGCGAAGCATTTTTCGCAATTGCGAAGGTGACAGATCAAGGCAGGGTTCGCAAATGCGAACCCTCGATCGCAAATGCGAAGGGCGTCCAGGAAGGCTTGGGTTCGCAATTGCGAACATAACCTCGCAAATGCGAGGCCTTCATTGTTAAGCCATGCTTCGCAAATGCGAAGCCTTCTTCGCAAATGCGAAGGTCGCTGGAGGCCAGCCTTGTTCGCAAATGCGAACATTATGTCGCAAATGCGAACCTCCCAGTATGCCTTGGCTTCGCAAATGCGAACAAAAGTTCGCAAATGCGAACTTCCCATCCTTAGCTTATTTTTCAAACTCCAGAAATTGGTCGGGGTTCGCAATTGCGAACCCATGTTCGCAAATGCGAACACAGAGACCTGAAAAACACGAATTTCAGTCATTTCTTCACGTTTTACAAAAACAAAACACTCATTTGCGATTCTTCAAGGATTTCTTCTTCATCAAAACGATTGTAAGTCACTTTTTACTTAATTCTTTCAATTCCTAACATCATTAAACATGTTTTTCATAAGAAATCAATGATTTTCATGGTAGAATTCTTGTTTTTGTTAGAAAATAGGGTTTTTCATAAATTGGGGAATTGGACCTCGAATTGAGGTCCGATTTTGAAACAAATTATGTATATGAACTCGTGGGGGGATGGGTAACCGGATTTTGGTCCTAACCCCGAGTTCCGACCATGTGGGCCCGGGGTTGAAATTCACTATTCATGACAGAATGTTGTAAAAGTGGTATTTGGTCTTAAGAATTAGTTTGTTGAGTAGAATTGATAATATTAAATCAATTGTGTATAGATACGGTTGGATTGGAGTCAAATTCGAAAGGAAAGGGCATTGCTACGGATTAAATCATTCGTAAATTTTCGAGGTAAGTGTTTGTTCTATCCTAGTTTGTAGGAATATGAATTTAGTTATGAATAAATTGATGAATAAGAGTTATTGGTGTTATACCGGTAATGAAGGTAATTTGTTGAAATTATTATAAATTATTGGTTTAAAATTGGTAATTATAAATATTGTTGATATAGAGATTATTGGCTAAATGCCGGTAACATATATATTTTATATTTGGGATCGTGTGGTACGCCGACCACAAAGTGACTTAAAATCTTGGCATTGGCCATAGTTGCCGGTAGCCGATTGATATATTTGGGAGCGGGTGGTACGCCTACCACAAGATGTGATTATTGATATATTTGGGAGCGGGTGGTACGCCTACCACAAGATATGATTATTGATATATTTGGGAGCGGGTGGTACGCCTACCACAAGATATAACTATTGATATATTTGGGAGCGGGTGGTACGCCTACCACGAGATATAATTATTGATAATTGGGAGCGGGTGGTACGCCTACCACAAGAGATAATTACTGTGATAGTTGGGAGCGGGTGGTACGCCTACCACGAGACATGAAATGAAAGAGGAAATTGAGACATGAAAGTAAGATTATTTTGGATATCTTGAGTTATTGAATATTATTTCAGAGCAGAGTATTTCTTTATAATTCTGTTGTTTTGTGGTACATATGTATATAAAACTGCACAGGTTTATGTGAGTGTCTGGTCATAGACTTGTCCCTAGTTCGCCGGGATAGGCCGGGCACTTACCAGCACATGGGGTCGGTTGTGCTGATACTACACTTCTGTGCATTTTTTCACAGGTCCAGGTTTTGAGCAACAACAGCAGTAGTTCAATAGCAGGATTTCGGACTACTGAGACTACGAGGTAGCCTTGCAGGCGTCCGCAGGACCCGTTGTCTCTTCTATCTATGCTTTTCATTCTGTTATCTCATGTAATCGAGATAAACAACTTGTATTTTCTTTCAAACAATTATGTGTATTATTCTTAGAAGTTCGTGAGTATTGTGACACCAGTCTTGGGTAGTGTATCGGATTTGGATTTTTCTTTATCATATCTGACTAAGTCTTCCGCTAATTTTGATTATTCCACTGTAATTTTTATGTTGTTAATAAGAAATTGGTTATTAATGGAGATGTAATTAATATTTGGCTTGCCTAGCTTCTATTTAGTAGGCGCCATCATGACCCCGATGGTGGGAAATCCGGGTCGTGAGGTTTTTTGCCTTTGGAGAAGAGGCAAAATGATTTCAATTTTTTTGTGTTTCAGAACACCTTTAGGACAATCTATGTGATTTAAGATTAGGTTTTGGTTTGGGCTCAATTATTCTTTTATGGCCCAAACAAAAACAAACATTTACATGGGCTATAATACCAATTTAAAATATTGTGCTATATAAAGAAATTATAATAAAAATTAAGAAATATTTATAACTTACATTCTAATAAATATTTTTATCTATCTAATATATAAAATATGTATACATGTAATGTCGAGTTGGTTTGGTTTCGGTTTGACTTTTTTTAGTTAATACCAAACCAACCCTATTGTGGTCGGGTTTTATTTTCCAATACCAAACCAAGTCAAACCAAACCACTAATCGGGTTTTTTTTCAGGGCTGACTCGGGTTTTTGGGTTGGTGCGGGTTATCGGTTTGGTTTGTACACCCCTTTCTGTCTGTGAAAGAAGAGTTACTCTTCTGACTCTTTGAAGTTTATTCTAAATTTTATGATTTTGCCACTATTTTATTGAGATTTCACTAAGAAAGGATTCTAAAGTTTCTCATATTGATATCTTTTGCCATCTTCATCCCTGATACGAGTAAATTCAACTTTACATATTTTATATATCAACTTTGGTGGGAAAAAGTCTTGCCTCGTGTATCAATACGAAATATATTTTGTTTTGACCTGTATTATTTAGTAAATTTCCTACACAAAAATAAAAAATGATTGTTAACTAATGTAAATTATAGTATTTTTTATGTATTTTATAAATATATAAATTTTATTTTAAAGAATTTGTAAATTCTATGTTCGAACTTATAGTCAAATTTAAAAAGATTGACTTTCGAAATCAAAATTATGCCATATAAAATGTGATAGTTGTCTGGGATCAAAATCCGACTAAGGATATTCGACATGAAATGGTGTTACTGAAAGTAATTTGGCCGATGTCGACTAATAACCAATGGAACTCACCGCCGAGCAATCGATCATGACCGAGGTCAAGTATCAGAAGGAACAATGATGACTATGTTGAGTGAATATTTCATTAAATATTCTCTTTGTTTGTACTTTTAGGATTAACCGGGGGTATGTCCCTTATAAATAGAACGAGAGATCAGGTGATAGGCATGTAATATTCTCCGATAAGAACACTATATGAAAAGAAAATTTTCTCTCTAGATAGAATACAAATATTACCTTTCTAAAGGGATTCGATCTTCTATTATTCTACACCTTTTCCACTAGATCCGAGAAGGGTCCTAATATTCTGACCTTTATCTATCATTCATTATTGTCAGAGGAGGAATCATCCACCTCATTCAATATTGGGTTAAATATTTCCTTTATTTACTTTATTGCCATTTATTGTCATTTATTGCTTTGTATTTACTCCTAAGTAATGTTCTTAAAATATTAAATGCTTCTTGCATTTGATCTTTTGTTAGAGTTGCTCTACGATATTCTCATCTCATTTAATTAGTTTAATCAAAGATTTATATTTTTGGTCAAATAATTTGGCGTCGTCTTGGGGGATTTCCTAGTTAAAATTATATCTATAACTGTGAGCACGTGATTTTTGCCTTACCGGAGAAGTACTCCCAGAAAATTCAAAATAAAAATAGTTTCGTGGCGGGCATGATTTTTGTGATTTTTGTGTTATTTTTATCTTAAATTTGTATTTTTGTGTGCGTGTTTATTTATTTAAATTAGTAAAATACAAAAAAAAAAAATATATTAGGTTTTGCATTTTTAGTGTTTGATATCGAAATTATGTGATTTACATTTTTAGGTGATATGTAATTATGTACGATAATTGTAGTGAAAATTTTAATTGTGTTACAAGTTAATATATATATATACATATATATATATATATATATATATATATATATATATATATATATATATATATATATATATATATATATATACATATATATATATATATATATATATATATATATATATATATATATATATATATATACATATACATATATATATATGTAATACATCATGGATTCTAGTTTTAAGAGGTATGATTGGGCCAAAACCCAATCCCATACACCAGGCCCGTATTAATTCAACACCCAGCCCAATACTCACCCAAGCATCAGTTTAAGTAACGTTTGATCTGGACCGTTGGATTTTATAATCCAACGGCCCAGTAATCATTAAAATCCCAAAATACTCGCCCAGCATCAGTTAATGTAACGTTTGATCTGGACCGTTGGATTTTATTATCCAACGGCCCAGATTAATCTTTTAATTCAAATATACACCCAGGCTGTGACTTAACCAAACGACACCGTTTGGTTCAGGGGAGGAGATCCTGGTCGTTGATCGTAAATGATCCAACGATCAGGATGCAACCTCCTGAGTCATATATAAGCTCACTTTCACACCCCGCCCCCCCCAAGCCAGACCCCCCCTCAGACAGATCGTCTCTCTTAGAGACTTCTAACCTCGCCGTGCCTCCGCCGCACACCGCCTGCCGGAAATCGCCTCACGGCGGTTCCGGTAGGCCAACGGCCACCATCTTAACACCAAATACTCCCCTCACCTCCCCCATTACAAATCCAGCCTTCATTTACCTCGAATCACTCCGGAGCTCCTCGAATATTCATTTGAAGATTCGAGTCAAACTCGAGCCGACGCCAAATCACCCCAAACTCACCCCAAACCCTCCCATGGCCACCCTCACACCCCTACTAACCCTGGCTTGGTTCGAATCAAGCTCGAACTACCTAAACCCCAAATCGAGTCTCAAGAACCCTAATTTTGAAGAAGCCCAATTCGGGCCGAATTAGTCGTAATTGAAGTCCAAGGGACTTTAGTCTAGGTGTTCTCAATCGAGAACATCTCGATTAAAGCCCGTTTGGCTTCAATAGTTCCAAACCATGGTTCGAAGCTTGGGTCGGCAGATTTCTGTGAGGTAATTCGTGTCCCTTACGATTGTTGGTTGTAATGCGTGTGTGTATTTGTGTTTAGTTTCAAAAATTTTAGTATTCTTCTACTCTTCTCAACAGACCTTTTATTTGGTCGATTCCCGTCTTTTGCCAATTCTTGTTTAAATTCAATGCTGCATTAGCTTTGTATGCCTAGTTTATCTAATGTCGTCAACAACTTAATTTGTTTGTATGTTTGTTCATGCTCTGGTATGCCCGTATGCAATGCACAAGTCTAGGCTTTGTTGTTTGTTTAATTCTGGATTAGGAGTTAGTTGGATACAGTTGTTAGGATTTGATTAAGGTTAATTGTTTAATTACTTGCCCATAAAAGGGCTAGTGGAACCTGTACAGCAGGGTATCCTACTGAGGTCCTGCCACCAGCATTTTTTAATGAGTTAGTCCATACATGGACACTAGATAGTGGAGAATGCAGGTTTAGACGGGAGTAAGGATGGGCAAGAGTTTTGGTGGGGTGGTTCTGGCCATCCAGGGTAGAAGGGATTTAGCTATAAATATAGAATGATAGGGAGATGATAGGGAGATAGAGATACACACAGCAAAGATACGTTTCGAAAACACATAGAGAGATATTGAAAAGCATATAGTCATTCACAGACAGTAAGGATTCAAATAGGCAGACACACACATAAAAGAGATAGATAGAGAGAGCTGAGAGTTAAGAAAAACAGGGGGAGAAACGATATTGAAACCAAAATACAGAGTGAACAAGAAGGATAGACAAGTTATTGTTTCATTGGCTTTTGGTTACTGTTTCGTTTGTTGGTTACAGCAATCCTGTTTGTCATTCTTTGGCTACTGCTGTGGTTCTGCTTTACTGGTTAGTTTTAACTGTGACTGCCACTGCCTGTTGTTCTTGTGTTGTTGTTGTGCTGGCTGAGTCATTGATCTACTGCTGATTGTTGCTGAGTGTTCTATTGGTTGGGTCATTGTTGTGGTGCTTGTTGCTGTTGGTCTGCTGTTACTTGGTTTCATCGGCTTAACTGATCTCCATTCTCTTGCTTTGTTGATTTCCAGGTATTTCACTACTGCCTGAAGTTGTAAACATGAATTGAAGCAATAAAACTTAGCTTATTGATTATCATGTCCTTTTAATCCTTATCAAAATTTAGTTAGATACATGTGTACACATTAAGGAGAACCCGAACATGTAATAGACTGTATGGGTTGTAACTATGTGAACTTCATATTTCCATAACCTATTATAGTAGAAGTGGTCTACTGGAAACACACTATGTAATGGGCAGGTGAATCAGTGAAATACATGTTGTCATGTTAGTGGTGTTAATTTGTTCAAGTCCAGAGTGTATAATAACTAACACCCAGTGTAGAAGTAAATAGAGGCATAATGATGGTAGCTTGATCGAAAGTTATGAATTAGTAGTACCATGTTCAATGTTCAAGTAGTTAATTGTAATGATGAGCATGTAAATCCCGTTTTATCTATACTTTGTTTAAAAGGGGAATCGGGACGATTGATATATCACTTCGTTGCTATTAGATCATCAGTACACTTTAAACAACAACAACAACAACCCAGTATAATCCCACTTAGTGGGGTCTGGGGAGGGTAGTGTGTACGCAGACCTTACCCCTACCCTAAGGTAGAGAGGCTGTTTCCAAATAGACCCCCGACATCCTTCCCTCCAAGAACTACCCACCTTGCTCTTGGGGAGACTCGAACTCACAACCTCTCGGTTGGAAGTGGGGGTTGCTTACCATCAGAGCAACCCCTCTTGTCCATCAGTACACTTTAGTTCGTGTATATCTACTATGATCTAGATCCTTTACACGAAAACTGATTATCAGTTAGATTAGATTAAAATCTGAAGCATGTTCAATATTCTTTTCTTAAATAAAACAAATTTTTCTGTTAGCTAATTAGCTTAACTAATTTGAATACAAATTGAAGTTTAAGTAATTTAAGAGCATAGTAAAGCGGAAATTATCTTCTGGCGTTTAATTTTGAGTCGAGGCTCTATCGAATGGCCCAAAATGAAAAAAAAATACAAAACTAGTAGGTAATGATAAACAATTAACATTTTTCTTGGTTGTTAGAGATAAATCAAGTAGAGAATATAGTTCATCTTAGGATTGGCCTTAGTAATAATGAGATGAGCCTCGCCAAACGCAAATACACAATCGCGGGGCCCTCTAATCAGTTGTTATGAAAACTTAGCCTTGGAAAGACCGTTTAGTTAATTTCACGGTCTTTTCCGAAGTTAACAAGGACGATAGATTCTTTAGGCGCGATTTGTAAGCAAATTATTTTCCTAAATACGGGTGCGCATTTATGTGACCCAAATCTTACTCTCGGCGAAACTGAAATACATTAAAGTCACAGGCGTACTGGTTGCGGTGTGACTCGAAATGTGTTTTCGTGACGCCGCAATTCTTCTAAAAATAAGAGCGGAGCATTAAAAGCGCATAGTTACAATATATAAAAGAATCAGATAGAAACAAAAATTGCAATTGAGCGACCGTGCTAAAACCACGGAATCCGGGAGTGCCTAACACCTTCTCCCGGGTTAACAGAATTCCTTATCCAGGTTTCTAGTTTCGCAGACTGTATTACGGAGTCATAAATTTTCTCGGTTCGGGATTAAACCGGTGACTTGGGACACCATTATTTTCCCAAGTGGCGACTCTGAAAAATTAAATAAATTGATCCCGTTCTCGATTGTCCTTTAACTGGAAAAACTCCCTTGTGCCCTCGCGGGTGCGTAAAAAGGAGGTGTGACAGCTCTGGCGACTCTGCTGGGGATTTCGACCTCGAACTTCGGTTCGGGGTCTGAGAACTCGAGCTCATTTAAATTGTTGTTTTGTCTATATCTGATTTTATTACATGTTTAATTAATGTGCTACATGTCTACCGCTTTGATATTAGTTGCACTGTATATACGAACTGCTATATGTTTACCGCTTTGATATTGCGTGAACTGTATATAAAACTGTGCCGAAAACCCGTCTCTTCTTACCCCCGGGGATGTGCTTACTGGTTGAGACTCCCCTTTCTGTTAGTGTCAATACCAAAATAAGAAAAGAGGCAGGATAAGTTACAAAGCCGGACGATCCCGCGGGTCCCCGGTACGTAGCTCCCTCCTCAAATCCGAGTCGTCCGCTCGGGTACACGGTCTAGTACCATTGAAAAGCATCAGGATATTGAGCCTAGATTCAGGACGTTTATTTGCATCATCTCTGACTTAGGGGACTCAACACAGGGGTTGGGTCCGTCTAGGACAGGTAACCCGAAAGGAAAGACCATCTTGCCATATCATATTTGTTGTGAGCATTTATTTAGACCTGGCATGCTGACCGGGTTCCTTTAAATACCGAAGAAAAACGGAAAAAGAAAAAAAACACAAAAGGAAATAGTATGGGGAAGTAAATATTTCTTCAGAAAAATACAAAAATATGTTTTACCAACAAGTCAATAAATTTAGTTTGCCAATAAAAGACGACAGAAGGTTGACTTTGCCAACAAAATGGTTTCTTGACAAAATGTGTTTTCTTTGACAATCAATAAAAGAAAAATAGTTGTTTTGACGGACCGAACTACGCGAGTTTGATTCTCACCGAGTGTGAGATACGTAGGCAACCTTTAAACGGGTATAACTCCCATATATTTCAAAATAAGTTTTAATGACAGAACGCCAAGATATTTAATTTTGCCTTAACGACCACTTTTTTGACCAGTCAATTCCTGGGGCCCGTTTCGTTTTTCAGAAAAAGATAGTTTTGGGGCAAATAAAAATTTCACTTTCATCTAAAAAATTACCTTAAATAAATGTGCAGAATGAGCACGAGTCAGAATACAACTGAAGCTATCATAAACAAGGTCCCCTTAAGTTTGCATAGATGGTGGAGCGACTTGGGCGAGCAAGGACAGGATGCCGTTAAGCTGTACTTGGGAGATCTAGTGGGGCTGCTAAATATTTCCCCGAGAGGAGACATCATACGAGCCTTGATCTCGTTCTGGGATCCGGCACACAATGTGTTCCACTTTTCAGACTTTGAACTCACACCAACACTGGAAGAATTAGCCGGATATGTCGGAAGACCAAAAGTCCCTATGAGGGATCAATACCTTATTGCACCAAGGGTAGTGACGGTACATCGGTTTTTGGATACGGTAAAGATCCGCAGAACTGTACACAACCCAGACTTATCAGAAGGGTTCTGCACTTTGGCATTTCTATATGACAAATATGGCCATTATGGGGGTTTCAACAAACACAAAAGCAAAATCTGCAGCGGAGACAACCAGTTAAAATGGGAAGAGCATAGACGCATCGCCTTCATGATAGCTTTCCTGGGTTCATTGATATTTCCAGAAAGGATGGAAATATCAACATACAGGTGGCAGGGGTCGTCAGCACTTTGATGAAACAAAACAACAGTACTTTGGCTCCCATGATAATATCAGACATCTCTCGTGCACTCACTATCTGCAAAGCCGGAGGGGCCTTCTTTGAAGCTTGCAATGTATTGCTCCAAATGTGGATGATCGATCACTTATGTCGTCATCCGCAATTTATGAGGTATAGTTCACCGAAGAAAACTTGTATAGAAGGATTTCCTGCGAGGGTCGAGGGACATGAGTTGCCAGAGGGGGTTAGCGGATGGATACAATTTTTGCGTTTGATTACAGCCAGCAGGATAGAATGGACGTTTGGTTGGCTACCCGTGGAAGAAGTCATATATGCATCAGCCACGGAATCATATTTGTTGCTAATGGGCCTCAACAGCATCCAGCCCTACGCACCAGGACGAGTATTGAGACAGTTGGGACGATGCCAAATAATCCCAAAGAAGAAGACCTCAGCCCGCATGCGGTTGAAATTGGACCGGGAGGACAGTTCCCTGAAGCGTTGGTCCGAAAGATTTGGAGTGAATGTCAGACATTGAAGAAAGACACTCGGGTGCGAGATCGAGCCCGAGGTGAAGTATCGTCGGAATACCCCGCATGGTATAGTAGAGATCTGGAGCATCAAAGGCCCACAAAAAGGCCTCACCTCAGGGAGTTTGCCGGAGCGTCACAAGAACAATGGGACCGGTTGGCCAGAGAAGAAGCTTATAGAACAAAGATCAGCAGGATAGAGCAACGGGCCCAAGAGCTCCAATTTGAAATGGATGTGCAAACCGCCGCCAACGAAGGAGATAAAAAGAAGTTGGCACAAGAAAATGACTTTTTGAGAGCTCAAATCCAGCAAATGAAAAGGGATGCTGACAGACAGTTGAGGAGTCGAGCGGACGAAAAATTGATAAAGGGTCTGAGAAGCCAAGTTGCCGATGTACAAAGAGAATTGGAAGAGTCAAAAGCCCAAACAATGAGGATTCGTGCTAGCTGGAAAAAGGAGGCACATCAACGCGCACTTCACCTACAACGGGTGGAAGAAGATTACACTGAGACCATCACTAGTCTAAGGGAAGCAAACGTTATCCTCAGGGAGCGGGTTTTCAAGCAAGCCCGAGATGCTAGAACAGACCTCGACCGTTGTCACAATTTGATGGCTCGACTGCAAGAACAAATAGACAGGCTCCTAGACCAAGTCACCAACAACGCTCAAAGATTGGGGGCGAAAAACCAGCAGATAGAGCGGCTACTCGGAGAAAGGGACATGATCAAGGACAGAATTGGAGAAATCGGGCACTATGTCACCATGAAGTGCCTAGCTTGTGAAAAAATGCCCCGCACCGACCTTTTTGCTTCAATTATGGGCTATGTTCATCGGATCATGGAAGAATTAAGGGGACTACACAAGGACCTCACACCTAGGCCCGCGGCAAGGCCGAATGATGCCTCGCGGGCCCCCAGGAATTTTAGAGCAGTAGACTTTTGATTAAAAATGTATTTTGAAATATTGGGTCAAGCCAGTTGGCATGTTATTTTACATTTTCGAGTCAAGCATTCCTTTTATGTTGTAAGACCTGTTTTGTAACTTTAAGGTTTTAGTTGATATAAAAGTTACTGAATTTTGCCACAATCCTGTGAACAGAACTACGCTCGGTCTGATTCACGCGAGAACGTGATGCGTAGGCAATCCACATAAGATTCGACCACCACTAAAAAGAAAGGAAAAGAATCCAAAGGTTAAATAACAATAAGGCTTGCAAAGATAGTCGAAAAAGAAAAAAAAAGAAGAAAAAGAAGAGAAAGAAAAAGAAAAGGGCCGGAATGACGCATGTTAAGAGTACATGTAGAAAGGGTTATCTGGTTAGGTGCATTGCATCCAACGTGCTATAACATATCTGTCAAACTCGGTGAACTAACAAGTTTGTTGCATTTCCAGAAAGTTTAGCAGTTGGTTTGACAGAATATACTGGCCGGCCATCACTACCGTACTAGATCCAAAGGACCGGTTACAGTAAGCATGTCTAGTTCTGGCAAGAGTCTCGAGGAAGAAAAATCCGAGCTACAAATCATGAAAGAAGAGGTAGACCGGTTAAAACAACGGATAACAGAGATGCACCTGGCCTGGGCCAGGGAACAGTCTTCACCAAACCGCCCTACTCTCGCCTCAGCTCCGGAACATCCGCCCATCGATCCTTCGACAAGCGCCCCGATCTATCCGTACTTTCAGGGGGAAAACCCATATGCCACCCACATTCCACCAACCAAACCAAATCCTCCTCCGGCCACCCCTGTTTTTGTGGCACCTCCACCTGCTCCTCTGCAAAGGCCGGCCAGCGAGCCGTATGTTCAGATCCATGACAACTCTTACTATCCTCCAGAGCCTACTTTCAGGGCCCCTGAACCACAATCACATACACCTCACTGGGATAATCCGGCAGAACCGGAAAAACACTTCCAAAGTTCGGAACATGAGGAAGTTATCAGAAAAGTTAAAAGCCTAGAGCAGTCCTTCAGGAATATGCACGGTTTGGGCAACCAGGTTAGCGTCGCCTACAAAGATCTGTGTCCATTTCCGGACGTCCAGTTGCCAGCAGAGGGTTTAAAATGCCCAAATTCGACCTATACGAGGGGCATGGTGACCCAGTAGCCCACCTGCGAGGGTTTTGCAGTAAAATGCGAGGAGCTGGAGGACGGGACGAAATTCTGATAGCTTACTTTGGTCAGAGTTTGGGAGGATCTGCGCTGGAGTGGTACACTAGATAGGATCCCAGTAGATGGTTTACGTGGGATGATTTGGCTCAAGCTTTTATCGGCCAGTTCCAGTACAATCTTGAAATAATCCCCGACCGCCTATCATTGCTAAAATTAGAGAAGAAGCCCGCCGAAAGCTTCAGGGAATTTGGTTTCCATTGGAGGGAACAGGCAGCCAGGGTGGATCCACCGATGAGAGAGAGCGAGATGGTGGATTACTTCTTGCAGACATTAGAGCCCACCTACTTCGGACATCTGGTAACGTCCGTAGGTAAATCATTCACCGAGGTGATAAAAATGGGGGTATGATCGAGGAAGGTTTGAAGGCCAACAAGATCATGAGTTACTCAGCACTGAAAGCCACCACTCAGGCTATCCAAAGTGGTACTGGAGGAGTACTGGGGAAAAAGAGGAGGGAGGAAGTTGCGGCCGTCGAGTCCGGGGCATGGTTCAGAAATAGAGGCCCCGCACCCCAATATAGCCCACCCCGGCCTCACCACCAAAATTACTCCCACAACCCATATAACCACCCGCAACATTACTATCCCGCACCTGATCCCCATTTTACTGTCCACCATGCACAGTCCTATTCTGCACCTCCCGTTCATGCACCGTGGCGTGCACCAAACCCCCAGAACAATCACCCACCCCCAAGAGCTTACAGAAACCCCTCGGGCGCGAGTTTTCGTCCAAACCAGGCATTCAAGGGCGACAGGGCGCCAAGGCCAAAGGCTTTCACTCCCTTGGGGGAATCTTACACCAGTCTGTTCCACCGGTTGAAGCAAGTAGGGTTGCTAAATCCGGTTGAAGCTAAGCTACCAAACCCTCTTCCGAAGAACCTGGACCATTCAGTAAATTGTGCATACTGCTCAGGATGCCCAGGACACGACACGGAAAAATGTTGGAGGTTGAAGACAGCCATCCAAGAGCTCATTGACACTCGCAGGATTGAGGTCCAGACTCCAACAGAGCCCAACATCAACCAAAACCCGCTTCCAACTCATCATGGGACCAACATGATCGAGTTGGTACGAGCAGAAGAAGGAAAGGAGAAAGCCTCTCAGACTGTAATGATGATTAAGTCTAGCGGGGTAGGAATAAGAAAAGGGCCGAGCCTTGATGAGTCACCCAGTTGCAAGAAGGACATACTAGGAGGGTCGGAAGCAGGAAAGGGGAGTGTGAGCGGAGTACCGGTGAGGCCGGGGGAAGCCAAGATAGTTGTACCAGGGGCAGCAATCAAGCCCATCTTGACAGTAGCAGGCGTTCGAATGGATCCTTTCATCATCCAGCCAGCAACACAGTTGCCAATAACCGATAGCCGGGCTGTTCCATGGAATTATGCTCGGATTACAACGACCTACAAAGGAAAGGAAGTGAAAGAGGAAGTTTGTGAAGCCCAAGGGTTGACCCGCTCGGGGAGATGTTTTGCCCCTGCGGAATTGAGGAAGACCACTCCGGCAGCATTGAAAAAGCCGGTAACTGATGAAGAAGCCGAAGAATTCTTGAAAAAGATGAAGCTGCATGACTACTCTGTCTTAGAGCAGTTGAAGAAGACTCCGGCGCAAATATCATTGCTATCCTTGCTGATACATTCCGAAGAACATCGGCAAGCATTGATGAAAGTCCTGAATGAGGCACATGTACCGGATAAAATCTCAGTAAGCCATTTGGAGAAGATCACCAATAGGATCTTCGAAGCAAATCGGATCACCTTCACCGATGATGAGTTGCCCGAGGAAGGCACCGAGCACAACAAGGCTTTATATCTTACGGTGAAGTGTGAGGAGGCGGTGGTTACCAAAGTCCTCGTCGATAATGGGTCCAGTGCTAACATTTGTCCTCTCTCTACACTGGACAAATTGAAAGTAGACATCGGCAGGATACGCAAGAAGCATATGTGTTCGAGGGTTCGATGGGGGAGGCAAGGCATCGGTTGGGGACATAGTGTTAATCTTGACGATTGGGCCGGTGGAGTTCACCATGGAATTCCAGGTGCTGGACATGGTGGTGTCATATAACCTCCTGATAGGGCGACCATGGATCCATGCCGCAAGAGCAGTTCCATCCAGCTTACACCAACTCGTCAAGTTTGAGTGGGACCAACAGGAGATCGTCGTCCATGGAGAGAGCGATCTACAATCAGGCACCATCATCCCCTTTGTTGAAACAGAAGAAGATGTTGGGCCGTGGGTATACCAGGTCTGCGATGTGGTGTCCGCCAACCGAGTTCCAGAAGGGGAATGCATTCCCGATGACAGAACAATTACTGCGGATGTCATGGTGGCTCATGAAATGTTGCGACATGGTTTCATACCCGGTAAAGGTCTAGGTGCATCTCTGCAAGGAATCATACAACCGGTATCAGTGGTCGAAAACTTGGGAACCTTCGGCTTGGGATTCCAGCCAACATCAGAGGATATCCGGCGAGCAAAGAGGAGTAAGCAGAAGACATGGGTGCTCCCGAAGCCTGTTCCACGCCTTTCCCAATCTTTTGTCAGGTCCGGAGCAAGAGGACATCCAACGACAAAGATTCCCGGTCCTACGATCGGGCCAGACGAAGAGTTCTTCAGGAAGTTCGAGGACCTATTCACAGATGTATGTATGCTCGAGGACGGTGAAGGATCTAGTCATGCCGAGATACAATTTGTGGGACCAAAGGCAAAACTGAATAACTGGAAGGCTACTCCTCTCCCCGTCCGGAAGGAGTCTTGGTAGTTTGTCTTGGATTGTTTTTCTTTCGAAATTTTGTGTTGGGGGTTTGTCCCCAGAGTAAAATCCAGTTTGTTTTTAGTTCGTTTTTGATTTAAGTTTGCAGTTTGTTTTCCCTTGTACAGTTCTCCTTAATGAAAATTTGGTTCCCTTCGTGTCTAATTGTGTTTATTTTTCCTTCTTTTTACTTTTCTGAACAGCCTTCCTTCAACTGATCTTAATGATATGGCGTGCTTAAAGATTAATCAACCCAGTCTAGAAAGTCAATCGGGTTTGGAAATAATAACGCATGAAATAAGAAGTGACGAGAGTGAGTCAGAATACGGCGATGATGAAGCCGTAGAAGAAATCGGTAAGGAATTAAGTCACTTCGAGGAAAAACCCAAACCAAATTTAAATGATACTGAGGCCGTTAATCTGGGGAATGCGGATGACGTCAAAGAAACCCGAATAAGTGTCCATATTGAACCCAACCTGAGAGAAGAGTTGATCAAAACACTCATTGAGTTTAAAGACATTTTCGCATGGTCGTACGACGACATGCCAGGACTCAGCACTGATCTAGTGGTTCATAAATTACCCACTGATCCGGCATATCCTCCCGTCAAGCAAAAACTGCGGAAATTCAAGACGGAGATGAGTGTGAAGATCAAAGAGGAAGTAACCAAGCAGTTGCAGGCGAAAGTCATTCGTGTCACTCGATACCCTGAATGGTTGGCTAATGTAGTACCGGTGCCAAAGAAAGACGGAAAGATCAGAGTATGCGTGGACTATCGCAATCTCAACAAGGCGAGTCCTAAGGATAATTTCCCGCTTCCCAATATCCATATCCTAATTGATAATTGCGCCGGACGCGAAATCGGATCCTTTGTGGACTGTTATGCGGGATATCATCAGATTTTGATGGATGAAGAGGATGCAGAAAAGATGGCTTTTATCACACCGTGGGGAACTTATTGCTACCGAGTGATGCCATTCGGTCTGAAGAATGCAGGGGCAACCTATATGAGGGCGATGACTACGGTATTCCATGACATGATACACAAGGAAATTGAAGTATACGTGGATGATGTGATCGTAAAATCCAGACGTCAAGAGGACCATGTTGCTGACCTCAGGAAGTTCTTTCAAAGACTTCGAAGATACGACATCAAGCTCAATCCGGCCAAATGCGCATTCGGAGTTCCGTCAGGAAAGTTGCTAGGATTCATCGTTAGCCGACGGGGCATTGAGTTGGACCCATCCAAAATCAAGTCCATTCAAGAGCTACCCCCGCCAAAGAATAAAACAGAGGTAATGAGTCTGTTGGGAAGGTTAAATTACATCAGTAGGTTTATTGCTCAACTTACAGCAACCTGTGAACCCATATTCCGCCTGTTGAAGAAAGGCGCCGCGATAGAATGGACTACAGAATGTCAGGAGGCGTTCAACCAAATCAAAGGGTATCTGTCAAACCCACCCGTACTAGTTCCGCCTGAGCCAGGTAGACCCCTGATTCTTTATCTAACGGTCTTGGAGAATTCGTTTGGCTGCGTACTGGGGCAGCATGATCTTACCGGCAGGAAGGAACGGGCCATTTACTACCTCAGTAAGAAGTTCACAGTCCACGAGGTCAAGTACACTCATCTAGAAAAGACATGTTGCGCTCTGACTTGGGTAGCCCAAAAGCTGAAACACTATTTGTCTTCTTACACCACTTACCTCATTTCGCGTTTGGATCCGTTGAAGTATATTTTCCAGAAACCTATGCCTACAGGGAGGTTAGCAAAATGGCAAATATTACTTACGGAGTTCGACATCATATACGTGACAAGGACGGCTATGAAAGCTCAAGCCCCGGCCGATCACTTAGCCGAGAATCCCGTTGACGACGAATACGAACCTTTGAGGACGTATTTTACAGACGAAGAAGTATTACAAATTGATGGGTTAGAACTAACCGAGGAGCCAGGGTGGAAGCTTTTCTTCGACGGAGCGGCGAACGCAAAAGGAGTCGGAGTAGGGGCGTGCTTATCTCTGAAACAGGACATCATTATCCTGTTACTGCTCAACTGCGTTTTCATTGTACCAACAATATGGCTGAGTACGAGGCATGTATCTTGGGGTTGCGATTAGCGGTGGACATGGATGTACAGGACGTCTCGGTCTTGGGGGACTCGGACCTTCTGGTACATCAGATTCAGGGAGAATGGGAAACCAGAGATTTAAAGCTTATCCCATATCGTCAGTGCTTGCATGATCTGACCAAGCGCTTTCGATCAGTAGAATTCAGACACATCCCAAGGATGCATAATGAGGTTGCCGACGCTCTAGCTAATTTAGCGTCGATGCTACATCACCCGGACAAGGTTCGTGTCGATCCGTTACATATCCATGTCCGGAATCAACATGCTTATTGTAATGTGATAGAGGAAGAGGTGGATGGTGAGCCGTGGTTTCATGATGTCAAGGAATACCTCAGGTTAGGAGTATACCCAGAGCAAGCAACTGGAGACCAAAAGCGAGCTATTCGGCGGTTGGCGAACGGATTTTTCCTTAGTGGAGGGGTGTTGTACAAAAGAACCCCGGATTTGGGATTGTTGAGATGTATAGATGCAAGTCAAGCCACAACAGTGATGACAGATATACACTCGGGAGTGTGTGGACCACACATGAGCGGATACGTATTGGCAAAGAAGATTCTTCGAGCAGGATATTACTGGCTCACGATGGAGCGTGATTGTATAAGTTTCGTGCGAAGATGCCATCAGTGTCAGATACACGGAGATTTGATTCATTCTCCACCAACTGAATTGCATACAATGTCGGCACCATGGCCGTTTGTTGCATGGGGTATGGATGTTATTGGACCTATTGAGCCTGCAGCTTCCAATGGTCATAGGTTCATTCTGGTAACGATTGATTATTTTACCAAGTGGGTGGAGGCCAAAACATTCAAATCAGTGACCAAGAAGGCGGTGGTGGACTTCGTACACTCCCACATCATTTGTAGGTTTGGAATTCCAAAGATAATCATTACAGATAACGGTGCAAATCTTAACAGTGGATTGATGAAAGAGGTATGTCAACAGTTCAAGATTACGCACCGAAATTCCACACCGTATCGCCCAAAAGCAAATGGTGCGGTCGAGGCAACAAACAAGAACATAAAGAAGATATTGAGGAAGATGGTAGAAGGGTCTAGGCAGTGGCATGAAAAGTTACCATTTGCGCTGTTGGGTTATCGCACTACCGTCCGGACTTCGGTAGGTGCAACTCCTTACTTGTTGGTATACGGGACCGAAGCAGTAATACCCGCAGAAGTTGAGATTCCATCCCTCCGAATCGTCGCTGAAGCTGAGATTGATGACGACGAGTGGGTCAAAACCCGATTAGAGCAATTGAGCTTGATCGATGAAAAGAGGTTGACAGCAGTATGTCACGGCCAATTGTATCAAAAGAGAATGGTGAGAGCGTATAACAAGAAGGTACGTCCCAGGAAATTTGAAGTGGGACAGCATGTGCTGAGGAGAGTTCTACCACATCAGGCCGAAGCGAAAGGCAAGTTCGCTCCAAATTGGCAGGGACCATTTGTGGTGACTAGAGTATTATCCAACGGCGCTCTATGCCTAACCGATGTTGAGGGAAGATGCACCGATACGGCTATCAATTCTGACGCAGTCAAGAGATATTACGTGTAATTCTTTAATGCATTTGTCAACGTTTGGTTTCGTTTGTGTGTATTTGGCATTTTTCGGAGAATGAAATGACAGAGGCAATTTTTCTACTACCCAAACACTTTAACCTTTGTTTCCCCATTTGAGCCTTAATTATTCTTTCATATACCCTCTTTCGGAATCATCAAGGAAGATGTGTAACGGAATAGAAAAAGAAACAAAGAAAAAATACAAGAAAAAGTGAACTACGTTCAACCTGATTCCTCAAGAAGGATACGTAGGCGCCACACGGCTCGGTCATAATAAAATAAAAATCAAAGATTCCCCAAGCAACAAAACTGGGGCAGAAGTCATTGTTCGTTGGAAAGATAGTGTGGATTCCGAAAGTTGTAATAAGCTAACCGTTGAGGTTAAACTCCTTTCTTCAGCCTCACGCGCAGAAACCATATTAAGAACCAGAAAGACCTCTCGATCAGTATTTGAGAAGTGCCAAGTCATGTGAATGAAAGCCAAGAGTGACATCCCGACCCTCAATTGAATCCAGGATGCACAAGCCGAAAGGGGATGACGCTCTAGAGGGAATCTCAGGGGTGATACCCCGCCGCAGGGAAAAAGAAGCGTAAATGAGAGAGTCTTAACGGTGAAAACCCTCGAGGGCACCTTAAGGCGAAGGAAGTTGAGAGAAATAAAATGAGAGAGTCTTACGGTGAAAACCTTTACGGGCACCTTAAGGCGACGGGAGATAGAGAGAAATGAGAGAATCTCGTTAGTGAAAACCCTTGGAAGGGCACTGTGAGGTGACAAGGCGAGGTGGTTACAAGATGTCTGCATGAGACAAGGTTTGGACATCCGTTTACCTCTAGCAGAAACACGGCCATCGGAAAGTGATTGACATGAATAGACTGGGTAGTTTAATCTCGAAGGCGCGGCATAACCATTGGATCAGGCACACATTCAGATAAGTTTTCCTATTTTAAGTTCAGAAAAGTTTTTCTCTTCTTTTGTCATTTGCGGTCAGTATTCTTTTCTTTTCTTTCATTTTCGAAAATTGATTTTTCAAAGCTTACTACCAAGTCTCCCAAAGCAGTATATTGAAAGTGAATAGGCGTGGAACGAGGCAATAAGGCAGAAGTCGTTACGTTAGTAAGATTGGGACGACATGCTGATTGGAAGGTTCGCAGGAATTATGGAGTATGATGGACACATGTGGCACGTCCGAAAGATGATTTCACGCAACGGATCACCGGCTAAAAAGAGTCGGATCAAACCAAAGATTGGAATAAAAGGAAAGATGAGAGGTCGTTCGTGGAAAGAGCATCGTCCCCAGCAAGCGTCAACGTCGCCCTCAAAGTTCGAGAGAGGCCAAGCAGCCGAAAGAGAAAAGAAAATGGCCCCAACAAGAGTGGCACGACCACTCACCGCGTTTTGAAACTAACAATTTTTCTTTGATTTAAAAGCAGGAAAAGAGGGTTCGTTGGCAGAAAAGCATACCGTCCAGAAGTTTATCAAACTGGGGCAGAAAATTTTCTCCCGTTGCGAAAATTTTCTTGAAAGCAAAGACTCGGAGGATAAGGGTAGAAAGCAACACAAGATTTCGGGAAATACCAGCTCCGAGCAGAATAGTTTTGAGAAAGGCCAGACAACACGATGGGATGATCTTTGAGCCTGGTATCATCCCCAGCAGTTGATGGAAAAATGAAACAATGGCTTCGAGATTCCCCCAGCAGTATTACATTCCATAATTTGCTCGAGGAGGCAAAAGCGTGAGTCCCGGAGGAGGTATGGGAAGAAGGAAGAGAATGAGGGGTGAAGGGAACGAAGAATACTTCCTCAGCAGCATCATCCCCAGCAGGCGAGTAAACAGTTCCAGAAATATCCCCAGCAGCCAGAAGAAAAGTAATACGACCCAGGGGAAGGCAATTCCAAGACAGGATAATTCAGAAGAGAAGGTGGTCCGAGAGGCAATGCGGGAAGAAGGAAATGGTACAAGAGGCAAAGGGAAGGTAATCAAGATAGGATTTTATTTTGAAGTAGTAGTTGAAGTCAGGGAGCCCGCCCGGAGAATGGAGTGGCAATTTTATTTTGAGTAGTAGTTGAAGTCAGGGAGCCCGCCCGGAGAATGGAGTGGCGATTTAATTTTGAAGTAGTAGTTGAAGTCGGGGAGCCCGCCCGGAGAATGGAGTGGCGATTTAATTTTGAAGTAGTAATTGAAGTCGGGGAGCCCGCCCGGAGAATGGAGTGGCGATTTAATTTTGAAGTAGTAATTGAAGTCGGGGAGCCCGCCCGGAGAATGGAGTGGCGATTTAATTTTGAAGTAGTAATTGAAGTCGGGGAGCCCGCCCGGAGAATGGAGTGGCGATTTAATTTTGAAGTAGTAGTTGAAGTCGGGAGCCCGCCCGGAGAATGGAGTGGCGATTTAATTTTGAAGTAGTAGTTGAAGTCGGGGAGCCCGCCCGGAGAATGGAGTGGCGATTTTATTTTGAAGTAGTAGTTGAAGTCGGGGAGCCCGCCCGGAGAATGGAGTGGCGATTTTATTTTGAAGTAGTAGTTGAAGTCGGGGAGCCCGCTTGGAGAATGGAGTGGCGATTTTATTTTGAAGTAGTAGTTGAAGTCGGGAGCCCGCCTCTGGAGATTGGAGTGGCAATTTTATTTTTGAAGTAGTAGTTGAAGTCAGGGAGCCCGCCCGGAGAATGGAGTGGCGATTTTATTTTTGAAGTAGTAGTTGAAGTCAGGGAGCCCGCCTGGAGAATGGAGTGGCGATTTAATTTTGAAGTAGTAGTTGAAGTCAGGGAGCCCGCCCGGAGAATGGAGTGGCGATTTTATTTTGAAGTAGTAGTTGAAGTCGGGGAGCCCGCCCGGAGAATGGAGTGGCGATTTTATTTTTGAAGTAGTAGTTGAAGTCGGGAGCCCGCCCGGAGAATGGAGTGGCGATTTTATTTTTAGTAGTTGAAGTCGGGGAGCCCGCCCGGAGAATGGAGTGGCGATTTTATTATCGAAGTAGTAGTTGAAGTCGGGGAGCCCGCCCGGAGAATGGAGTGGCGATTTTATTTTTGAAGTAGTGGTTGAAGTCGGGGAGCCCGCCTGGAGAATGGGGTGGCGATCTATTTTAATTCGGTTGAGGAAAGCGGTTGAATGTAACGGAAATCTCCGGCCTGAATCCAAGTTCGTAAGCAGAGGGAGGCAACAAGGATCAGAACAGATAGACTCAGATTGCGAAGGAGAATAGTTCAAAGATCATAAAGAAGGAAACAATGGTCGGAGTTCGGCAATCAAGATAGGCCGAAATAACAATTGGCAGAAGAGAAGAAGCGTCAGAAGGAACACCAAGTCAGACAGGATGGCAAGGAGCGCGACAAGATCAAGTTAAAAAGGATAGATAAGAACTTGTAGTACTGTAACTTAGTCTAGCTTCTTGTTTTTGTTGCTTAGTACGGTGTAACAAGGAGATCAGCTAAGCGGTGGCAACAGCAGTAACAGCAGTAACAGCGAGATCGCAACAGTCATGGTAGTCCCAGCTACCAGAACTTCCCGAACTACATTGACCTGATTCCCTTTTAGCCGGGGATATGTAGGAGACCTTTGAAGCAAGGTTCGGTCAAAACTTTTCCAAAATGCTTCATACGGAGTGCTCGAATGGGCAAAAATCGCTTATATCCGCTCACTTATCTTTGCACGAAAACTCGGCATGTTTACGCGCAAAGAGGGGCAGCTGTGAGCACGTGATTTTTGCCTTACCTGAGAAGTACTCCCAGAAAATTCAAAATAAAAATAGTTTCGTGGTGGGCATGATTTTTGTGATTTTTGTGTTATTTTTATCTTAAATTTGTATTTTTGTGTGCGTGTTTATTTATTTAAATTAGTAAAATACAAAAAAAATATTAGGTTTTGCATTTTTAGTGTTTGATATCGAAATTATGTGATTTACATTTTTAGGTGATATGTAATTATGTACGATAATTGTAGTGAAAAATTTAATTGTGTTACAAGTTAATATATATATACACACATATATATTGTGTTACAAGTTAATATATATATATATACATATATATATATATATATACATATACATATATATATATGTAATACATCATGGATTCTAGTTTTAAGAGGTATGATTGGGCCAAAACCCAATCCCATACACCAGGCCCGTATTAATTCAACACCCAACCCAATACTCACCCAAGCATCAGTTTAAGTAACGTTTGATCTGGACCGTTGGATTTTATAATCCAACGGCCCAGATTAATCATGAAAATCCCAAAATATCCGTCCAGCTTCAGCATATGTAACGTTTGATCTGGACCGTTGGATTTTATTATCCAACGGCCCAGATTAATCCGTTAATTCCAAAATTCATCCAGCCTAGGACTTAACCAAACGGCACCGTTTGGTTTAAGTGAGAGGATCCTGATCGTTGATCAAGTTTGATCCAACGATCAGGATTTAATTACTCAAAACATATATAAACTCCTTTCCATACCCCGCCCCCCCCAAGCCAGACCCCCCCTCTCACAGATCGTCTCTCTTAGAGACTTCTAACCTCGCCGTGCCTCCGCCGCACACCGCCTGCCGGAAATCGCCTCACGGCGGTTCCGGTTGGCCAACGGCCACCATCTTAACATCAAATACTCCCCTCACCTCCCCCATTACAAATCCAGCCTTCATTTACCTCGAATCACTCCGGAGCTCCTCGAATCTTCATTTGAAGATTCGAGTCAAACTCGAGCCGACGCCAAATCACCCCAAACTCACCCCAAACCCTCCCATGGCCACCCTCACACCCCTACTAACCCTGGCTTGGTTCGAATCAAGCCCGAACTACCTAAACCCCAAATCGAGTCTCAAGAACCCTAATTTTGAAGAAGCCCAATTCGGGCCGAATTAGTCGTAATTGAAGTCCAAGGGACTTTAGTCTAGGTGTTCTCAATCGAGAACATCTCGATTAAAGCCCGTTTGGCTTCAATAGTTCCAAACCATGGTTCGAAGCTTGGGTCGGCAGATTTCTTTGAGGTAATTCGTGTCCCTTACGATTGTTGGTTGTAATCCGTGTGTGTATTTGTGTTTAGTTTCAAAAATTTTAGTATTCTTCTACTCTTCTCAACAGACCTTTTATTTGGTCGATTCCCGTCTTTTGCCAATTCTTGTTTAAATTCAATGCTGCATTAGCTTTGTATGCCTAGTTTATCTAATGTCGTCAATAACTTAATTTGTTTGTATGTTTGTTCATGCTCTGGTATGCCCGTATGCAATGCACAAGTCTAGGCTTTGTTGTTTGTTTAATTCTGGATTAGGAGTTAGTTGGATACAGTTGTTAGGATTTGATTAAGGTTAATTGTTTAATTACTTGCCCATAAAAGGGCTAGTGGAACCTGTACAACAGGGTATCCTACTGAGGTCCTGCCACCAGCATTTTTTAATGAGTTAGTCCATACATGGACACTAGATAGTGGAGAATGCAGGTTTAGACGGGAGTAAGGATGGGCAAGAGTTTTGGTGGGGTGGTTCTGGCCATCCAGGGTAGAAGGGATTTAGCTATAAATATAGAATGATAGGGAGATGATAGGGAGATAGAGATACACACAGCAAAGATACGTTTCGAAAACACATAGAGAGATATTGAAAAGCATATAGTCATTCACAGACAGTAAGGATTCAAATAGGCAGACACACACATAAAAGAGATAGATAGAGAGAGCTGAGAGTTAAGAAAAACAGGGGGAGAAACGATATTGAAACCAAAAATACAGAGAGAACAAGAAGGATAGACAAGTTACTGTTTCATTGGCTTTTGGTTACTGTTTCGTTTGTTGGTTGCTGCAATCCTGTTTGTCATTCTTTGGCTACTGCTGTGTTTGTGCTTTGCTATTGGAGTGTTTGGTCGTTTGGTTGTTGTTCTTGTGTTGTTGTTGTGCTGGCTGAGTCATTGATCTACTGCTGATTATTGCTGAGTGTTCTACTGGTTGGGTCATTGTTGTGGTGCTTGTTGATGTTGGTCTGTTGTTACTTGGTTTCATCGGCTTAACTGATCTCCATTCTCTTGCTTTGTTGATTTCCAGGTATTTCACTACTGCCTGAAGCTGTAAACATGAATTGAAGCAATAAAACTTAGCTTATTGATTATCATGTCCTTTTAATCCTTATCAAAATTTAGTTAGATACATGTGTACACATTAAGGAGAACCCGAACATGTAATAGACTGTATGGGTTGTAACTATGTGAACTTCATATTTCCATAACCTATTATAGTAGAAGTGGTCTACTAGAAACACTCTATGTAATGGGCAGGTGAATCAGTGAAATACATGTTGTCATGTTAGTGGCGTTAATTTGTTCAAGTCCAGAGTGTATAATAACTAACACCCAGTGTAGAAGTAAATAGAGGCATAATGATGGTAGCTTGATCGAAAGTTATGAATTAGTAGTACCATGTTCAATGTTCAAGTAGTTAATTGTAATGATGAGCATGTAAATCCCGTTTTATCTATAGTTTGTTTAAAAGGGGAATCGGGACGATTGATATATCACTTCGTTGCTATTAGATCATCAGTACACTTTAGTTCGTGTATATCTACTATGATCTAGATCCTTTACACGAAAACTGATTATCAGTTAGATTAGATTAAAATCTGAAGCATGTTCAATATTCTTTTCTTAAATAAAACAAATTTTTCTGTTAGCTAATTAGCTTAACTAATTTGAATACAAATTGAAGTTTAAGTAATTTAAGAGCATAGTAAAGCGGAAATTATCTTCTGGCGTTTAATTTTGAGTCGAGGCTCTATCGAATGGCCCAAAATGAAAAAAAAATACAAAACTAGTAGGTAATGATAAACAATTAACATTTTTCTTGGTTGTTAGAGATAAATCAAGTAGAGAATATAGTTCATCTTAGGATTGGCCTTAGTAATAATGAGATGAGCCTCGCCAAACGCAAATACACAATCGCGGGGCCCTCTAATCAGTTGTTATGAAAACTTAGCCTTGGAAAGACCGTTTAGTTAATTTCACGGTCTTTTCCGAAGTTAACAAGGACGATAGATTCTTTAGGCGCGATTTGTAAGCAAATTATTTTCCTAAACACGGGTGCGCATTTATGTGACCCAAATCTTACTCTCGGCGAAACTGAAATACATTAAAGTCACAGGCGTACCGGTTGCGGTGTGACTCGAAATGTGTTTTCGTGACGCCGCAATTCTTCTAAAAATAAGAGCGGAGCATTAAAAGCGCATAGTTAAAATATATAAAAGAATCAGATAAAAACAAAAATTGCAGTTGAGCGACCGTGCTAAAACCACGGAATCCGGGAGTGCCTAACACCTTCTCCCGGGTTAACGAAATTCCTTATCCAGGTTTCTAGTTTCGCAGACTGTAATATAGAGTCATAAATTTCCTTGGTTCGGGATTAAAACCAGTAACTTGGGACACCATTAATTTTCCCAAGTGGCGACTCTGAATTAAATAAACTAATCTCGTCTCGATTGTCCTTTAATTGGAAAAACTCCTTTGTGCCCTCGCGGGTGCGTAAAAAGGAGGTGTGACAATAACTAGCCAAAAAAAGACCCCCTACGCTCTTGTACACACAGATCTAACATGGCAAGTAACAGAGAGGTAAGGATGAAAGCAGTGGTCGATCTCATCACCAACCTCTTAAGTACCATTAACGAGGCTTCTGAAATGGAGGGTGAAGATGCAACGCCAAATGGCACTCCCGCGTAAAGTGGCTCACCCCTCCCTCACAGTAGCATAACAACGTCCCGCGGTGAATGGGCTTCCATATCCACAACAGAAGAGGCGCCACCGATAGTGAAGAAACTACTTGAGGCTTGGCTAACAAACACATTGACTGGAATTCTCGACATGCCTTCCCAAAAAGCAATCAGAGAAAATGTGAGGACCAGCATTGCACCAATAATGGTCGAGCAGTACGACCCTCTCCCTATAATAACAGGTATCACTCATAATATTAATAATGCAGGCGACAATACCCTCACGACCATTATGAGGAAGATGGACTTCAAGACTTTACAAAATACCAGGTGCCCCGAAACTCTTACCAAAAAGAGATGTTGGTTGATTTGTGGAACAACCCTACAGTGATGAAGCCGCATCGCATACCATACCCAAAACCTTTAAAATACCTCCCTACCTAAAAATATATGATGGTACGACTAACTAAGAAGATCACATGACTCACTACGTCACAACAGTAAATGGCAACAATCTCGCCAAAGAACAAGTATCTTCTATCCTCCTGAAAAGGTTCGGCGAAACCCTCACCGAAGGTGCATTAACTTGGCATTCATAGCTACACGTGCTCTCCATTGAAATGTTCAATGAAATGACCGACAATTTGTAACAGCCCCACGCTAGAGTGAAAAAGGCGGAAGCAAGAGTGAATGACCTATTCGCCATCAAACAGGCACCTGGAGAGGGACTGAGAGGCTTCCTCACTCAGTTCAACCTAGTAAGGATGACATTGCCAAATGTATCAGAAGGCATGGCTATAGTAGCTTTCCAAAATAGGTTGAACAGAAACGATTCAAGGGTGACAAGAAAGTTACTGAGTCGGGTCATACGATACTCCCAACCACTTAGGATGAAATACACAATGCCTATTGTGCTGAAGTCCGTCCTGACGAAGATGACTTGAATGGGCTGACCCAATGGTTGACCTCGGTAAAGGTCGAGTCTAGGAAAGATCGAAGAAATGATGCAAGAATAGATCTAGCAGCCCAAAGCCGGTTTATTTCAATAGAGAATAGAGGTATGCCCATTTTATTATCTGCTCACAATTTTTATGTTTCACCTTCAGAAATAGTCTATGCATTGGAGAAGCTCGGCCCAAATGTGAAGTGGCCACAAAAGATGAGATCCAACCCAAGCACCAGGAAGTCAAACGCCGTCTGAGAAATCCACCAGGAGCAAGGTCATAAAATCAAGGACTGTGTCGCTCTAAGATAAGAGGTCGTGAACATGCTTCAGTAATGGCACTTAAAAAGCTGTCGAGTGACCGAGAAAGGGCCAACCGAGGACTTGAACAACACCAGGGGATGCCAAACCACTTTCACCAACTCGCACCATCCAAATGATCATCGAAGGCGGCAACGGCGCATTTATCAATAGCATAAAGGTCATCACGACCCACAAGCTCAAACAGTCAATCACTCATGAACGATACGATAAAATGGAAGAAAGTAAAAGTATCATTTTTGCTAAGTTAGATACCCATGATTTGGTTTTTCTCACTATGATGCACTTATTATCACATTACAAATATTAGATTCAAATGTTAAATGCATTATGGTGGGCGATGGGAGTGGCACATGTATTATCCACCCTCGAGTACTTGTATCGATGAAACTTGAGGATAAGATAGTGCCATGTTGCATCACGCTAACCTATTTTAACAATGCAATTGAACAAATATTCGAAGAAACCACACTCCCCATTCTGGCTGGCGGCGTCACTCTGGAAACCACATTCCACATCATAGACCAAGATAAGTAGTATAATGTCATAATAGGTCAACCCTGGATACACTCCATGAAGGCCATCCCTTCCAACTTGTACCAAGTTATCAAATTTCCTACACTATGGGGAGTGCTCAGCATCCTAGGAGAACCACGCACTTCCCGAGAAATGCTATTGTATCGCCCAGGCTTGTACATACACCCAACAAATGAAAGGCAAAGAAAAAAAGGCATAACAATTAACAGGGTCGAGTTCGAGCATTAATGAAAGGGAGGACTCATCAAAGACCCTAAATAATATAGGCTATAGGATCAACCATGGAAGACCTCAACCCCGTCCACCTTGATGATTACAACCACAACAAAAGAGCCTACATCGACCACAAGCTTTAGGAACCAGGAATATTCCATCAATTTTTAACTAATAACACACACTTGTTTTCCTTTTCCTATGCAGACATGTCAGGTATCCTGAAAGAGATAGCGACACATAAAATGAAAGTCAACACATTTCACCCTTCGGTAAGGCAAGTTAGGCAGAAGTTCAATTTCATAATAAACAATGCAGTCCATGGGAAGATTGATAAATTGCTAGAAAACGGCTCCATCAGGAAATCAAAATACTCCCAATGTTTAGCCAACATGGTCATAATGAAAAAAGAAGAACGGAAAATGGCAGATGTGTGTATACTTCACAGATTTGAACAAAGAATGCCCAAAAGACTCATTTCTGCTACCCCATATCGACCAGCTCATTGACGTGACATCCGAGCACGAATTGATCTTCTTAGATGCATACTCGGGCTATAACCAGATCCTCATGGAGGAGGAAGATAAAGAGAAGACCAACTTCATCACCCATCAAGGAACATGATGCTATAGGGTGATGCCATTCGAGGTACAAAATGCGAGTGTGACAAATCAAAGAATGCTGACAAGAATGTTCAAAGACTAACTCGGCAAAACCATAGAGGTCTACATAGATGATATGTTGTCTAAATCTAGACGTAAAGAAGATCACATCAACCACTTGAATGAGGCCTTCGACATACTCAGGCAATACTGGATGAAATGAAACCCCAAGAAGTCTGTGTTTAGGATAACCTCAGGAAATTTTTGGCTTTTCTGGTATCACAAAGAGGCATTGAAGTCAACTCCAACCAAATTAAGGCCATAGAGGGAAAACCATAAGACTTAACCAGCAAGAAACAGGTTCAGAAGCTGACCGACTGCATCGCCGCCCTGTCGAGGTTCATCTCACGGCCGTCTGATAGGTGTCATAAATTTTTTGGCGTACTCAAGAAGGAAAATGATTTCCTATGGACATCTCAGTGAGTTTAAGTCATGAAGGAGTTAAAGCCTTATATATTGATCACTAGGGATTATAGTTCATTTTACACTCCTTTTGACTTGATTTTTGATTAAAAATGTATACAAAATAGTCCCGAGGGCTTAAATGTTGTACTTGTTTGCAGGGTTTAGTAAAAAAGGTGACAATTAGGCAAATCAGCTCAAAAAGGAGTGAAACATACACAAGTACCAAGAACAAGTCAAAGCACAATTGCAACAGACCCACCGCGGCCGCAATCCATTTTGTGCATTCCACGTGAGAAGATTAAGAGAAGTCCAACTTTGGAAGCTCAAGCACTGTGGCTGCAAACCATTTTATGTGGAGCGCGGTAGCCTCACCACGAGCGCAATCGAGTTTATACGGTCCGCGGGGCAGATATTTAGAGAGATTGGATTTCAACTGTTGGAAGCCAATGTGGTCCGCGATCCTTTTTGTGCGTACCGCTGTTGAAGCCATCACGGCCGCGGTGCATTTTATGCGGCCCGCGGTAGACAGATTCAGAGAATGATTAATCAATCCAAGAAGCCTCATCACATTCTGCGGTGCATTTTATGTCGACCGCACTACCTCATAAGGGGTATTTTGTCCAGAAAATTTGGCTTAGTATAAATACTTTTATTTTACATTTTTAGGGCATCTTTTGTAATCTATAAAAGACCAGAGTATGTGAATGTATTTGTAGTTCCATTTTGAGTAATTTCTAGCTAGTTTAACATTGATTCTTCTTTATCTTAGTTTGTAAGTAAATCATATGGGTTATTCTTCATTTATTTCTTTGATTTCTTCCATTATTATGAGTAGCTAGACCCATTAGCTAGAGTTGTGGCTCAATCCTAGTGTGGGTATTTGATGGGTCTTTTGTTTTAATTCTAGAGTCTCCGCTAGTTGAACCGCGTCCAGTAGACTCCCTGTTCCGCTCATCCCCTTCGTCAGCTCTTCCCAAAATTTTCTTCAAACCTCTCTGAGATAGCAAACCCCGAGATATTATTACGGCAAAGGATGAACAAAAATCCTTTCTTGGCATTTGTAGTTGAGAGAGAGAGCTATGCTTTCCTATGCCTAGATCACGGATAAATGGAAATTTTATTGATAAGACCTTTTCAATTGTAGCCAATATCTTATTACGAGTAATTCCGACAACTTCAGGAGAAAAAGAGGCATTTACCTATTAAAGGAGCGCGGCTCTGTATGATACTCGTACTGCAGAGATTTCAAGAAATGGCAGATCTATTCACTCTATCAATAACCGAGCCGGATCGGCTTAGGTGTTTATGGATGGCTGATATTTGGACTGATTCGTATTTTTCATGTTGAATAAGTGGTTGCAAACACTAATTTGTGCCTATTTGACTTGGGCTCTTCTTGAGAAAGAGAGTTTGAGTCTAGAAAAATCAGTCCAACATGGAATTTGGGTGAAATCAAGAGATTGATAGACCCAATTAAATGGTTAAATCTAGAGATAGTAATACTCGACATGAGCCTATATTGATTGCACAATTTTTACACCCAATTGGTCTTAAGAAACTCAATTAGGGAAAAGTCACTCAAGCTACCGAGAGGTATAGAGTGAGTTGTATAGTGCATTGGCTATATCGCAGTCCCCAATATAACAACTTTACCTTAGGCTTAAGAACGTGTCAAGTATTCACCAATGAGAAAGTCACTTCCCTAGTGCCTCTTTAATCATTTAGATAACCTTACAAGAATCCATACCTAGTTTAGTTTAGCATATTATTAGCATAAATATTAGAAGTAAAAACCAACAAAAGATGATTGGAAGAGTAATTAAGAACAATACTCATCTCTAGTTTAGATAGGAATCCAATTCCCACTTCTAGCTCCCTCTGGATTCGATCCCGACCATCTCGGGTAAAAGCTGCTTTGGCCTCCCTTGCCACTTTGTAGTGGTGTAGGGTTGACACCGATCATCTATCATCACCACCATTGCTCGCCAAAGCAGAACCTGGAGAACATCTCCTCGTCTACCTCAATATATCAAAGTAGCAGTAAGCACATCCTAGTCTGAGAAGACAAAGGTATGTAATTTCCCATATATGTAATTTCCCATATATTACATTAGCAAAGCCTTAATCGATGCCAAGACGTGGTACCCTCGCCATAAAGAGCTACCACTTTCCTTGGTCATAGCTTCAAAAAAGCTTAGCATCAAGTGCCACCCCATCTCGGTAATCACAATTTTCCCCTTGAGAAGTATTTTACATAAACTCGACATATCGGCAAGGTTAGCTAAGTGGTTATATAATTGAGCGAGCATGATATCACGTATCAACTGTGGACGGTGATAAAATCACAAGTCCCCGCCAACTTTGTCGCCGACTTCACCGCAAAAAATAATGCTTGAAGTCAAAAAAGAAGTCGCCCACGCTTCTGTACAAACACAAGATCAATGTATTTTGTACACCGACAGCGCTTCCAATGCATCAGGATCTGGATTGGGACTCATGCTCAAGGTCCCGATATGTGAATTAATTCGCTAGTCCATAAGGTGCCCGGACACGACTACCAAAAAGGTCGAGTATGAGGCCGTGATTGCAGATTAAAGCTAGCACTCAAGCACGGAGCAAGGCAGGTCATCCTACATGTGATTCGCAGCTCATTGTCAACCAATTCATACAGACTTTCCATATCAAAGAGCAAAGGCTACAAAAATACCTAGTCAAAATCTGCAAATTACTGCCCGAGTTTGATGAATGCAGAGTGATCAAATCCCCCGAGCACAAAACACTGAAGCGTATGACCTCGCCAAGATAGCGACAACTACCAAAAGTATAACTAGCGAAGGAAACGTGGCCAGTCTCCTATTTACAACAAATTATTTGTGATACAAAAATAAATTGCAACCACAATATAAATATGAAGAAACATAATCTTATTCATAAAATTATGCGGGTACAATTCTGTTTGTTCTATTGATTTTTCTGTCTAGATCGTTCTATGTGATTAGATATTTCTCGAATGTAGGATGATGCGTACTTCCATAGGATGTATCCGTTGATCACTTCAGTGGATTTGAGAAAGACAATATTTGAAGTCTTTGATCTCTTTGTGAATATTCCTTGAATTGTTATGAATTTTGAGATGCTTTCAAAGGAATTGTGTAGGCCCCTTTTATAGGTGTAGCTAGGGTTATGGGTAGATTACCCCCAAAGCTAGGGTTTCAGGTAGAGTAGCCTCCAATATATGGTTTCAAATAGAGTAGCCTCCAATAAACCTTGATGAACTCTAATTGTAGTATCTTAAATTTAAGATCAAACCCAAATTTCATATGGATTTGATCAAATAAAATTTTGATGTCTACAAATGCCCTCTACTTCAAGGCTTGTCGGGGCGTAGATTTACAAGATAATCATAGATGAGGCTTGAAGTACCAACAAAGAAGACACCATGTTTTTTTTACCATGAGAAAATAGATGAAGGCCTGATTTGGTTCCACAGGGTGTACCAATTTTTTTATGATAAATTATTTGTGATACAAAAATAAATTTCAACCATAATATAAATATGAAGAAATATAATTTTATTGATAAAATGATGCAGGTATAATATTTTTGTTTCCTTGATTCTTCTCTCTAGTTATTTCTCCGTAATTTGATATTTCTCGAACATAGGATGATGCGAACTTCCATGGGATGTATCCGTTGATCACTTCGGTGGATTTGAGAAAGACAATATTTAATGTCTTTGATATCTTTGTGAATATCCCAAATGTTTATGAGATTTTGAGACGCTTTCAAAGGAATTATGTGTCCCCTTTTTATAGGTGTATCTAGGGCTTTGGGTAGAGTACCTTCCAAGAAACCTCGAGGAACTCTACTTGTAGTATCTTAAATTTAAGATCAAACCCAAATTTCATATGGATTTGATCTAATAAAATTTTGATGTCTAGACCTCCTTTACTCATTGATAAATTAAATTGACATAAGGACAATAAATCTAACTTGGGAATGACGCAACTGTATCGTTACATACTTGCAGGAAGACGTAGTCCCGGATGATAAAAAGGAGGCCAAGAAACTTCGGAAACAATTGGTTGGGTACAATATCATTCACAATGATCTATACAAGAGGACGTACGTCATCCCCCCAGCGAAATGCTTGGGCCCTAATCAAACGCGGCGCGCCCTAGAGGAAGTCCATGAAGGCCACTGTGGGGCTCATTCCAGCAACCGAGCTCTAGTCAGGTGCCTTATACGGGTAGGTTACTACTGGCCTACTATGAAAAAAGGGTTGCAACTTCATGAAAGATGCGAGCAATGCCAAAAGTATGCCCCAATGATCCATTAAGCAGGCGAGCATCTCCATTTAGTTACTTCCCTGTGGCCTTTCATCAAGTGGGGGATGAACATTGTCGGCTTCCTTCCCACAGGACAAGGTAACATGCATTTTCTTTTAGTTTTGACTGACTACTTTTCTAAATGGGTAAAAACTGGGGCATTTGCTCAAATACGCAAGCAGGAAGTGATTGCCTTCATATGGAAAAACATTGTGTGCCACTTCGGCCTCCTAAGGAGATCAGCTACGACAATGGACCCCAATTTACTGGAAAAAAGGTCGCCAAATTTTTTGAGAAGTGGCATATAAAAAAAATACTCTCCACCCCATAGCACCCCGCGGGTAACTAGCAAGCAGAATCCTCCAACAAATCAATACTAAATATAATGGATAAAAAACTTGAGGATGCCAAGGGACTTTGGCCAGTAATACTGCCGGCATGCAATGGGCACACCGCACAATGCTAAAGATGAGCATATGAGAGATGCCTTACTCATTAGTCTATGAGACTGATGCGGTAATACCAGTTGAAGTCGGAGAGCCCAATTTGAGATATTCCCATGAGAGCGGGATGAGGAATAACGAAAGCAGAAGGCAGGACCTCGATGAAGCTAAAAAACAGAAATATTTGGCCTATATAAGGATGATCGCCAAAAACAACAGGCAGAATAATACTATAACAAGAAGGCTCAAACCACTCAACGTTGGGGACTACGTGCTCAAGGCCAAAACACAAGCAAACAAACCTGCGGGAGGGAAAATTGGGAACAAATTGGGATGGCCCATGCAAAATCACATAGCAGTAAATAAATGGTCATTTCAACTAGAAACAATGTAAAGAAAAAGGCTGCCGAACAACTGGAATGTCTCCCACCTCAAGCACTTTAACTTTTAAGAACAAGCATCCTCCAAGTCGTACTCTTTTCCCTCGGTTGTGTTTTATCTCAGTTGGCTTTCTCGTGTAGGTTTTTAGTGAGGTGATAATGGGACACTCTAAGTCAAAGTATGGACAAAAAAGATACGGGATGGTCAGTTCACCGTCCAACCTCTCGACATATCTCCAAGTCTCCCAATGAAGGGACTAGATAGATCGAGACTGGAATGCCAGCTTGACAAAGATGTAAATTTTTTCAAGTATGAGAAAATCACAAATGTAGGTTCGTGCATATTTCCATAACAACATTGCCTCAGTATCTACTCAGGCCATGACCACAATCAAATTAGCGACATTCGACCTTGTTCAAATCAACTTACATTTGATCTTGTTCGAAAATATTAAAGTGATATTCTCGCTCGCATTAACTTACATTCGACCTTGCTAAAATTAACTTACTTTTGACCTTGTTCGGATCAACTAAAGTGACATTGGACTTCACTCGAATCTCGTATTAACTTATATTCGAACTCGCTCAAATTAACTTACATTCGACCTTGTTCGAATTAACACCTACAGCCTCGGCCATGGCCAAAACCAAAATTATTATGATTAAGGAGACTAAACGATAGAAACATACAAGACCAAACAGAGAAGATTTATAAACTAACAGGAAAAAATAGCTATTCATACTTCAAAAATATTATTTACATGGTCTAAACCAATGCCCACAAAAATATGCACAAAAATTACAAATCAAGGAAAAACTACTCGCCACCCGATCTAGCAGTACCATCTCCACCATTGCCATGAGGATATTCGTAATCGTACCAAACATTCTGCTCAATCCCATCCAAGTCCCCCTCGCTATCGCTGGTCCCCGGTGTAGTAGGGTCATAGCCGCAGGTGATCCGAGCTACAACACCTTAGTAAGAGCATCCTCAAACATAGCATTAGGGACTCTCCTTGCCATCGTCAAATATCTGAATATGTTCAGTTGGGCCTCAGCATGGATCCACTTCTCTTATAAATCTTGCGCGACTTCAAGAAAGGTAGAAGCTTGGGAGGATGACGGTTGAGCCAATAGTAGAGACTTCTTGGCCTCGAGAATAGAAACTTGGTCTTCAAGATTAGAAACCTCTTTTTCTTGCTCCTCTATCCACTCTCCAAGCCGAGCTTCCCTGAGCTTAGCCATCTCCGAATTGTTTGCTCGTTCAGATGTAAGAACCCAAATTGCATCCTTCAAAGCCTTAACTTTTGTCGAAGCTGCCAGCCTAGCCAACTCAACCTTCTCCAAGTCAGCCTCTCTCTCAATAACCTCTATTTTCTATTGGGCAACTTTGCCACTCAAAGCCTTAGCCCTGACCAAACATTGCTCGAGTTCGACCCACAAAGACACCACTCGAGACTGAAGATCCGCACATTGGGCCTCAACTCCCTTGCCCCTTCAAGAACACTGCATTTGCCAATGACCATCATCATCTCTTCATCTTTTTGCTTCAATTCATTCCTAATGGCTTGGAAGTTGTCCTTCTCTCCAAACCGCCTACATATATTGTGGTACTTGTCATGGTATTCGAGGTACTTCTTTTGCATCTTATTAAAATTGGTCCTTCGCCTCTCCTCTCGGCAAGAATTCTCAATCTCCAAAATAATGATCTGAAAAGAGAGGATGAAAATAAGAAAGTCAGTTAAAGAAAAAAGTAGAATGCAAGGCACGTAAATTAGAAAGGTCGAAAAACTTACTCTAAGAGCGAGGTCGACTATGCCCGAAGACAAGGAGGCATCGTCCAACGTCCCGAGGGTCTTGCCCTCCACATCAGAGCAAATGGGACCTAAGGAGGGGACTACATCTTCTGTGTTCACCAATAAGTCTCGATCCATAGGAACCACGATGGTCCTCGAGGACCTATCCAACCTAACCTCGATGCAAGTAAATCCCATGCTCAGCATTCGGACCTTATCAAGATATAAATCAGATCATGTCTCATAGCCGCCCCCGGAAACCCCTTTGCCTCTCTCATGAGTGAACGTGGAGGAACATCGACTGGCCTCAAAGATGTTGGCTCATCTCTCGGTGCAGTGTCTGTGACTTCTGCCAGTGACCCACCAACTCCAATCGGACTCAAACAAGGGCACGCCTTCCACGACCCCTGTTGATAGCGGGATTTCGAGGGGTGGATGATTCCACTTTCCAACACAGTAGTGGTCGACCCATTATCATCCCTTGAAGAATCAACTGCTCGGGTAGTCCCGTCACCCATATCCACCAACATCCTTTTGTGAGGAATCAAATCTCCATTACTCGGTGACAACTCATATATCAAGTGAAATACGGGAAAAACTAGAATATCAGTTGTTGAGGCTATGACAATTGACTAGATCTAGTCAATGCCGGAGGCTGAGAAGAAGTGTTTGGTTGAGCAGGCTTATCTACAGTCGCAGCAAGGACGGACCCCATCATAAATCTTGTTTGGTGGAACGCAGGAGTAGGATCCCTCAACCTCCTTGAAGCTCTTCGTCGTGACAATAAAAATGAGGTTAATAAGTCAACCCCCAAAATACAATAAGAAGAGACAAAGGCTTATAACAAAACAATTCACCAGTCGTTAGGGGCTTGGGTCCAAACTTCTTGTGGAAGGCCGACCATTCACAGATCGTTACCATATAGGGCAAGACCTAGCTAACCTAGTCATGAATATCTGCTACCAATTAGGGGACTCGGCCTCGGCTGAACTAAAAATATATAGAACAATTACACTACGGCTAAAATAAGCAAAATAAACACAACATAAATACTTACAAGCATAATTCCACGCCTTAAGAAATCCATTAGCATTTGTCACTACGTCCTCGGTCTTGACGTAGAAGAAGTTTAGCAAGAAGCGAATAGAGATTCGGGGGCCGACCAACTCCGCGTACTTTGTCAGCATGAGGATGAGTTTGTATATGTAAGGGGAAAGCCGGATGAGAAGCATAAAATTTCCTTGAACCATAAAAAATTCGGGAAAGTTTTGAAATAGCTTAACAAGAAAACCCTAAAAGATAAAGAATTTTGGAAACAGAGTCTTAAAAGAAACTTCGAGAAAAATATTTAGAAGTTCAAAGCAAACATAGACCTGAAATAGATCTAAAAGAAATTGGAAGAACCTTAGAGCTTAGGGTTTCAGGAGAACCCCAAATGATGAGAAAGTCCTTGAAAGCCATTGATCTAGACAAAAAATCCAAAGGTCTGACTCGAATGGCCATGGCTGGCCGGAGAGAGGTCAGAGACAACAGGAGAATAGCCATGAACTGAAATCGAACAAATCCTGGACCAAGATATTTCAAGATCGGACCTGAGACCATAAGAACAAATGGTATAGGTTTCAAATGCCACAGGATGCCATATATTAAGGAGGTATTAGTTTGATGGCGGCTGCTAGGGTTTGTAGGAGTCTCAAAGAAAATTGAAAGAGGAAGGGATTCAAGGGCGGCTGTAGGTAAGAAATGATTAGGTTTAGGGGTTATTTTGGGTTTTAAAAAAAAAAGGAAAGTGCAGCCGGTAGCTATTGATCTAAACGATCAACGGCTGGATTTAAATGGATAGGTGAGGATTCATGCATTGGTCGGTTTAATTGGGTTGGGGTCGCGTATGAGTAGGAATTAGGCTGGGGTAATTGGGTTTAAATTAGGGGTTCAATTCAGGCAATAATTGAAATGTAATTAGGCTAGATTTTAAATAGTCAATTTTTCCCTTTCATTTCATAAAAAAATAGTAAATGAATTCCTAGAAACAAATTAAAAAGTACTAAAATGATTTGTAATACATAATTATCAATTTAAAAAATACTGAACTTACTTTTTACAGATATAAATGCAGTTAAATTTAAAAGAGGCTAATATTGCAATTATATACAATTTAGCCTTAAAAAATACTAAATCAATTTATAAAAAATATGCAAAAACATCTTAGCTATATTTTAGTAAAAATGAGAGGATCCAATAAATGAATCACTAAAATGCTTATTTTGAGAATTATTATTGGATTTTTATGAATAATATAAGGGGATAAATTCGTTAAAAAAATCTTTAGAAAATTAGGAAAAATAATAAAGCATTGGGATATACTTATATATGTATATGTGTACTATTTTGAAAGTATTTTGCGTATTAAAAATATAGAGATAAATTGGGTATTAACAATATGCTCGTTGGGGTCGGTTGTCCCGTTATATTTGGGTATATCGGGCATGCAAATTTTTTTAGGAATGGGTATTGGAGCCGCGCTCTGAGGGAATGGATTTTTTATGAAAGTTTTGGCATCTAAAACTTTGCAAAACGGGAGGTTCCCTCGGTATTTGGTCTACATGAAAGTTCTAAGTCTTCACCTTTTTATCATTATCCTCAAATTTCTTTTCCTCGGACTCGATCCTCTTAGTGAGCTCTTCGAGCATCCTCATGATAGTTGGGGTCAATCCTCGAGTAATTTTCGTTTAACCTCTCAATTATATTTTGGAATTTGTGCCATGATCTTGGGGACGTGGCAGGAACCTAGCTCATTCTGTTACAAATCCATAACGGTACAATTTCGTGGTCGAGCATATTTAACATCGGTATACCTTGTACTCCTATCTTGGGGCACTGTCTCGGGCTCGGGTGTAATCTGTTGAGCTCGAACCCGATCTTACCTGAACTCGAGCTTTGGACAACCTCTCGAGCCTATAGATCGAGGGCATACGATCTCGACCGTATACATGCATAAACTCTTGTAATTCTACATATGTGTGTCTATAAAGAGGGGGAGAAAGAGATATATTCCAAGAGCATAATGCTAGTTTCTTTTAGGTCATTCAGCGCAAAATAGAATCAGATTCTTTTGTAAGAAGATGTTTAGGAATTAGAATAGACAAACGACGTCCACTATTCAAAGCATAGGTTCCTTGTTGCTAGACTATTTTTTAGCAAGGGTAGCTGTACTTTACAAAGCACAAAATAACACTTGCCGTTTAACGCAAACTATAAAAATTACGAACACTCCCTCTATCCTTTTCAATTTGTAGTTGTTTTATGTCCCCTATCTAGAAAATCATTTAACAACATCAATTACTATAGTTGTATTGATAGACCAAGTTAAAAAATTGACAGTTCTGATCGGAAGGAGAAGTCTCTTTCCCTCCACCACACCACCCTTACATTAGGAAATTAAATCATCTCTCATTTCTGTCACAGTAGATTTGTACCTTCCACTACTTAAAAGATGATGAGTGCAAAAGTATTGGCCTTGAGAAAAAAGTCCATGGAAAGAAACCATTCTTTTCAGCACCATCCCAAGGCATTCCATGTATTGGGACCTCGCCATATTTCTTCTCCCGGTTGGAGAGAACTCATCAGGTCCAGTTGGTTAGTTCCCATTTTTCCTTGACTTCTTCGTTCCGCTCTGAATTCCTTGTACTACTTATAATGATGTGTTTATTAAATTAATGTGCAGGAAGGATGAAAGCTACAAAAGAATAGTGATGGCCTGCTTTGTTCAAGCAGTATACTTGCTCGAACTTGACAGGCAAGAAAATAGGAGCACAGAAACTGCTCTTGCAACACAGTGGTTGACACCTTTTAAGTACAAACTAGTTGAAGTCCTTGTAGATGAGAGAGATGGTTCTATATTTGCTGCAGTTTTGGAGTGGGATCAAGCAGCAGCGTTGGCTGATTTTATACCCATAAGACCAACTGGTGCACCAAAGGTTGTATTAGCTATCAGAGGAACACTTTTGAGAAACCCCACAATAAGGAGAGATATCGAGGATGATCTACGTTACCTAGCGTGGGAAAGTCTTAAAGGATCATTCAGGTTTGACAGGGTTTTATCAGCTCTAAAATCAATCATCAACATTCAAGGAAGCAAAAATGTGTCCCTCACAGGGCACTCGTTAGGAGCTGGCTTTGCTCTCGAGGTATATAAGGCGTTAGCTGCAGAAGGAACTTATATAGAGGCACATCTTTTCAATCCACCATCTGTTTCATTGGCCATGAGTTTGAGAAGCTTGGGTGGGAAAGCTGGATTTGTATGGAAAAGGTTCAAATCAATGCTTCCTTCTAACTCACAGAATCTAGGCAAGAGTGCCGATGAGGCTGCTGCTGAAGCTACAGAATCAAGAATCACTTCAGAACTTAAGCAAATGCTGCCAATGCCCCACTTGTATGTTAATACAAGTGACTACATATGCTACTATTATAACTATCCAGATGGAGGACAGAACAGTATGTTCTATGGTAATAAAGATAAAGAAGCCAAACCTGGAAACAGGCAAACTGGAGTAAAGCTTTTTGTGGTGTCAAAAGGAAAGCAGAGGTTTCTTGAGGCACATAGGCTGCAGCAATGGTGGTCTGATGACTTGGAACTCCAAATGGCTCTCAATAATAGCATGCTGATAAGTAGACAGCTCAACTCCTTGTACACCATTAATTCAAGCTCCTAAACAAACTCAAGGCTAGAGTCTTTAAATGGAATTCTCAGCCCTAGACAGTTTTTCTTAAAATTATATTCCAAAAGTGGATAGAGGACAACAAATGTATTTCTACCATTAGGTTCATAGTGATATGGCTTGTGTACTTGCATTTGGACTGGTAAAGACTGAAATGTTAAATTACAAGACTGTAATGCTTGAGATTCTGCATTGACTTATATGAATAAATTGATTAACCAGCTATATTTTCTGATTTGCTAAACCATATCAGAAAATTTGCATATAAACTTCAAAAACTTTAACAGCATAGCAATTTCTTCTTGTTTATCATCACCCAGAAAACACCAGGTGTCTTTTTTTAATTAGTACATGACGGGCCAAGCATATTTTGCAGTGATTCACCAAATGACATTGGTGCTAATTAAACATGGAAAAATAGATGTTTTGCACATTAAACTACTTAAATTGTAAAAAGAGTCTCTTCGGGATGATCAAGTTGGTTTGGAGGGTGATCATCCATACAGATTGACTTGAGATCGATCCCTCCTCAATGGCTTTTGGATCTGAGCTTGTCAACTAATCAAAGCCTAGATAAAAGCACCAATAATTTACTCAATATGCAACAATACTTAAATCCTTGCATCTCTCAATCCTTCATCTCGAAACGAACCCATTTAAGACTCAATATCACAACACTCTGCCTAGTCAGATAAATCAAAAATTCAATACAAACGTATATTCACAGAACTTCGAATGCCCCAACACGTTTAAGACAAATTGTAGAAATGAAAATTATATATCAAATAATAATGGAGTATTTATTTAAACAAGCTTTGTGTTGTTCTTAAAATTACTTTTAGAAAGGAAAAAATAGATATCCAAACTAATAAGTCGTACATAATTTTAAAAAATTTCAGAGTTGGTGCCCAATATGGACGACTTGCCGTGTCCTTAATTTAACTAATAAAAAGATATTATGAGAAACTTACAAACATTTTTTTTTATGCAGGGATTGTCTTAACTTTGTAGAGACAAACCTCTCATGAACTCGGCTATCTACCCCCTTTTTGCCATCCTCAGAGATAGATGAAATACTCGTTGACATCTTTTCAGTTGGTAGGTAGCGTGTATGTAGTTTCTGCGCTGGCTGTTTTACAACCCCTTGATGTTTACAGTAGAAGGATCTAATTCTGATAATCTAACTAGTTGATCAGATTGTTAACCAATTTCTGTAGCTCATTGCACTTATCAACTCTTACTTTTTTAATCTATGTTTGTGGTGTAATACTTTTGGAGTTTTCTTTCCTTTCATAACATCTCTCGTTGTGTTCCCTTTTGAGTTTTTCACTCAATTTCTGTCCTTCCCTTAGGTAGTTCTTTTTGGTTAGAAGTTTTAATGGCTCTCAAAAATAGCATGCTCATAAGCAAGCAGATCAACTCCTTGTACACCATTAATTCAAGCTCCTAAACAAACTCAAAGCCAGAGTCTTTAAAAGAAATCCTCAGCCCTTGACAGTTTTATTCTTCAATTTATCTTTCAAAAGTGGACAGAAAACAACAAATGTATTTCTATCATTAGGTTCAGAGATATTAACATGTGTACTTACATTTGGACTGGTAAAAATTAAAATGTTAAAACACTAGATAGGCTTGAGATTCTGGATTGACTTATAAATGAATTGATTCTAAAAAATAGATTTACGCTTTTACTCGTCATTTTTAGTATATCAAGAGAAGATAATTTCTTTTTTTTTTTCGTTATAGTTATAGTATTAATTACTCAATTCAAATTATTTTCTTAAATTCATCAAAAATATGCATCAATTAATATGTGTATCATGGTACATTATGTATTTTATTTATTATTTTTTAAGGGGAATGCAAAATCTATATGGACAAGTAAAAGTAAACGAGGGAGTACTTTATTTCTCTTTTCCAAAATCAACTCGAAATTATGCAGGCTATTCTAATTGGAAGTCACCCAATTAAAATCAATGAAGCACAAGATTGAATATGTTATTAAAAATCCAATCACAATTAAGCAAAGAAGATGCAATTACCTTAACTAATTAAGCTAGAGAGGTTCATCACAATCCTTGTCGTGGCACAAGCTATGGAGTGTGATGACTGCAAGAGCTTAATTAGCCTATCTAAGCGTAACAACTTAACACTCAATATCACTATCACTCTACCCAATCATGTAAACTAAAATTCCAGTATAAACTCTAATTTCATATAAACGTTACATTTCCACAAAACTTTGAATGGCCATGCACTTATGAGAAGACTTTTGGAAAGAAAGCCTTATTCAAAGAGTACTTATTTATTTAAAGAAGCTTTGTGTTGTTTTTAAAATTACTTTTAGAAAGGAAAAGAAGATATCCAGGCTACGTCTTACAAAGAAAATCCAAAATTGGTTTAAATCTTTATTCTGATCTGATGCCGAAATGGATGCCACGTCCCAAATTCTGGGCACAAAAGTCAAATTGGTGGAAGAGAATGTACTATTTGTCCTCAAAATCGAGACAAGGTTTGCGGATACTAGTACATTAATTAATTTATGTACTTCCTTGTCCTTATCTCTTATTTGGCGGAAGAGAATGTACTATTAGTTCGCGCGAGTTGTGGTAGAGGGAGGCCCAAGAGGCCGGGGAGGGGTGATTTCCGAGGACATGACTTTTGATAGGAAAATTCGGAGGTCTAATATTAAGGTTGTAGGTTAGGGGCTCCTATTATTTTGCGGGATAGGGATGGATCGAGGGGAGGATTTCCGATAGGTTAATATCTCTGTGAGTATTTTTAGAATTACTAATATTTTTTGTTCATGGTGTTACTTTGTTTACTTTGCCCTTTTATATATCAGTTTTTTATTTTATTCTGGAGTCACTAATGTTTTTTTTTTCCTTTCTTTTTTAGATCTTTCGCCGAGAGTCGATTGGAAACAGTCTCTGTGTCCTATGGTGTAGAGCTAAAGCATGCGTACGTATTACCCTCTATAGATCTCACCATGTGGGACTATACTGGCTAGTTGTTGTTGTTGATTTTGATTAAAACTTTTACCAGATCCTTTCTTTTCCCTTCAAGTTTCTAATATTCAAAGATTTTTCACATAAATACTACTACTCCATTATCCATCTAACTAAACTTTAAAATCTATTAAACAAATCCGCAACATATAATTAATGAAAAGCAACAAATAGTTTAAGACGAGATGCAACTAGTGTATATTAACTGGAATGTCCTTATATGAACCGAAAATGTTTTTTTTGACCTTAAACCCTCAAAACCCACCGATTTTCCTTCTTCTTTGTTGATTTCACTAAACCTCAGCGTCATCAACCTCCGGCGACTTCTCAGCAAAGAGATGGCACCAGCTAAACGCAAAGGAAATGTGAAGAAGAAAGGAAAAGGAAGCTCCAAAATTACAAAGAGCAGAGCTCCAGAATCAACTTCCGACTTGTATTTCCCAAGAGAAATCATCTCTAATATCCTTTCCCGTCTCCCTGTTAAGATCCTTTTACGATTCAGGTGCGTTTGCAAGCAATGGCGAAACCTCATTTCGAAACCCAACTTTATCGCCGCCCATTTCAGCCACTCCTCTGCTCTGCAGCGCAGCGGTTCATCCATTCTTATAGGAACCCGCCATTACGAGTCCTCTCATCATGTACTCTCACTATATACTCCCCCCTCGGAGCCTGAGTCCTCGTCGTCATCATCATCATCATCAATTGTAGAACTGGACAGCCCTTTTCCTTGCTTCTTTCCCCATATGTATATTGTGGGTCCTTGCAATGGCATTGTGTGCCTTTTTCAGCCACCTTGGGGTGATTTGATTACCCTTTGGAACCCAGCTATGAGGCAGTCTAGGATGGTGAAGCTTTCTGAAAGCGAACCTGTTATGGGAGTGCACTGTTGGGCATCCATTGGATTGGCTTTTGATCCCCAAGAAAATGATTTTTTGGTCTTGAGAATCTTTACTGCCGTGCCAACATCTACAGTCCCGAACCATGTGGAAATGTGGTCAACCAAGAGTTTAGGATGGCAGAAACTGAAAAGTGAGGTGGTTTTTCATACTCCTGGGCATACCAGCAACGTGAACGTTAAAGGGGTGCCTTATTGGTTTGCTACTGTCACTGATGAATTTGGGTGGCGGCCGGTGTTGGTGCGCTTTGATGTGGGTAAAAAAGTATTTGAGAAGTTACCAATGCTAGGAACCGGAGAAAGGAATAAGAAGCATCAACAACTTGTGGTCTTGGACGATTCTCTTGGTAAGTTAACCTTTGATGAAAGAGACGAATCATATTTTGATGTTTGGGTAATGGATGATGAAGATGGTTGGACTAAAAAATACAAAGTTGGACCGTTACTCGGGTTAGATAGAACTATGGGCTGTTTGAGGAATGGTGACATTATAGCTAAGAACAAAGAAGAAGCGGTGTTCTTGTTTGATCCCGTGACTTGTTCAGTTAAGGCAAACTTGAGCATTGATAGTTCTAAGAACGGTGCATATGTGATTTTCGACTATTCAGAGAGCCTAATGCTGATCAGAGGGATGCAACCAGTTAAGAAGCAAAATGCTAGAGATAAATTGGCACGCAAAAAACTCACAAGGTTTGGAGATCAAGCCATCATTATACTATAGTTTATGTTACTATATTCTTGCTTTGTACTGATTGTTAACTCCCACTTTTAGATGTTGTTTTCTTCAGAGGTTTTCTTATCTTATGTGCACATGCATGTATGTGGTATACAGGCGCTTGGTGAACTAAGCACAATTACCTTGAGGTGCTGATAAACTAAGTGAACTAACTCTATTGTTTACTTTAGTTAATTCTGTGCAATTGGTTGAGATGCTTATGAGTTGTTGCTATTTATTGCTTCTTTCCATAGCATAGGTCCAAAGGTTCCACCACATGTACTTGTGGGTTGTAAGAATCGAGATGCGGACAAGTTTGGATGAATGCACAAGTTAAGAAAACATTGGTCCAAATTGTTCTATTTATCTTGCGGAAGAGTCTTGATACCTAATAAAAGGATAAACATATATTGAGAAGTGCATTCCCTGGTCTTGGAGCCTTTTGCTTTTGAGCTGGATCTATAATGACAAATTGAAGTATTAAAGAAGAATAAATGGAACCTTGAATTCAACAGTAGAAAAGTAGTGATAACATATTGATCTCCCTGGAACTGTCTTTTACAATTTTAGCAAGGGAAACATAGAAAATCTCTAATCTTTGATACCTGAATTGTGTTTGCTTATCTTCTTGTTTTTAGAAGTGTTCAGCAGTTTTGGTTACTTTACGGTGTGAGTAGAAAGAGGGCACAATTGTTTTTCCCTTTATTTAATAGCAAGATACTTGCAGATATCCATTTGAAGGCATCATGAATGAAGAGCTACTCCATGAATGCCCCCCTTTTTTACTTCTTTTCCAATGAAAGTATTAGAATTTTTGTTGCGTTTGCACAAGAGCTCGTTTCCTCCTTGGTTAATTTGTCTATTAATTTTTTATCAATGAATTGAGTTGTCATGATTTTGGCATCTGTAGACATATATTATATACTGTATAGTGTGGAGCATGTGTGAGGTGAATAAGCAATGCCAGGGACTGTAAGAAAGATGCTTCTACTATGAAAATTCAGAAGAGAGATACAAAGTGTTTGATGGAGTAGAATTTTTATTGTTCAGATTAGTTGAACATTTTTTCCTCTTCAGATATCTTTGGAGTACTTCTAATATTCTAGTTAGTGTTGATGACTGGATGTTATTCTCGTAAAGAAACATGCTTTCTTATAGGACTTCTAATGAACATTTTTGTCCTTCGGATATTCTAGGAGTACTTATATTCCAGTTACAGTTGATGTATTGGTAAGAAACTTGCTTTCTTGTAGGATTTCTAGTGAACATTTTTGTTCTTCGGGTATTCTTGGTGTACTTCTAACTTTCCTGTTAGTATTTATGCTATTTTAGCAAAGAAACATTGCTTTCTTGTAGGATTTTCTACCTTTTGCATACATCTAGTATGTTGAATTTTCTCACTACATCAATAAAACTTAACTCGTAAAAAGATATTCTGAGAAACTTGACAACTTATTTTTTTTGGATGATGTAGGGCTTGCATTGACTTCATGCTGTGACAACCCTCAGCATGTGAACTTGGCTATCCAGCTTGCACAGAAGACGCCCTGTTTGCCCATTTTTTGCTAACCTCAGAGATGACATGAAAAACCTTTTGACGTCGTTTTAGTTGGGAGATAGCATGTATGCAGTTTCCCGTCTGTTTACAACCCTGTGATGTTTGTATTAGAAGGGTCTAATTCTGATAATCTAAATAGTTTATCCGATTGTTAACCAATTTCTATCTCTCATTGCAGTTATCAACTGTTACTTTATTAATCTATGGAGTATTCATGTTTGTGGTGTAATACTTTTTGAGATCTTCTTTCCCTCCGTAACATCTCTATTTGTGTTCCCTTTAAGTTGTTCTCTTTGGTTCGTAGTTATTTGCATGCATGTGAACTGGTCTGACTATGATCAAAGATATTTGGTGGTTGTAATTTAATCATGTCTGGTAATGTTAGCTTGCGCATATCATCATTTCTCAAGTTAATTCTACCGGTATGTCTAAGCCTGGTTGAGAAGCTTCTCACTGAGAAAAATGGAAAACCACCTCAACCCAACCTTTTTTATGAACTAAACCACCTCAACCCAACCGTGAAACTAATGAGTAATTATAAGCACATGCATGCAAGTAAATCTTGCTAGAATGGAAGGAATTGAAGCTCAACGCAAATCTTCATTGTAACTGTCTGAGAAGGAGAATACACAGAATGAGCATAAGAAAGAAGAAGCTCACTATTCTAACTAACTAACCGACTACTTATCCTTAATTAAAATAAGTTTCAATATTTACACTTTGGCTCCTAAACTAGTATATTGTCTAAGTTGGTTCTATTCTCCCCCTCAAGCTAGAGGGAAGAAACAGGTTTTTCACTCTTAGCTTGCAGAGTAGATAATCATGTTGAGTTCTACCCAATCATTTTGTTAAGAGATGTGCAATTTGCTCCTTTGTGTTGACATGTTCAGTTCTGATAAAACGAGCCTTCACTTTCTCCCTAATAAAATGACAATCAATGTCAATATGCTTTGTACGCTCATGGAATATAGGATTAGCTGCAATTTGTATTGCTGTCTTACTATCACACATCAATGTAACTGGTTTTTTAATCTCAATTCCCGGTTCATTGAGTAATCCTGTCAGCCATACTATTTCTGCAGCTGCTGAAGCCATGCTTCGAAATTCTGCTTCTGCTGAACTTCTTGCAACTGTCTCTTGTTTCTTCGACTTCCAAGAAACTAAAACACCTCCATATAATACTAGATAGCATGTAACAGACCTCCTTGTATGCAAGCAAGCACCCCAATCTGCATCACAATATGCTAATAATTGTCCATCTCCTTCTGCTGGTAACAAAATTCCTTGACCTGGAGCGTTCTTTATATATCTCACCATTCTGATGGCACCATCAAGATGAGATTGTTTAGGAGCATGCATGAATTGACTGAGTGTTTGAACAGCATAAGATATATCTGGTCGAGTCATTGTCAAGTATAACAATCTCCCAATAAATCTCTGGTATACACTTGCATCACTTAAGGCAGGATCATTATCAGCATCTGGTGTTGTTGCTCTGTCAAATTCTACAGTAGTTAGCTTCTGGTTTGCTTCTAAAGGAGTACTGCCTGGTTTTGATCCTGCTAAACCAAGCTCAGCTATTAGTTCTAGAGCATATTTCCTTTGACTCATATATATCCCTTCTGAGGATCTTGCAAATTCAATTCCAAGAAAGAATTTCATCTCCCCTAAATCTTTCATCTTGAAGGATTTCTGCAAATCTTCTCTGGTTGTTCTGTTGATCAACTGAATATCATTACCAGTGACCAATAAATCATCTACATAGATGAGAACAAATACTTGATTACAATCTTCTCTTTTGCTGAAAAGAGAGTAATCATAATGACTTTGTTTGAAACCCATTGTGTGCAAGGCATCTGTGAGCTTAAGGTTCCATTGCCTGGAAGCCTGTGTAAGCCCATATAATGACTTCCATATAAGGACTTATGAAGTCTGCAAATATACTCCCCCTGCCTTGCAATCTTATGAGAAATAGAAAAGCCGGGAGGAATGGTCATATATACCTCTTCTAAGAGATCACCCTGAAGAAATGCATTATGAACATCCATTTGATATACAAACCAGCCATGATGAGCAACTACATCAATTATGGTTCTAACTGTAACCATTTTTGCTACAGGTGAAAAAGTATCTGTATAATCAAGCCCCTCTTGTTGTGTATACCCCTTAGCTACAAGCCGAGCCTTATATCTTTCAACCTCCCCATTAGCTTTATGTTTGATCTTGAACACCCATTTGCATCCAATAGGTTTCTTACCAGGAGGTAAAGAAACTATACTCCAAGTTGCATTGTCATCTAAAGCCTTAAGTTCTTCATGCATGGCTGTTAGCCATCTAGGATCCTTTGCTGCTTCTGCAAATGAACTAGATTCAACTTCTGCAGAATATGATGCAATACATTGACTGTATGCAGGTTTCAATGTATGATAGCTGATAGAATTAGCAATAGGATAATTGCAAGGTTTTTCAGCATTTTGATAAACCACATAGTCTTTCATCCATATAGGAGGTCTAGAAGTTCTGGTAGATTTTCTGATGCCAGAAATTATTGAATCATCATCAACAGGAAATGGAATAGATTCAGGAACATGATCAGAATGAGTAGAAGTAGCAGAATTTTCTAGAAAGTTATCTGCATAAGTGATATCTTCAGAATTCACAGAAATGCCTTGAAGATCTTCAACTACATGAAGTGAACTATTTTGATCAGATGAAGAAGTTGGATATTGAGGCAGAGATAACATAATATCATCAGATTCAGAGTCATAGACTCCAGATATAATGGGTAAACATTGATCATTCACAGGCTGATTCACATGCTGAAGGAAGGGTAATACATCTTCTTTGAAAATAATATCCCTACTTACAAACAAACAGTTATTGTGCAAGTCATAGAGTTTATACCCCTTTTGCACCAATGAATAACCCGAGAATATAGATGGGACTGCTCTAGGAGATAACTTGTGTTGTTTTTTGAGATTTGTAGCATAAGCTAAGCAACCAAACACCCTGAGATGATCTAGGGTGACATTCTTTTGTGAAACACCAATTCAAAAGGTGACTTACCAGACAAAAGTCTTGAAGGAACTCTATTAATCAAATACACAGCTGTTGTAACACACTCACCCAAGAACTTTAAAGGCAGTCCAGCTTGAAACCTCAAGGCTCTTGCAGTATCCAGGATATATCTATGTCTTCTTTCAACAACACCATTCTGTTGAGGAGTGTATGGACAAGAGCTTTGATGAACTATTCCTTCTGATTGTAATAAATCTGTCAATTCCTTGTTGAAGAACTCTCCTCCATTATTTGTTCTTAGTGTTTTAGGTGTAGTTGAGAACTTGTTTCTCAACAATGAAATAAAATGTCTTAAAACTACAATTGATTCATCCTTTGTATTCATAAGGCATATCCATGTATATCTACTAAAATCATCAACCAAAGTCAAAAAATATCTCTTACCATCAATAGTTGGAACTTTAAAAGGTCCCCACACATCTGCATGTATAAGGTCACCAAATACATCAATTCTATTATTGCTAATAGAAAAAGGTAACCTTGATTGTTTTGCAAGAGGACATACAGAACAGTGATTATCACAATCAACAAATGTTTTATTCTGGAAATCTGGTAATCTTTTTAAAGCATCTAAAGGAATGTGACCAAACCTTTTATGCCACAAAGATCCACTTATTTTGTTTACTACTAAAGCAGAAGAAATAACACCAGTTGGCAACTTGAGATTTGATGATTGCTTGAGATCCAGCACATAGAGTCCTTCCTCCAGCTTATCAATCCCCTTCACCTTCCAATTGAAAATGTCCCGGAAGATACACCAAACAGGAAAGAATGCAATGAAACATCCAATGTTCCTTTGTGAGTTGTGAAACAGATAACAAATTGTATCTAAACTGAGGCACATATAGGACATTCTTTATTGATAAGCCATTGAGAATAGTGGAGGATCCTATGTGTGTGATTCTACTAGTTTCACTAGTTGGCAGATGCACCTTCCTACCTTCTCCTTTAGGTATCTCCATGAAATCAGTAAAAAAGTCCAGACTAGATACCATATGATTAGTGGCACCCGAGTCTATGATCCATTTATCCTTCTTAGCCTTACTTAGAAGGGATAATGGTATACCTGTGACCTTGGCATGTGCTGCTGTTTCAATAGTTGTTGTGTTCTGGTTTAGCAACTGAAGTAATTGCTTATATTACTCCTCTATAAAAAAATTCCCTGTAGTTGCTATCTTAGAGCTATAGCCTCTTTGATCTGTAGATTCATTTTGAGGCACCATTGCATTGTGTGCTGATACATTTCTTCCAAAGCTTTTCTTCCTTGGTTTATAGTCAGATGGATAACCTACTAACTTGTAACAAACATATTTAGTATGTCCTCTAAGTTTACGGTAATCACAGAATACCTTAGTTTTCTGTTTATGACAACCAGAAAAAATTTGTCATGTGTTATGAGTCATAACTGCTGCTCTTATCTCCAAGCTATTAAGACTCACTGTTTTTGCTCGTTGACTCTCATCCTGTACAACCATGCCATAAGTCTCATTGATTGTAGGTGTAGGAATCATGAGCATAATTTTGCCTTTTGCTTGAGCAAATGACTCATTCAATCCACTTAGAAATTGCACTAAATGCTGTTGGTGAATGTGTTCTAGAAACACCTTTGATTCTGGGCATGAACATGATGGAGTGGGAGCCATAGCATCATACTCATCCCACAGATCCTTGAATTTAGAGAAGTAGGTTGAAACAGGTGATAATCCTTGTTTTAAAGCACTAATTTCCTGAATCAAATTGTAAATCCGTAAAATATTCCTCTTATCAAACCTTTCTTTCAAATCATTCCACACATTATGTGCAGAAGATCCATAAATAACACTGTTATATAATTCTTTCGTTGCTGCATTCATAATCCATGACAGAACAAAGGCATTACACCTTTCCCATTGACCATGAAGATTTTCCCTAAAACTCTCTTTGCGGCAAGTGCCATCAATAAAACCGATTTTGTTCTTCGTAAAAAGGCCAATCCTCATAGATCAACACCACAAATTATAATTTTCAGTACCTATCAGTTTGAAATCAATCAAATGTTCACCTAGCGAATCCGAAGGTCGCAAATACAGAGGATGATCGTGACTTATCACGTCATCTTCATTCATTGCCTCATCAATCGCCATTGTACTTTGAATTGAGAAGAAATATCAAACCCTAGCTCTAAAATCTGAAATTGAGAGTGTCGATGAAAACGAGAACACCTAATCGGAAAATAAAATCAGTCGCTGGAGTTCAATCGGATGGCTCGGATGCCATAATGAGTAATTATAAGCACATGCATGCAAGTAAATCTTGCTAGAATGGAAGAAATTGAAGCTCAACTCAAATCTCCATTGTAACTGTCTGAGAAGGAGAATACACAGAATGAGCATAAGAAAGAAGAAGCTCACTATTCTAACTAACTAACCGACTACTTATCCTTAATTAAAATAAGGTTTCAATATTTACACTTTTGCCCCTAAACTAGTATATTGTCTAAGTTGGTTCTATAGAAACCGCCATAGAGGCGAGGAAAATCAGCCATTAAAGCTCGAACTAAGCACTGACAAGTATCAGAAACTGTCACCTTTCACCACAAAACTCTATTGCTTGTAACCTTTAGAGCTCCGCGTAGTTTCGTCGACCCAAAATCAGTCCCAGATCCAGCGAAAGAACAACAAAAATGTTGTTGCTGCGGAAAATTATAATTTTTTTTGTCAGTCATGTCACTCTCATATCTATCATAAGAACACAATTTCTCCACCTTCTTTCATATTTATGGCGGACAATTTTAAAGATATTTTACACCAAAATTAATAAATTAGAGGAAAAAGGTTATATAAGTCCAAATTCATAATCAAGAAAATAATGGAGCGAGAAGACTGAAGATACCAATAAAGTCATTTATTTTAGTTTTGCTTGGAGATAAAAAAATTTCAGCGATAGAGATCTCATAAGAGGATCTTTTCTGGCGAGGTCTTAATGATACCTTAGTTTTCTATTTGGCTAATCAATATTATTTCATATTTGTATGAGTTTTAATTTATTGGGTCGATTTGCCAGAGGCAGGAGAGAGGGGGCGAGAATGGGAACACAGAAGATGAGAAGAAGATGAAAGGGAGGGGGGGAAGAGAGAGAGGATGGGGGAGGGGGGGATATGCGTTGGTTTTGATAAAAGTAAAGGAAAGGGGTTTATTTTTGTTCTTTAGATGTATTTTCTATTTTTTGTTAATTATATGTATTTTTTATATTATAAATTACATGTGACTCACTTTAATATGCTCATTTGACAGGTCATTGGCAATTGTAACTCACGCATGTACTCTATTGCAATCGGGTGTTTACCTGATATACTTAATACTCACTTGAAGTGTCTAAATATAAATGGGTCACTTGAAGTATTTGTTTGACCATTGAGGACTTGAAGGGACCGTTCATATATTTCGCAAAAAAATTATTCTTGAAATTGATGATATGGAATATTTTGGAGCTTATTAGAAAAATATATATTTATAAAGAAATATATACACATGAAAAAGGTAAAATATATAAGTTGACACCTGACATATGACCCAAATCCCCCTTATACACTTTTTACGAACAAAAAATACTTTATACACGCAACCTTTATAAAATATGTCTAATACACACTACCTTTTTTAACAGATTTTTAAAATATGTGTAAGGTCACACGCCAATAAGGTCGTGACACGTGTCTAACTCAAGAAAAAAAATACTACATTTACACCAATTGATAACATTTAAAAAAAAAAAACAAACCCAAAAGAAACAAATCCCCCGTCCCCCACCCCATGTTTCTCATCTTCTTCTCCTTCTGACCTCTCATACCCATCTTCTTTCTCCTCTAAACTCCAACAGCCATGGAAAATCTTCACCATAACAAAATATTGAATCAAGCACCTATCCATACTATTGAAGCATCCAAACTTCTCAAATTTTGAAATTTCTATTTACCAAAATTAAAATCAAAATCTGCACAAAAGCTATGAATAAAAACTCGTAAAAATATGAAGAAAATAACCCAGAAATTCACAAAAGGGGTATAATGATAGAGCGTTAAACAAACACACAACCCCAATTTTTGTAAAAATAGAAACGTTATCACAAAGATGTCAAAATCGCAATTCAAAATTCAAGAATTTCAGCTAATTGGCAAAACCACAAATAAAATCATTGTTCAACTTCTACCACCCCTGATTATGATTCAATTTTAACTAATAAAACTATTGTTAATACCTGATTTAAGAAGAATTTAGTGAGGAGTAGGTAGTAACAGTGAAATCATTGGTGTAGAATGTGGCTATGGAGTAGCTATTGGGAAAAATGAAAAAGAAGGAGATTTGAGTATGAGACTAAGGGAGGTAAAAGAATGGAGATTAAATTAGTGGAGACTCGGTTCTCTTGTGAGTTGAGAGACTGATAAGAGATTAAATTTGAAGTCCGGTACATATAAAACACCTTTATAACCTCAATACCAAAAAGATATGCATGGCCTGATGAGAAATAGGGATCTTATCTCCAGTAGGCAAGTATACTGTGTCCATAGATTCTTTCTTAGTATTACCATTTGTTAATAAATCTATAAATGAAGCTATATGATGTGTGGCACCCGAGTCCACAATCCATTCATTATTAACGTCTTGGATATGAAACAAGCTCTAATATCTGTCATATTGCTTTGACTTTCCATATTGTTTTGAGTGTCAGCTGGTTCCTTATTCAATAATGCTAGAATCTGCTTCTACCATTCCTCTATGAAGAATGGTCCTTTTCCAGCAAAAACATCCTGCAAGTCACAGCTATAAAGGCATTGAACACATGCATTGCTAGAAATATTGTTAACAACACTAAAATGTGGAGATCCTCGACCAAATTGTCCATTTGCACCACTATTTCCATGGCAAACTGTCTGGATTGAGTTGATTATGTCCCGTATTGGGATGATTAAACCTCTTTTTTCTTTTAAAGTCTTTAGGATATCCAATGAGCTTATAGCAGTTTTCCTTGCTATGACCTTTGTAACCACAATGTTCACATTGCACAAAGGTTTTCTTTCCTTTATAGCTTTGGTTGCGACCTACCTGCATAGCCACTGGTTCATTCTTAACAATTAAAGTACCCATACTAGGACACTATCTAGATTCATCTTCGTTCACCATTTCATAAGCTTGATTGATGGAAGGCACATTCCACTTCATAAGGATCTGTCTTCTAGCTTGATCACAAAAATCATTTAATCCACTAAGGAATTGCACCAATCTCTGCTGCTTTAAATGATCAACATATTCCCTTGAATTGGCCTTATGTACCATAGAATCATACATAATCCATAAATACCATCAATTTTGTGAAGTAACATAAAATAGAATATGTACCTTCTGAGAGAGTGGTAATGGCTCGATGCGGCTAAAAAATTCTCATGCAATTCACGTTATCGAATCTCTCCCTCAAGTCTTCCCACACGAGATGAGCATTTGAAGCATATACGATTCCACATAAGAGGTCTATAGATAGTGTTCATGAGCTATGAGAGGATAATGTCATTACAAGTATCCCATTGCTCTTATAGCTCCGCGGTACATGATTCCTTTGTACAAGTTCCATTCACGAACCTTAGCTTTCTCTTCCCAAGTAGTGTTCCCTTCATCGTCCTACTCCACGGCTCGTAACTTTCAGATCATGTAAGCTTCACAGGAATTACAAATACACCTGGAGTATCTGCTGGACCTAGATACAATGGATGTGTGTATGAAATTGATAGTTCCACCATAACTTATTCTCACACTTTAGCGATCTCCAAAGGATAATTGATGTCAAAGGATCGATCAATGAATGATAACCCAATTAGTTTGTACCCGCTAAAATTTTCTCTCAAACTGAGCAGATTTACAATAGCTATGCACTGCTCTAATGGCAGAACCTTCTAGAGCACATAAATGAAAAAGAAGCACGCATTGCAAAATGATTCTCTATTCTTTCTCTGAAGATACAAGGGAGTGTTTATACAAGCCTAATTAACACTAACCATTAACTTATGAGTTGGACATGAGCTGTCATTAACCGGCTAACTGCCCTAACTAACTACAGCTAGCTGTCATTAACTAACTACTGCTCTAACTAACTAGAGTTCACAAGATATCGTCTTCTACCTACAACCACTTCTGACTTAAGATGCCGCCAACTGACCCAACAAAGTTTGACTTCTATTTCCCAAGAGAAATCATCTCTAACATCCTTTCCCGTCTCCCTGTTAATATCCTTTTACGGTTCAGGTGCGTATGCAAGCAATGGAAAAACCTCATTTCTAAGTGCAGCTTCTCGCCACCCATTTCCGCCACTCCTCTCCTTTTCCGCACAATGGTTCATCAATTTTTGTACACACCCGCCATTACGAGACCTCTGATCATGAACTTGCACTGTACAATCGGCGTGATGAATCAGTTGTCGAGCTGGACAACCCTTATCCTTGCTTCTTTCCCAATATGTTGATTGCGGGTCCTGCCAATGGCATTGTGTGCCTTTCTCAGCCACTTTGGGGTCAAGGGCGGACCTACGCTTGGGGTGGGGGGCACGGGCACCCATTGGCCTCTGTAAAAATATTGTATATATATTTTTTATATATAAGCTAATACACGAAGGACCCCTATAAATATATTATGTGGAACCCTTAGTAATAAAGATTTGATAGAAGAGTTGGTTTGTGGAGAAGTTAGGCTTCTTAAACACCCAAGTTCGAATCTCAGGTTCAACAATCAAAATAATATTTTTAATTGGGTATCATTTGGTACGGGCCTACTAGTACCATTTTCTCTCTCTTTGAGAGAATACTACTATCCTTTTCAACAAGCCTATAAATCTACTACTATCCTTTTCAACAAGCCTACTAATCTAATTTCAACAAGCTTACTAATCTACTACTATCATTTTCTCTCTCTTAGATAGAATTTTAACAAGCCTAAGAGCAGTACTCCATTTTCTCTCTTTTGACATTCTTTTACCAAACCCAAACGACCAAAACAAATTCATCCACATTTTCACTATCATAGATTCACACGTTCTTTCTTCAGGGATCAAGGCATCAAGCAGCTACCAATCTTTTTATGGGTAAGATTTTATAAATTATACTTGGAATTCTTCATCTTGTTTACACTTTTCTAATGGTAAATTTTAGTTTCTAAGTTAGGGTTTAAAAAAATTCCTTTTAAAATATGATTGAGAAGGGGCTTAACTGGAAGGTTTTGCTTGCCTCTTATTTGTGTCTTGTTCTCACTTTTGGCTATTCTATTTTGATTGAATCATTGAATTTTTCTATAATTTTTCTTGATTTTGTTGAGGCTAGTAAAGCTTTTGATTTCGGCCCTAAAAATTTTAAGGCCCTAAAAGGTGTACTTGTTTTAGTTTTTGAATTTATTGTTTACTCCTCAGAAAGTTTGGTTGAATTTCAGCTACATATATTGGACACTAGTATTATTTTTTGATTAATTATATTAAAAATATTATTTTGCTTGGCATTGTTGCTTTGTAAGAAGTTATCTTGACCTGAATTGAGATGGACAAATTTTTGAAGAGGTTTAATTCTCCTCAACCAAGTTCTAGTTTTAGAGACAATTCCTCCCATTTTGTAGAAGATTTTGATGTGAAATCACTTAATACCGACCCCGGAGAGAGAATACCCATTGATAGATATAGCCCTAGAATACGGGATGAAGTGAGAAGACACTACATCGAAAGAGGGTCATGCCAACCAGATCACAAATTTCCTAAAATTTTATTTGGGAAGAAAATGCGCCAATTTAGTTCGGGTTGGTTTAAAGGTTCGCATTGTAGATGGTTAGAGTATAGTGTGAAGAAATATACCGCATTTTATTTATGTTGCTATTTATTCAAAAATGATTACGTTAATGGAAGCACGGGTGACTCTTTCACAAAAACTGGCTTTAGGGGTTGGAATAAAGCAACTGAAAGATTTGATCTACATGTTGGTGAAATAGGTAATCTCCACCATAAGTGCTTCAACAATATGTTAGCCTTGTCAAATCAATCTCAATCAATTCAAGCTGCTTTTGAAAAGCAATCCGATCAACAGAAAACTGAATATCAAATTCGTTTAAATGCCTCAATTGATGTTGCAAGGTTTCTCTTGGACTTTGGATTGCCTTTTCGTGGTCACAATGAAAGTGAATCTTCAAAAAATAAAGTCCTTTTACTAGGCTTTTGGGATGGCTTGGAAATAGGCTTCCAGATGTAGATAGAGTTATATTAAAACATGCTCCAAAAAATGATATGATGACTTTGCCAAAAATTCAAAAGGATATTGTGAGTGCTTGTGCACAAGAGACTGTGAAAGCTATAATTGATGACTTGGATGGATATTATTTTGGGATATTAGTTGATGAGTCCAATGATATTTCACACCATGAACAAAGGGCCCTTGCATTGCGGTATATTGACAAAAAAGGCCAAGTGAACGAGCCATTTATTAGTCTTGTTAGTGTTAGTGATACATCTGCAAAGTCGTTGAAAGATGCAGTACTTTCTTTGCTAATGAAACACTCATTAAGTCCATCCAAAATACATGGACAAGGCTATGATGGGGCTAGTAATATGCAGGGAAAGATGAATGGCCTTAAAGCTTTAATTTTGCAAGAAACTCCATGGGCATATTATGTTCATTGTTTTGCACATCAATTACAATTGACGCTTGTAGTTGTTGCTAAAAAACACAAGGAGGTTGAGACTTTCTTTGCTATTGTTACTAACGTGTTGAATATAATTGGAGCTCTTTTAAGCGTAGAGATCAACTTCGGGATCATCAAGCAGAATTGTTGGAACTTCACATGTTTATTTTCTTGTGAAGTTGACTTTAATTTTACCTGTCGCAACTGCAACGGTGAAAAAAGCATTCTCATCTATGAAGTACATCAAAGACGAATTGCATAGTAGTATTGGTGTTGCATTTTTAAATGATTGTTTAGTTTGTTACTTTGAGAAGGGAGTGTTTGTAAATTTAAATGATGCTATTATTGACTGTTTTCAAAATATGAAAACGCGTCGAGTTCAACTATGAGTGAACAATATACTTTTGTTATATTAGTATCACGTTAATGGTATTTGATAATATTGTTGTTTTTATTTTGATGATAAATTATCATAGTTATTTCAAAGAGTTACACCGTAACTTTATTGTTGGTTATTGGCATACTAAAAATAATGGTGCTTCCGTAACGCTTAAATCCTGGGTCGCCTCTGCTAGTTAGTTGATCAGATTGTTCAACCAATTTCTATCGCTCATTGCACACATCAATTGGTACTTGAATACTCTAATGGTGAATACTGTAATCCTTTGTGTACGATACTTTTTTGAATTTTCTTTTCCTTCATAGCATCTTTATTTGCGGAAGCCAAATGTATATAGTGTGAATGAGTCACAACTACTATACCAAAAATTATGGCAACCACCAAATAATAAATAAGACAATAAAGCAACAATATAAAGAACACCAGAATTTACGAGGTTCGGCTAATTTTGCCTACTCCTCGGACACAACCAATATTTTATTCCACTCCAAAATACAAGTGAAATAATACTAAAGAGAGAAGATACAAATGCCTTAAAGAGATAAGAAGGCAAATGAGAGGTGTGTTTTAAATCCTAAACATTAGGCCTTCTTTTATAGGGGGAAAATCCCCCAACTTCACTTCTACCCACCGATGTGGGACAAATGTTATGCCAAATTCAACAAATCTCCACCTTGGCAAAACTTCCACATCTTCAATTTTCTCTCTATAACAAATTTTGGTTGTGTCTTCATCTTCAATCTCTAGTGTTCAACAATGTTGATCAAATCCAAACAATGTTGAAACTTGATCGCAGTCACCGCCTTTGTTAGCATATCAGCAGGATTCTCCGTAGTATGAATTTTCTTCACCGTGACTCCACCATCTTCTATGATTTCTCGTACGAAGTGATACCGAACATCAATGTGCTTCGTCCTTGCATGATAAACTTGGTTCTTCGCTAATTGAATAGCACTTTGACTATCACAAAAAATTGTGATACCTTTTTGTTCAACACCAAGCTCCTTTAGCAATCCTTGAAGCCAAATTGCCTCCTTCACGGCCTCTGTAATAGCCATGTACTCTGCCTCTGTTGTAGACAAAGCAACTGTTGACTGCAAAGTAGACTTCCAACTAACTGGTGCCTTTGCAAAAGTAAACACATAACCAGTAGTTGATCTTCGTTTGTCCAGATCACCCGCAAAATCTGAGTCACAATATCCAACTACAGACTGATTGCCTTCCCGCTCAAAAACTAACCCGACATCTACAGTATTATGAATATACCGTAGAATCCACTTCACAGCTTGCCAATGCTCCTTTCCCGGATTATGCATATATCTGCTAATAACTCCAACAGCTTGTGAAATGTCAGGTCTCGTACAGACCATTGCATACATCAAGCTACCAACAACATTTGCGTATGGTACCTTTGACATATACTCTTGTTCAGCTTCATCCAATGGCGACATAGTAGTACTTAGCTTAAAATGGGGAGCAAGTGGAGTACTAACCGGCTTAGTCTTGTCATCTATGCCAAAACGTTGTAGTACTCTCTTCAAATATTCTTTCTGAGATAAACAGAGTTTCTTTGAACGTCTATCTCTTATTATCTCCATGCCAAGAATTTTCTTCGCCTCACCTAGATCCTTCATCTCGAACTCCTTCTTCAGTTGAATCTTCAACTTATCAATTTCTTCCGAATTCTTGGAAGCTATCAACATATCATCAACATATAGGAGAAGATATATAAAGGAACCATTTTTAAGCTTGCGCAAATACACACAATGATCATATTTGCTTCTCTTGTACCCTTGCTGCAACATAAACTTGTCAAATCGCTTGTACCATTGTCTAGAAGATTGTTTCAACCCGTACAACGATTTTTCAAGTTTGCAAACCATATTTTCCTTTCCAACAACTTTGAATCCTTCTGGCTGAGTCATGTAGATTTCCTCCTCCAAGTTTCCATGTAAAAACGCAGTTTTTACATCCATCTGAACTAGTTCCAAATCCAATTGTGCTACCAAAGCCAACATAATTCGAATGGAGGAATGTTTTACAACTGGAGAAAATACTTCATTGTAATCAATTCCCTCCTTTTGAGCATATCCTTTGGCCACCAATCTTGCTTTGTAGCGAACATCTACTTGGTTAGGAAATCCTTCCTTCTTTGCAAATACCCATTTGCAACCAATTGCTTTCTTTCCCTTCGGGAGATTGGCCAATCTCCATGTATGATTCTGATGAAGGGACTGTAATTCATCATTCATGGAAATCCTCCACTTATCTTCTTCTGAACTTTGGACCGCGTCTTTATAAGTGGTGGGAACATCATCAGCTGCAATTGCGGTTGCACAAGCAACTGTCTCTATGAGACGAACAGGTTTCGTTACTTTCCTTTTTGGCCTGCTGGTTGCTATTGATTCAAGTTGTTGTTGAGGTTCCTGAGTTGGAATCTCCTCTACTGGCTCTCCTCCCAGAGGATAATTTTCATTTGTTTCCTCCTCTGCTTCTTGTGTAGGAAAAATAAATTTTCCCTCAAACTCCACCTGCTTATAAGCACCATCATCTTGTTTGGTATCTTCATTTGTTACCTTGTTTACCATAGAAGATTCATCGAAGGTAACATCCCTGCTGAATATTACTTTCTTTGTCATAGGACACCATAAGCGATGTCCTTTGACTCCAGAAGTAATCCCCATAAAAATAGCCTTCTTTGCCCTTGGATCCAATTTTGACTCCGTCACATGATAATATGCAATTGAGCCAAATACGTGCAAAGAGTCATAATCTACAACAAGCTTTCCATACCATTTTTCAAATGGTGTCTTGCCATCAATAGCAGCAGATGGTAAGCGATTAATGAGGTGGCATGCATATGTAATTGCCTCAGCCCAAAATTCTTTGCCCAAGCCAGCATTGGACAACATACACCGTACCTTCTCCAGCAATGTCCGGTTCATGCGTTCTGCCACTCCATTCTGTTGTGGTGTATGTCTCACAGTGAAGTGTCGGACGATGCCATCATTTTCACAGACCTTATTGAAATGATCATTTTTGTATTCACCTCCATTGTCTGTGCGAATACACTTGATCCTCCCGCCCGTTTGATTCTCCACCATCGTCTTCCATTTGAGAAAAATTCCCAGCACTTCATCTTTGCTCTTCATTGCATACACCCATACTCTTCGGGAAAAATCATCAACAAAGGTCACAAAATAGTGCTTCCCACCCAATGAAGGTGTTTTGGAAAGACCCCAAACGTCAGAGTGTACATAATCCAAAATACCTTTAGTATTATGGATTGCTGTACCAAATTTAACCCTTGTCTGTTTTCCTTTGACACAATGCTCGCAAAACTCCAAATTGCAAGCCTTTATCCCTTTCAACAATCCTTGATCCGATAGAGTTTTCAAGGATTTTCCTCCAACATGTCCCAAGCGCATGTGCCATAGCCTGGTTGCTTCTGCCTCTTTGTTGTCACTGGACGTTACTGTCGATGTCCCAATAACTGTACTACCGATATAACGGTATATGTTATTGTTCTTTCGATTAGCCTTCATTACCACTATCGGTACAGGAGCATACTCTCATCACACCATTTTCTGCAATAATTTTGAACCCTTTTGATTCCAAGGCTCCCACAAAGATGAGATTTTTCTTCAAACCCGGTACATATCGAACATCTATTAATGTTCTGATCATTCCATCATGGTTCCTTAATCGTATCGAACCAATTCCATATGAGGTAAGGGGGCTGTTATCCGCTGTTTGGACGACTCCATATTCTCCTTCTTGAAAGTCCACAAACCAATCCCTGTTGGGACACATATGATAGCTACAAGCCGAGTCCATCAACCATATGTCTGATGACGTTGACGGCTCCATTGTAACTAATGAGAAATCCGAATCATCACAATCAACTACATTTGAATCCATAATGGCCTTTCCATTGTTATGTTTGGCCTTATTATTCAACTTCGGACAGTCTTTCTTCCAGTGCCCCTTTTCTCGACAAAAGGCACATTCATCTTTGTTGGGTTTAGATCTTGACTTAGATCTTCCTTTCCTTGTCCTCATTTGATTTTGAGGACGACCCCTCACGAATAGTGCTTCTCCTTCTCCGCCCTTCTGTTTTTCTCGCTTTCTTTGTTCATAGCTATACAAAGCCGAACAAACTTCTTTGAGAGAAACTTCGTCATTTCCATGGAGTAGAGTAGTTTCAAGGTGCTCGTACTCGTCGGGAAGTGACGCCAACAACATCAAGGCCAAGTCACCATCATCATAAGTTGTATCCATATTTTGCAAATCCGTGACCAACTTATTGAAACTGGTGATATGTTCATTCATCGTGGTACCGGGAACATAGGTGAAGTGAAAGAGTCTCTTCTTCATGTACAATTTATTTTGACTGTTTTTCTTCAAAAATTTATCCTCCAGTGCTTTCCATAATTTACTTGCAGAAGTTTCCTTTGTGTATGGATATTTCTGCTCTCTAGCAAGGTAGGATCGGATGGTACCGCAAGCAACACGGTTGATAATTCTCCAATCTTCTTCTCCAATACCATCTGGTCTCTTTTCTTCAATAGCAAGATCTAGCCCTTGTTGAAAAAGGACATCTAGAACCTCGCCTTGCCACATCCCAAAATGCCCGGACCCGTCAAAAATTTCTACCGCAAATTTCGCATTTGACACAATTCTTGTCATAAGCGAAGATGCCAATAATGACGTATTGCTGACACTTGATGTAGATTCTTCTTGTTTATTGTCTCCCATCTTTGACACAAATATTATTTAATAGCCGACGACACAAATCAAGATTATTTCCTTTCTGATGTGGAAGATCAGACTAAGCTGCAACCACAGAGCATACCGAGACAGAACCTTGACTCACTTACCAAGATAAATCTTTTCTGATGTGGAAGATCAGACTACGCTGCAACCACAGAGCATACCGAGATAATACCTTGGCTCTGATACCAATTGTTGCGGAAGCCAAATGTATATAGTGTGAATGAGTCACAACTACTATACCAAAAATTATGGCAGCCACCAAATAATAAATAAGACAATAAAGCAACAATATAAAGAACACTAGAATTTACGAGGTTCGGCTAATTTTGCCTACTCCTTCGGACACAACCAATATTTTATTCCACTCCAAAATACAAGTGAAATAATACTAAAGAGAGAAGATACAAATGCCTTAAAGAGATAAGAAGGCAAATGAGAGGTGTGTTTTAAATCCTAAACATTAGGCCTTCTTTTATAGGGGGAATGTGACGACCCAAAAGGGTCATCACTTGTTTATTTAATCATTCCGAGCTTTGGAGGTCTTGAAAACCTCATTTATAGTTGCCTCGATTTGCGTGCACAGTCCGGGCACAAAGCTGGAAAAGATTTATGTTGAAATATGTGAAATATGTGAAAAAGTAGAAGAATTTTGATATTAATATTGATATGGTTGACTTCGGTCAACATTTTTGATAAACGGACCCGGATCCGTGATTTGACTATTTCAGAAAATCCGTAGAAAAATATGGAACTCGGGCATATGTCCGGAATTGAAATCCGAGGTCTAGAACCCCAGTAAAAGAATTTTTCTGTTAAATTGTTTTCTGAAAATGTTTAAGGAAAATGAAAATGAATTTTGATTAAAAAGTACTGGTATCGGGCTCGTATTTTGGTTCCGACGCCCGGTACAGGTCATATATATTGGTTAAGCGCTTCCGTAAAGTTTGGTTGAAAACGGACGTCGTTTGACGTGTTTCGGCCTTAAATTGGAAAGTTTGGAAATTATGAAATCTTAAAGAGTTCTTGAGCTTTAAGGCTCAATTCATGGATTTTGATGTTATTTTAGCGATTTGATCGCGCGAGCAAGTTCGTATGATGTTTTTAGGTTAGTGTGCATATGGTTTGGAGCCCCGAGGGCTCGGGAGTGTTTCGGAGGTGGTTCGGGGTGTTTTTGAACTTAAGAAAAACTGCAGAAATCTGCAGCAGGCATTTCCTCATCGCGTTCGCGATGCCTTGGTCGCGTTCGCGAAGAACATTTCGTTCCTTCTTCGCGTTCGCGTCCTGTTGATCGCGTTCGCGATGCCCAGCATTTTCCTTCATCGCGATCGCGTGCCTTAGGCCGCGTTCGCGTAGGCCAAATTTGAAGCCCAGTATTTTTCTTCTTCGCGTTCGCGACTCACCCTACGCGAACGCGATGGCCTGATATTTTCCTTCATCGCGAACGCGGCCGGGTTGTCGCGAACGCGATGAAGAAATTATTGCCCAGTAAATTTAATCCCCAAACAGAACACTTACGGGATTGTTTCCATTTTTCACAAAACACTCTCTTCTCCACAACTTTTTGGACGGTTTTTGAGCGATTCTTCATTAAACTTCTCGGGTAAGTGATTCTTAACTCGTTTTCTTCATTTTCCATCAATATTATTTGAATTCCTAAGCCTAAATAGGTGTAAATGGGTAGAAAAATTGAGAAATTAGTATAGTGAGGGTTTTCAATGAATTTACGATCTAGACTTCGTTTTGGAGTCGAATTTAAGAACAAATTGTATATTTGAACTCATGGAGGATTGGGTGAACTTATTTTGGTCCGAAACTTGAATTTCGATTATGTGGGCCCGGGGTCGATTTTTACTATTCCGGGCAGAATGTTGTAAAAATCATATTTAGCAATATGAACTAGTTTGTTAAGTAGAATTGATGATATGAAATCAATTGTGTATAGATACGGTTGGATTGAAGTCAAATTCGAAAGGAAAAGGCATTGCTACGGATTGAATCGTTCGTGAACCTTCGAGGTAAGTGTTTGTTCTATCCTAGTTTGTAGGAATATGAATTTGGTTATGAATAAATTGTTGAATAAGAATTATTGGTGTTATACCGGTAATGAAAGTAAATTGTTGAAACTATTATAAATTATTGGTTTAAAAACCGGTAACTATAAATATTGTTGATATAGAGATTATTGGCTAAATGCCGGTAATATATATATATATATATTTATGAAATGGGATCGTGTGGTACGCCGACCACTTATATATAATAAGAAATGGGATCGTGTGGTACGCCGACCACGAAGTGATTTAAATCTTGGCATTGGCCATAGTTGCCGGTAGCCTATTGATATACTGGGAGCGGGTGGTACGCCTACCACAAGATATAATTTTGATATTGTCACGACCCAAATTTTCCCACCATCGGGGTCATGATGGCGCCTACTAAATAAAAGCTAGGCAAGCCGAATATTAATAACAATTCCATTAATAACCAATTTATTATTAACAACATAAAAATTTCAGCGGAAGACTTAGCCAGATATGATAAAGAAAAATCCAAATCTGATACACTACCCAAGACTGGTATCACAATACTCACGAACTTCTAAGAATAATACACATAATTGTTTGAAAGAAAATACAAGCTGTTTATCTCGATTACATGAGATAACAGAATGAAAAGCATAGATAGGAGAGACAACGGGTCCCGCGGACGCCTGCAAGGCTACCTCGTAGTCTCAGTAGTCGGAAAATCCACAAGTCGCTACTGCCGCTGCTGCTGTCCGTAACCTGTATCTGCGCAAAAAGAGCGCAGAGTGTAGTATCAGCACAACCGACCCCATGTGCTGGTAAGTGCCTGGCCTATCCCAGCGAACTAGTGACAAGGCTAAGGCCAGTCACCCACCTAAACCTGTACAGTTGCAATAAAGATATATATATACAATACATTTATAAAGAAATACTCTGCTCTGAAATAATATTCAATAACTCAAGATATCCAAAAATAATCTTACTTTCATGTCTCAGTTTCCTCTTTCATGTCATGTCTCGTGGTAGGCGTACCACCCGCTCCCAACTATCACAATAATTATCTCTTGTGGTAGGCGTACCACCCGCTCCCAATATATCAGTAATTATATCTTGTGGTAGGCGTACCACCCGCTCCCAAATATATCAAAATTATATCTTGTGGTAGGCGTACCACCCGCTCCCAAATATATCAAAATTATATCTTGTGGTAGGCGTACCACCCGCTCCCAAATATATCAAAATTATATCTTGTGGTAGGCGTACCACCCGCTCCCAATATATCAATAGGCTACCGGCAGCTATGGCCAATGCCAAGATTTAAATCACTTCGTGGTCGGCGTACCACACGATCCCATTTCTTATTATATATAAGTGGTCGGCGTACCACACGATCCCATTTCATAAATATATATATATTACCGGCATTTAGCCAATAATCTCTATATCAACAATATTTATAATTACCGGTTTTTAAACCAATAATTTATAATAGTTTCAACAATTTACCTTCATTACCGGTATAACACCAATAATTCTTATTCAACAATTTATTCATAACTAAATTCATATTCCTACAATCTAGGATAGAACAAACACTTACCTCGAAAGTTCACGAACGATTCAATCCGTAGCAATGCCTTTTCCTTTCGAATTTGACTTCAATCCAACCGTATCTATACACAATTGATTTCATATCATCAATTCTACTTAACAAACTAGTTCATATTGCTAATTATGATTTTTACAACATTCTGCCCGGAATAGTAAAATCGACCCCGAGCCCACATAATCGAAACTCAAGTTTCGAACCAAAATAAGTTCACCCAATCCTCCATGAGTTCAAATATACAATTTGTTCTTAAATTCGACTCCAAAACGAAGTCTAGATCGTAAATTCATTGAAAACCCTCACTATACTAAATTCTCAATTTTTCTACCCATTTACACCTATTTAGGCTTAGGAATTCAAATAATATTGATGGAAAATGAAGAAAACGAGTTAAGAATCACTTACCCAAGAAGTTTAATGAAGAATCGCTCAAAAACCGTCCAAAAAGTTGTGGAGAAGAGAGTGTTTTGTGAAAAATGGAAACAATCCCGTAAGTGTTCTGTTTGGGGATTAAATTCACTGGGCAACAATTTCTTCATCGCGTTCGCGACAACCCGGCCGCGTTCGCGATGAAGGAAAATATCAGGCCATCGCGTTCGCGTAGGGTGAGTCGCGAACGCGAAGAAGAAAAATACTGAGCTTCAATTTTGGTCTACGCGAACGCGGCCTAAGGCACGCGATCGCGAAGAAGAAAAATGCTGGACATCAAATTTGGCCTACGCGAACGCGGCCTAAGGCACGCGATCGCGATGAAGGAAAATGCTGGGCATCGCGAACGCGATCAACAGGACGCGAACGCGAAGAAGGAACGAAATGTTCTTCGCGAACGCGACCAAGGCATCGCGAACGCGATGAGGAAATACCTGCTGCAGATTTCTGCAGTTATTCTTAAGTTCAAAAACACCCCGAACCACCTCCGAAACACTCCCGAGCCCTCGGGGCTCCAAACCAAATATGCACACTAACCTAAAAACATCATACGAACTTGCTCGCGCGATCAAATCGCTAAAATAACATCAAAATCCATGAATTGAGCCTTAAAGCTCAAGAACTCTTTAAGATTTCATAATTTCCAAACTTTCCAATTTAAGGCCGAAACACGTCAAACGACGTCCGTTTTCAACCAAACTTTACAGGAAGCGCTTAACCAATATATAAGACCTGTACCGGGCGTCGGAAACAAAATAAGAGCCCGATACCAGTACTTTTTAATAAAAATTCAGTTTCATTTTCCTTAAACATTTTCATAAAACAATTTAACAGAAAAATTCTTTTACTGGGGTTCTAGACCTCGGATTTCAATTCCGGACATATGCCCAAGTTCCATATTTTTCTACGGATTTTCTGAAATAGTCAAATCACGGATCCGGTCCGTTTACCAAAAATGTTGACCAAAGTCAACCATATCAATATTAATATCAAAATTCTTCTACTTTTTCACATATTTCACATATTTCAACATAAATCTTTTCCAGATTTGTGCCCGGACTGTGCACGCAAATCGAGGCAACTATAAATGAGGTTTTCAAGACCTCAAAAGCTCGGAATGATTAAATAAACAAGTGATGACCCTTTTGGGTCGTCACATCCTCCACCTCTAGAACAACCATTCGTCCTCGAACGGACGAGAGAAGGAAGTACCTGAGTTGGGGAACAAATGAGGGTAGCGGCTCCGCATATCGGACTCGGACTCCCGGGTCGATGCCTCAGGAGGCTGACCTCTCCACTGAACACGCACAAAAGTATAACTCTTCGACCTTAACTGTCGAACCTGCCGGTTTAGAATGGCCACCGGCTCCTCCTCATAGGATAGATCATTGTCCAATTGGACAGTACTGAAGTCTAACACATGTGTGGGATCGCCGTGGTATCTCCGAAGCATAGATACGTGAAAAACTGGATGCACTGCTGATAAGCTAGGCGGCAAAGCTAATCTGTAAGCCACCCCTCCCACTCTGTCTAGAATCTCAAATGGACCAATATACCTAGGGCCGAGCTTGCCCTTCTTTCCGAACCTCATCACGCCCTTCATAGGCGACACTCGGAGCAATACTCGTTCACCAACCATGAAATCTACATCTCGAACCTTACGGTCCGCATAAGTCTTCTGCCTGGATTGAGCTGAACGCAATCTCTCCTGAATAGTCTTGACTTTATCTAAGGCCTCCTGAACTAGATCTGTACCCAACAACCGAGCCTCTCCCGGTTCAAACCATCCAACTGGTGATCGACATCGCCTACCATATAACGCCTCATACGGAGCCATCCGGATGCTAGATTGGTAACTGTTATTGTAGGCGAACTCTGCTAATGGCAGAAACTGGTCCCACGAACCTCCGAAATCAATAACACAAGCTCGAAGCATGTCCTCTAGAATCTGAATAGTCCTCTCGGACTGGCCATCCGTCTGAGGATGAAATGCTGTACTCAACTGAACCTGGGTGCCTAACTCCTGCTGGACCGCTCTCCAGAACCGCGAGGTAAACTGCGTACCCCGATCAGAGATAATAGATACTGGCACTCCATGGAGACGAACAATCTCCCTAATGTAAATCTCCGCTAACCTCTCCGACGAGTAGGAGACAGATACTGGAATAAAGTGTGCTGACTTGGTCAGCCTATCAACAATGACCCAAATAGCATCAAATTTCCTCCGAGTCAAAGGAAGTCCAGTAACGAAATCCATAGTGATCCGCTCCCATTTCCACTCGGGAATTTCAATCCTCCGGAATACACCACCAGGTCTCTGGTGCTCATATTTCACCTGCTGACAATTTAGACACCGAGCAACATACGCAACGATATCTTTCTTCATTCTCCGCCACCAATAGTGCTGACGTAAGTCCTGGTACATCTTCGCGGTGCCTGGGTGAATAGAATACCGCGAACTGTGGGCCTCCGCTAAGATTAACTCTCGAATCCCTTTGACATTAGGCACACAAACTCGACCCTGCAATTTCAATACCCCATCATCATCTAGATTTACCTGTGTGGCACCTCCCCGCTGTACCGTATCTCTCAACTCACGCAAATGAGGATCATCAAATTGCCTCTCACGGATACGCTCTAATAAAGAAGAACGAGCGACCGTGTAGGCTAACACCCTGCTAGGCTCAGAAATATCCAATCTCACGAACCGGTTGGCTAATGCCTGGACGTCTAGAGCCAATGGTCTCTGACTGACCGGAATATATGCAAGACTACCCATGCTGGCAGACTTTCTACTCAATGCATCGGCCACCACATTGGCCTTACCTGGATGATATAAAATAGTAACATCATAGTCTTTTAGCAACTCTAGCCATCTTCTCTGCCTCATATTCAACTCTTTCTGCTTAAACAAATACCGAAGACTCTTATGATCGGTGTACACTTCACATACTACACCATACAAATAATGCCTCCAGATCTTCAATGCGTGAATAATCGCCGCCAATTCTAGATCATGCACCGGATAGTTCTTCTCATGAATCTTCAACTGCCTCGAAGCATAGGCAATAACCTTGCCATCCTGCATTAACACTGCACCAAGCCCAATACGGGAAGCATCACAATAAACAGTATAAGGTCCCGTACCTGTGGGTAAAACCAATACCGGTGTTGTGGTCAAGGTTGTCTTGAGCTTTTGAAAGCTCGCCTCACATTCATCGGACCATTCAAATTGAACACCCTTCTGGGTCAATCTGGTCAGTGGGGTTGCAATAGAAGAAAATCCTTCTACGAATCGGCGGTAATAACCCGCTAACCCCAAGAAACTCCGAATATCCGTGGCTGATGTCGGTCTAGGCCAGCTCTTGACTGCCTCAATTTTCTTCGGATCAACCTGAATACCTGCTGCCGTCACAATATGACCCAGGAATGCAACCGAACTTAGCCAAAATTCACACTTTGAAAATTTTGCATATAGCTGGCTATCTCTCAGAGTCTGTAAGGCCACTCTGAGATGTTGCGCATGCTCCTCCTGACTGCGGGAATATATCAATATGTCATCAATGAAGACTATTACAAATAAGTCTAAATAAGGCCGGAACACCCGATTCATTAATTCCATAAAAGCTGCTGGAGCATTTGTCAACCCAAAAGACATAACCAGGAATTCATAATGTCCATACCGAGTGCGGAACGCGGTCTTAGGGACATCAGATGCCCTAATCTTCAGCTGATGATAGCCATATCTCAAATCTATCTTTGAAAATACCTTGGCACCCTGAAGCTGGTCAAATAAATCATCAATTCGCTGAAGTGGATATTTATTTTTGATAGGCACCTTGTTTAACTGTCGATAGTCAATGCACATTCTCATCGAACCATCTTTCTTCTTTACAAATAATACGGGTGCACCCCACGGCGAAACACTGGGCCTAATGAAACCCTTTTCAAGTAAATCCTGCAACTGTTCCTTCAATTCTTTTAACTCTGGCGGAGCCATACGGTATGGGGGAATGGAAATGGGCTGAGTGCCCGGAGCCAAATCAATGCAAAAATCAATGTCCCTATCGGGCGGCATACCTGGCAAGTCTGAAGGAAATACTTCAGGAAATTCGCGAACCACAGGCACAGAGTCAATAGAAGGAACCTCAGCACTAGAATCACGGACATAGGCCAAATAAGCCAAGCATCCCTTTCCAACCATACGCCGAGCTTTAACATAAGAAATAACATTACGGCTAGTATGACCTGAAATTCCTTTCCACTCTATACGAGGCGAATTTGGCAGGGCTAAAGTCACAGTCTTGGCATGGCAATCTAGAATAGCATGATACGGAGATAGCCAGTCCATGCCTAGTATAATATCGAAGTCCACCATATTTAGGAGTAATAAATCAGCACGGGTCTCGAGACCCTCAATTACTATAATACATGACCGATGAACTCGATCAACCACAATAGAGTCGCCTACCGGTGTAGACACATGAACAGGAACACTCAATGGATCACTGGGCCGAACCAAGTATGGTGCAAAATAGGAAGACACATACGAATATGTAGACCCAGGGTCAAATAATGCTGATGCCTTTCTATCACAAACCAAAATAATACCCGTAATGACGGCATCAGAAGACTCAGCCTCTGGTCTGGCGGGAAGTGCATAACATCGGGGCTGTGCCCCACCACCCTGAGCAGTATCTCTAGGACGATCAGCTGCTGGCTGGTCTCTACCTCTATCGGTCCGAGCTCCACCTCTATGACCTCTACCTCCACCTCTATGTCCTCTACCTCCGCCTCTAGCCGGCTGGGCAGGCTGTGAGGGAACTGGGGCCTGAATCATGGCACGAGAACCCTGCTGGTGAGATCTGTCAGAAGCTCGAGGGCAATACCTTGCAATGTGCCTAAGATCACCGCACGTAAAACAAGCCCTCGGCTGTTGAAAATAATGAAGTGGTGGTGCACTGATAGGCTGCTGATCAGAGTAGCGTGGCTGAGAATTACGATCACCTGAAGCATCATGAGAAACCTGAAGAGCTGACTGATAAGGCCTATGAGGATGGCCTCTATCATAAAAATCTCTATCTCCCGACGAGGTACCACTGAATCTACCCGAATTACGAGATCTCTTATCTGATCCATGTCTCGCTCCCTGTGACAGAGCCATCTCTATCCGGCGGGCCGCATTAGCCGCCTCCTGAAAAGTGATTTCAATTCCTGCTCCCATAGCCATCTGTAGCCGAATTGGCCGATTCAAACCATCAATAAACCTCCTCACTCTCTCCCGCTCTGGTGGGAAGTATGATAACAGCATGACGAGCCGGGTCCACGAACCTAGTCTCGTACCGAGTGACAGGACATAGAACCCCGACGAAGACGCTCAAATTGTCTACGCATAAACTCCCGCCGAGTAGCCGGAAGGAACTTCTCCAAGAATACCTCCGCAAAATCGCTCCCAAGTCAAAGATGACGATCCCGCCGGCCCGGTTAGACAATAATCTCTCCACCAAGTTTTGGCGGAACCATATAACCGAAAAGTAGCAAAATCCACACCATTTGTCTCCACAATACCCATAGTACGGAGAACTTCGTGGCACCTGTATAGGAAATCCTGTGGATCCTCCGAAGGAGTACCACTGAATGTGGTAGTGAACAGCCTGGTAAACCTCGTCCAATCTCCACAACGCATCGCGGACATAGCCGCACCATCATTGAGACGGAGTCGCAATAATAGGCCGAACCGCCTCGGCTCGGTCGAGTAACGAGGATCTCGAGCTCGGGGAATTACCGGCTCGCGAGTGCGCGTAGCAGAGTCCGATTACCTCCTCCGACCGAGAAGCTGGCCGGTGCTACCGTGAATAAACCCGCTCCGGTGACATGATCCATAAAACCCGCTATCCGACCAAAGCATCCCGAAGATCCGGTGAAAATAAAGCTCCTCCTGGGACCTGAGTTGGGCCTACTGGAGCTGCTGGGGCTGGAATTTCCTCCTCTATACGAACCTGAGGTTCTGCCACTCGTGCTGCTGCTCGGGGCCGAGCTCTGCCCCTACCTTGTCCTCTAGGACGACCTCGACCTCGGCCTCTACCCCTAGCAGGAGCCGCCGCTGCTGGGACCTCGGGCTGCTGGTCAGTAGATGAGGATGCACGTGTCCTTACCATCTGCGGAAGAACAGAGTAGAAGTTCAATTAACATTCAAAAGATCAAGTCGCACGACCGGAAAGAATAAAGAGAATATTTTCCTAACTCTGTAGCCTCTGGAGGATAAATACAGACGTCTCCGTACCGATCCTTCAGACTCTACTAAGGTTGTTCGTGAGTTGTGAGACCTATGCAACCTAGTGCTCTGATACCAACTTGTCACGACCCAAATTTTCCCACCATCGGGGTCATGATGGCGCCTACTAAATAAAAGCTAGGCAAGCCGAATATTAATAACAATTCCATTAATAACCAATTTATTATTAACAACATAAAAATTTCAGCGGAAGACTTAGCCAGATATGATAAAGAAAAATCCAAATCTGATACACTACCCAAGACTGGTATCACAATACTCACGAACTTCTAAGAATAATACACATAATCGTTTGAAAGAAAATACAAGCTGTTTATCTCGATTACATGAGATAACAGAATGAAAAGCATAGATAAAAGAGACAACGGGTCCTGCGGACGCCTGCAAGGCTACCTCGTAGTCTCAGTAGTCGGAAAATCCACAAGTCGCTACTGCCGCTGCTGCTGTCCGTAACCTGTATCTGCGCAAAAAGAGCGCAGAGTGTAGTATTAGCACAACCGACCCCATGTGCTGGTAAGTGCCTGGCCTATCCCAGCGAACTAGTGACAAGGCTAAGGCCAGTCACCCACCTAAACCTGTACAGTTGCAATAAAGATATATATATACAATACATTTATAAAGAAATACTCTGCTCTGAAATAATATTCAATAACTCAAGATATCCAAAAATAATCTTACTTTCATGTCTCAGTTTCCTCTTTCATGTCATGTCTCGTGGTAGGCGTACCACCCGCTCCCAACTATCACAATAATTATCTCTTGTGGTAGGCGTACCACCCGCTCCCAATATATCAGTAATTATATCTCGTGGTAGGCGTACCACCCGCTCCCAAATATATCAAAATTATATCTTGTGGTAGGCGTACCACCCGCTCCCAAATATATCAAAATTATATCTTGTGGTAGGCGTACCACCCGCTCCCAAATATATCAAAATTATATCTTGTGGTAGGCGTACCACCCGCTCCCAATATATCAATAATTATATCTTGTGGTAGGCGTACCACCCGCTCCCAATATATCAATAGGCTACCGGCAGCTATGGCCAATGCCAAGATTTAAATCACTTCGTGGTCGGCGTACCACACGATCCCATTTCTTATTATATATAAGTGGTCGGCGTACCACACGATCCCATTTCATAAATATATATATATATTACCGGCATTTAGCCAATAATCTCTATATCAACAATATTTATAATTACCGGTTTTTAAACCAATAATTTATAATAGTTTCAACAATTTACCTTCATTACCGGTATAACACCAATAATTCTTATTCAACAATTTATTCATAACTAAATTCATATTCCTACAAACTAGGATAGAACAAACACTTACCTCGAAAGTTCACGAACGATTCAATCCGTAGCAATGCCTTTTCCTTTCGAATTTGACTTCAATCCAACCGTATCTATACACAATTGATTTCATATCATCAATTCTACTTAACAAACTAGTTCATATTGCTAATTATGATTTTTACAACATTCTGCCCGGAATAGTAAAAATCGACCCCGGGCCCACATAATCGAAACTCAAGTTTCGAACCAAAATAAGTTCACCCAATCCTCCATGAGTTCAAATATACAATTTGTTCTTAAATTCGACTCCAAAACGAAGTCTAGATCGTAAATTCATTGAAAACCCTCACTATACTAAATTCTCAATTTTTCTACCCATTTACACCTATTTAGGCTTAGGAATTCAAATAATATTGATGGAAAATGAAGAAAACGAGTTAAGAATCACTTACCCAAGAAGTTTAATGAAGAATCGCTCAAAAACCGTCCAAAAAGTTGTGGAGAAGAGAGTGTTTTGTGAAAAATGGAAACAATCCCGTAAGTGTTCTGTTTTGGGATTAAATTCACTGGGCAATAATTTCTTCATCGCGTTCGCGACACCCCGGCCGCGTTCGCGATGAAGGAAAATATCAGGCCATCGCGTTCGCGTAGGGTGAGTCGCGAACGCGAAGAAGAAAAATACTGAGCTTCAATTTTGGTCTACGCGAACGCGGCCTAAGGCACGCGATCGCGAAGAAGAAAAATGTTGGACATCAAATTTGGCCTACGCGAACGCGGCCTAAGGCACGCGATCGCGATGAAGGAAAATGCTGGGCATCGCGAACGCGATCAACAGGACGCGAACGCGAAGAAGGAACGAAATGTTCTTCGCGAACGCGACCAAGGCATCGCGAACGCGATGAGGAAATGCCTGCTGCAGATTTCTGCAGTTTTTCTTAAGTTCAAAAACACCCCGAACCACCTCCGAAACACTCCCGAGCCCTCGGGGCTCCAAACCAAATATGCACACTAACCTAAAAACATCATACGAACTTGCTCGCGCGATCAAATCGCTAAAATAACATCAAAATCCATGAATTGAGCCTTAAAGCTCAAGAACTCTTTAAGATTTCATAATTTCCAAACTTTCCAATTTAAGGCCGAAACACGTCAAACGACGTCCGTTTTCAACCAAACTTTACAGGAAGCGCTTAACCAATATATAAGACCTGTACCGGGCGTCGGAACCAAAATACGAGCCCGATACCAGTACTTTTTAATAAAAATTCAGTTTCATTTTCCTTAAACATTTTCAGAAAACAATTTAACAGAAAAATTCTTTTACTGGGGTTCTAGACCTCGGATTTCAATTCCGGACATATGCCCAAGTTCCATATTTTTCTACGGATTTTCTGAAATAGTCAAATCACGGATCCGGGTCCGTTTACCAAAAATGTTGACCAAAGTCAACCATATCAATATTAATATCAAAATTCTTCTACTTTTTCACATATTTCACATATTTCAACATAAATCTTTTCCAACTTTGTGCCCGGACTGTGCACGCAAATCGAGGCAACTATAAATGAGGTTTTCAAGACCTCAAAAGCTCGGAATGATTAAATAAACAAGTGATTACCACAAGGTATAACTATTGATATATTTGGGAGCGGGTGGTACGCCTACCACGAGATATAATTTCTGATACATTGGGAGCGGGTGGTACGCCTACCACAAGATATAATTTTGATATATTTGGGAGCGGGTGGTACGCCTACCACGAGATATAATTTCTGATACATTGGGAGCGGGTGGTACGCCTACCACAAGAGATAATTACTGTGACAGTTGGGAGCGGGTGGTACGCCTACCACGAGACATGAAATGAAAGAGGAAATTGAAACATGAAAGTAAGAATATTTTGGATATCTTGAGTTGTTGAATAATATTTCAGAGCAGAGTATTTCTTTATAAATGTATTGTATATATATATATATATCTATATTGCAACCGTACAGGTTTAGGTAGGTGACTGGCCTTAGCCTTGTCACTAGTTCGCTGGGATAGGCCAGGCACTTACCAGCACATGGGGTCGGTTGTGCTGATATTACACTCTGCGCTCTTTTTGCGCAGATACAGGTTACGGACAGCAGCAGCGACAGTAGAGATTTGTGGATTTTCCGACTACCTGAGACTACGAGGTAGCCTTGCAGGCGTCCGCAGGACCCGTTGTCTCTCCTATCTATGCTTTTCATTCTGTTATCTCATGTAATCGAGATAAACAGTATTTGTATTTTCTTTCAAACGATTATGTGTATTATTCTTAGAAGTTCGTGAGTATTGTGACACCAGTCTTGGGTAGTGTATCAGATTTGGATTTTTCTTTATCATATCTGGCTAAGTCTTCCGCTAAATTTTGATTATTCCGCTATAATTTTTATGTTGTTAATAATAAATTGGTTATTAATGGAATTGTTATTAATATTCGGCTTGCCTAGCTTCTATTTAGTAGGCGCCATCATGACCCCGATGGTGGGAAATTTGGGTCGTGACAGCTCAATTGGTGAGAGGTGAGGGAGTAAAATCCCTGAAAAGCCTTGGGGTCTTAGGTTCGATTCCCAGTAGCTGCAGCTATGCGTGGAATGCTCCTATACCCAAGGGTAACAATTCCTTAGGCTGCGTGTCACTGCTGTGTGTTCGGTGGCACGGCCGGCATCGCCGCTGCTGTGTGTTCGGCGGGATGTTACAAAAAAGGCGCCTTTTTTTTGTAACATCCCGCCGAACACATGGACCCCTCGCAGTGGCGGTGCCGGCCGTGCCACACATGGACACGCAGCCTAAGGAATTGTTACCCTTGGGTATAAGAGCATTCCACGCATAGCTGCAGCTACTGGGAATCGAACCTTAGACCCCAAGACTTTTCAGGGATTTTACTCCCTCACCTCTCACCAATTGAACAACTGGTGAGAGGTGAGGGAGTAAAATCCCTGAAAAGCCTTGGGGTCTTAGGTTCGATTCCCAGTAGCTGCAGCTATGCGTGGAATGCTCCTATACCCAAGGGTAACAATTCCTTAGGCTGCGTGTCACTGCTGTGTGTTCGGTGGCACGGCCGGCATCGCCGCTGCTGTGTGTTCGGCGGGATGTTACAGGGAAAATCCCCCAACTTCACTTCTACCCACCGATGTGGGACAAATGTTATGCCAAATTCAACAATTGGCATACTAAAAATAATGGTGCTTCCGTAACGCTTAAATCCTGGGTCGCCTCTGCTAGTTAGTTGATCAGATTGTTCAACCAATTTCTATCGCTCATTGCACACATCAATTGGTACTTGAATACTCTAATGATGAATACTGTAATCCTTTGTGTACGATACTTTTTTGAATTTTCTTTTCCTTCATAGCATCTTTATTTGTGTTCCCAACAGAGTTTTTTCTTCACTCAATTTCTGTTCTTTCCCCTAGGTACTTCTTTTTGGTAGATGATTCTTTGCATATGTGAATTCTCTGTTTGACTATGACCAAAATGCATGTTGTCTGCACTCGTATGAGTTATCAATAAGTTCACATTGATGCTTTGCGACTTGTTGTCAATAAGTTTTAGTCCTAGCAGCTGCTATGTTGCCTTATGACGACAAATATTTTTCGTGTCCTTAAATTGTTTAAGACAGAAAAAATGGTGAATATGAATTTTGAGACAAATGTTAGCATGCCAATTATGTGTGTCTCTTTACGAGGTTGTTTTCTTAATATTTATACTTTTTTTTTAATAATGGATTGTTCATCTTCACCTGTATTATAGCTCAATTGATAGAGTCATGTAAACTATTGGTATTTATTCTAATATATTCACCTGTATATTCTTTTTGATATATATATACTTTTATGAAATTTTTTGTCTTTTGTACCTGTTTCAAAAGGTCTTTTCGTCTTGTCCCAATTTTCTAAATTATTCACTTAATATTCCCAATTTTATTTAAAAAGATACGAAATATGATTTCCTTTGAATGGTGCTAATTTTTTGACGGAAAAGGTTGTGTGTCTTTAATCTTAGGGTACTACTAATACATGGATGTATCTATTGGATATTAGGGTAAATTTCACAAATAGAAATATAACTTTGATATTTTTTCACTAAAGTCATATAACTTTATTTTCTCACACAAAAATCATATAACTATGATTATTTTTCACAAAAGTCATATAACTTTGATTTCTCATACAAAAATCATATAACTATGATTATTTTTCACTAAAGTCATATAACTTTATTTTCTCACACAAAAATCATATAACTATGATTATTTTTCACAAAATTCATATAATTTTATTTTCTCACACCAAAATCATAACACTTTTACTAACTCACAAAAAATCATAGTGATCGGAAAATATAATTTTCAATAGTATTTTCTTATTTTGTGACTTTATTTTTTATTTTTTGTCTGATAAATAATAATCCAATTAAAATATGAATAACCCATCCCTACATGACCTACCCGACCCAATACACATATAAAGTGAATAGTAAATCCTTCAAAACATAATACTTAATACTATATTTTATTTTTAAGACTTTTATTCAAATTGATAGCATTTTTATTTCATGTGCTCTCTAATTATACATTTTATAGAGGAAGAATTCACTTTTCGTATTATATTGACTTGCGTATATGATTATTGGGTCAGGATGGGTTGGGTCATTCCTATTTTAAGAAAAAATATTAAATTAACCTACCGGTCGAAACTAATATCATTTGATAGCCAAAAATATATATATAGAATGAGTATGTAATATGTATATAATGCACACACACACATAATATATATATATATTATCGTGTATCATTTATGGGAGGGTAAAAATATACTCATATTTCTCCTATTTTAGTTGGCTAATTATTAATTTGACTCAAAATAAAAAAATAAAAAATAAGAAAATAGTACCGAAAATTTTATTTTTTCTGACCACTGTGATTTTTATGTGAGTTAGTGAAAGTTTTATGATGTTTGTGTAAAAAAAACAAAGTTATATGACTTTTGTGAAAAAACATCATAGTTAGATGATTTTTGTGTGAGAAAACAAAGTTATATGACTTTTGTGAAAAATAATCATAGTTATATGATTTTTGTGTGAGAAAATAAAGTTATATGATTTTAGTGAAAAAATGTCATAATTATATGACCATTTATGAAATTTACCCTTGGATATTAGTATACCTTCCTTCCTTTTCGTATTCCGATATTACTGTTATTTTGTTATTGTATTGTTATGTTATGTATTTTTATGTTATTTTAGTATGAGTTTATGGATAGTACTAATGTATCGTCTTTTGTTACTGTCTTAAGCCGAGGAACTCCTGAAAATAGTCTCTCTGCCCTTAAGTAGGGGTAAGGTCTACGTACATATTACCTTCTGCAGACCTCACTTGTTAGATAATAATAAGCTGTTGTTGTTGTTGCTGGAAAAGGTTGTGTGTCTTGCGTATAACTTCGTGAGCAACTTTAACACATGGAAAAAGGAGAAAAAGGCTTATAAAAGGTACATCAGACCATGTGCCCCACGTTTCTTAAAACTAAATACTATTAATTCTCTCAAAGAATATCCTCTTTTAGCACTTTTCTAAAAAGTTGGAATTATTATATGCACATTGGAAACTAAGATAAAATGTGCACAATTTTCTAGCCTCTTGGTTAACTATAATACTCAATTCACATAAAAAAAAATCTTGGTTTGATGCAAGATTTTAAAATAAATAAACATTTTGCAAATTTGTATTCTCAAACTAAAGATATATAAAACATACTACTATTATATATATATATATATATATATAGTAAGGGTGTACATGGGCTGGATTGATTCGATTTTGTCGAATTTTTTGGATTTTTTGTTGCATGAATATTATTCCGTTCTTACTTTATTAAATTATTCATGAGTAAATATATGTTTAGTAAAAATTAAAAAATTTGACAAACATACATTTTCTTATGACAGAATTTTCTTAGTTATATAAGATAATTATCTTTTAGTCGTCTGACAATAATTTTTTATTGATGTACACTTTCGAAGTTAACTGAATTTAATAATTAAACAAAAATCGATATGATACCTATTTAATAATATATTATATTTAATTTTAAGTTATCGAAATACCACTTCAAATTCGAATAAGATATAAGAATTAAAGAGATCTTGACATATGAATATGAAAGAACAAAGAGATTAATGTAATTTACTAACACTTGATAAGAAATTGATCATATAACTCATTATTTAAAGTTGATAAAAATAGAGCACTTAATATTTAATTAAATATTACATCCCGTAAGAGAATCACAAATAATTCTAGATATGTTTTAAAGAGAAATCTTAGAAAAGTCTTAAAAGTATCTATAAAAATTTTATATATATATGTCGGTTTTAGTTTGGATTTTTTGGTCAATACCAAATTAAATCAAATCAAACTTAATCGAGTTTTTTAATCGATTTGATTTGACTTTTCAGTTTAGTGTTATTTACCAATTCGATTTGTACACCTCTATATATAATATGTCATGTTGCTGCTACGAGTAAGAGATATTAAGATAAATAAGAATTTTAAAATTATAATAACTTATTAACTATAAAAAAAAAAGTCACTCTTATGAAAACAAAAGTTAAAAAGGAAACACATAACTAAAACGAACGGAGTAGTTGTAAAACAATTTGTCTAAGAGATCAGTTACGAAGGGACCAGCGGCCTATGACCAACCACCAGAAAATCTTCTCAATTTGTCAACTAAAATCTTCCTAATTTAATTAATTAATTAATTAATTAATTAATGGGGTCATTGTAAGTTGTCATAAACTGACTATTTTTAAGGAAGCTGTGGAAATACAACTATCCCAACCCGACCAGAAGCTTTTTCTTTTTCTTTCTTTTTGTTTTTCTTTTTGTTTTGTTTTTTTTTTTTTTTTTCCTTTTCTCGATCTTTTGCCGAGGGTCAATTGGAAACAGTCTCTTTGCCCTATCGGGTAGAGGTAAGGCATGCGTACATATTACCCTCTCCAAACCCCACTCGTGAAACTATATTGAGTAGTTGTTGTTATTGTTGTTCCACTTAAGAGTTAAGACTTTTCGTTATATGTGAGTTAAGTGTCACTTTCAAAATTTAATGGGCTCCTTTGCAAATATCATGTACCATTAATTTCAAAATTTAATGGTATTTCATTAATGTTGCTTAGCTAAAAAAAAATCCTTTTTGAAAAGGTTCATTAAGTTTGTTATTTCATGTCAACATAATTTTCTATGCAACAATTATTTCTATGCAAGTAAATGACGTCATCATGTGCCTATATATAAATTATGAAGTATAAAGTATTACTTACTTGTTTGGTCGTTTTTGTTGCCCTTGACTCTTGAGGTTTTCAAAAGTGGCACCTCAGCCCTTCTAACTAAATTCCAGATCCACCTTGAAAGCTATTTGTGTAATTCTTTCTCCCATTGTAAACGAAATCTAATTATTTTTTTCCCTTTAAACACTTGTATTATGTGAAAAAAGAAATAAACTGGGAAACAATTTATTTCTCCAAGATAGAGAAAATTCCCATATAAAACAAATAATATATCAGTAGTTACTACTCTGACCACTTGATATGACATACAAAAACCATATAATTAATTTGCATTTAACTCAGTGCTCTATACTTTTTCTTTCCCTATTCATGTATTAGGTCTAAATCTCATATTATATGTTTACATGTTGCTTCTAATGAAGATTATTTTTCTAATTTATAGTTTTACAATATAAATGATATCACTTTGAAGTTTATTTCAAACAATGTGGATCTCTAATTATATAATTTCATATGGAGAGGAATCCAAGTCTTAAGCTCCAATTAGAGGAATCCAGACAAAATTTCCAGTGCAATGCCAACTTCGCATCCTTATCTGTTTTTCTAATTAAATAGATCGTAATCCATTATCACAAATTAAACAAATCCAAATCACATTAATTATTTCAAAATCGTCTCAACAGAAATTATATCAAAATCATTGCTGTTGTGCATTTGGTATTATATATAGACAAATATAAATATTACTGTCAATGTATTTCTTATTTCTTATCAAAGCTTGCACGCATCCATTATCTCTCAAGTTTCTTTCTGGTTTATTTTATTTCATTGATGTACAAATAACACCAATTAATTAAATCTTTGCAAGTAATTTTGAACTCTACACCCCGTAAAGTATGCTTCAGCTTCACACATGTCATAAAGTATGTTTACCACTAAATTCGAGTAACGATTAAACTTACCATTTTAAAGATATGTGATTCAATCTAATATCAATTGATGAACATCAAATTAAATAATAAATTAGAGAATAAAATAGATCAAACGTGTATGCAAGCCAAACCTTAACCGATGGTAATCTCGATGTGTGATAATAAAAATAGCAAGCGATAAAGAAACTCTAATGAACAGTAAGTGAAATAGCAAGAAAGTAATGAACATATATTTTTCTTATCAGTGAACAATGATGGTTACAAATGAATGAGATTCCTCTTTATATAATAGGGGAGTCCTAAATAAGGTACACTTCTAATTATAGTAGGAAATCATATTAACATCTAGTTAACTACCGAAGATCAATCTATTTCAAAATTCACGCCACGATTCTCGATCAATCGCAGATATATCGCCCTTTTCGTTATCCACCCACACTGGTGCCACTCAAAATTTGCCTTTCTTTGTCCGCAATCGAGGTCGACCTCGGAATGACTCAACATGACATTTCTATCTCGACCAAAGAATAAAATTGGGTAGTCCCGTTTTCCACCGTATACAAATAGTCCCCTCATTTTTTAGAATAAAATAATAAGAAGCGACTTGAGCTTCGATTTTCTAGAGACCTCGATAATGATGTCATCCCCGTGATGTAAGCGATCAACGTGATTGAAACGTTCCGTTGGTACAGTTTTCCGAACCATTAATGCTTGGCAGTGATAGTCGACCACTAACACCACCGAACCGTCGCTGTGAACCTATAAATTCATGTTATTCGGTTGAAATCAAATTTTACTTTCGCCTATACCAAATTTCTAAGTTTTTAACTCTCTCCATCTCTTTTCTTTCACCATCCATCGAATCAACTTAATTAGTACAAAAACACCAATTTTCATCTATTTCCGCTTTCTTCTACCAAAATCAATGGCGAAAACCTCCAAGACCTTTCCACAAAGGATAAAGCTTCCTCCTCTTCTTCCCTGTCAGTCGATGACAAAATACTGGTAGAACCGCTCCTTCATGAGTACGTTCCCGCCACTTGTGTTTTAAAAAATGACTTCAAACTCGAGAACCCTTCGTCGATCCCTGGCCGATGTGAACACGTATCGAGGTATATTTGCTCGATAAGGGCAAAATAGCTTGAGGTTGTGAAGAAAGACTACAATTGGGGGGCAGAGGTCGTGGTACGAATCCCTGATCCCGAAGAGAGTATCACCACTCACGTGGAGGGGTTTCTAAGTATCTACACTTACCCCTTTACAATGGGTCCCCTTGACCCGGTTGTCGTTGACTTTTGCAAGACGTATTAGGTTACCCTCGACCAGGTGCATCCCTGGCTCTGCACATAGTGATTTTTCTCTTCTTCTTCTCTAGTAAGGCCTAGGGATTAGGACTCACTCTCAGCCACTCATACGGTTGTATCGACCTCAAATCTTTTTAGGATAAATTAAGCTCCAACGCCGATCAATGAAGTCCTCTTTTGCGAGCATCGATGAGGACAAGGATCGGTGTTGGATGAGTCTATTTGTGCGGGTAAGGACCTGCAATCTCATCCTAGAGGAGAAACTACCGTTCCCCGAAAAGCGAAACCCTGATCGTAAGTAACGACATTACCCATTAATCTTCGTGCTATATTTTTTGCTTTATACAGTACTTTCATCGGTTATGCGGTGGTCGCATGGATGCCTTATGGGATCCCTAACCACGAAGACTGTGTTCGCAAGTTAGCTGCAACTTCCTCCCACGTCGATCGCTGCTGGCGTGACTTGGCAAGGGACAGATGGGAGGCCAAGAATCATGGTAATTTCATCATGTAAGCCTCTGATGACCTATTCTTTAATGTTTCTCTTTGTTTACATTTGTCTCCTTTTTATGGAGGCCTCGGGGATGTCACAAAAATAAGGTCGGGCATGTGTGGGGAAGAGGTACCTCCCAAACCGGCTAAGGACAAGAAAAGGAAAAGGGCCTTACCTTCCGATACCCCAAAGCCTAAGAAGAGTAAGGCTCAAAAGATGAAAGATGACTCTGCTGCTCTATAAATCAACGTGCCCCAAAAGCTACAAGATGAAGAAGGGGAGGGGGAAGATGTCGGTGCCTCGAAAGAGTGGAAACGACAAAGCTTCAATAGCGGTTGGGCCAGTGATGGTTGAGGAGACTCACCCTCAGACCATAGAGATCTTGGAAGGTGCTCCAAGAAAAGCCTGCGAGTCATCAGGGGTTGAAGATATTTCCTCCCATGATGGACAACCAACGAGTGTGCGCGTAAGATCAGGTTTGAGGGATCTTCGGAAGATAGAAAGCACCCCAAGTGACTTGCTTGGGGCAATCAAAATATTGATGATTTGCCGTCCGACCTTGAATTTTCTGAAGGGAAATTTCATGAGGCTCGATCTATAGAGACCAATGATGTGGGAACGACCCATGATTGGGAAGACATATTCTGTAGTTGCCTTATGGGGGTCGATCATATTTTCGACATAGATGCGGTGATTGTGAGCACGTGATTTTTGCCCTACATGAGAATTATTCCCAAAAAAAAAATTCAAAATAAAATAGTTTTGTGTTGAGTGTGATTTTTTGTGATTTTTGGTGTTATTTTTATCTTACATTTGCATTTTTGTGTGTGCGTGTTTATTTATTTAAATTAGTAAAATACAAAAATATATACATTATGTGTTGCATTTTGTTTAGTGTTTAATATCAAAATTATACGGTTTACATTTAAGTGATATGTAATTATGTGGCATAATTAGTTGTGTTATAGGTTAGTATATATATATGTAATTATGTGGGATAATTAGTTGTGTTATAGGTTAGTATATATATATATATATATATGATACATCATGGAGTCTAGTTGTAAGACATGGGATTCGGATTGGGCCAAAATCCAATTCAATATGACTTGGCCCAAACCACTGGATCAACCCACCCTCACCTTTGATCGATCTGAGCCGTTCAGATCATCTGATCCAACGGCTCCGATTGATCCATTCAGTTCAGTATACCAAACACCCCCCAGACCCCTTTTTCATTTTTCATTCTTCACCTCCGTCTCTCACCCTAGAGATCAGCCTCATCGCCGCCGTGAGCCGCCGTGCTCCGCCTGCCGGAAATCGCCTCACGGCGGTTCCGGTAGGCCAATGGCCACCAAATTTTCACCAGCTCTTCCCCTCACCTCCCTCTACACGAATCCCCTAACCGTTAGTCTCGAATCATTCCCGAGCTCTTCGAATATTAGATCGAAGCTCGCCGGAATCTGAAAGTCATGCCAAACCTCACCAAAATCATACTATGGCTTCCCCTCACCTCCCTCATACACCTACCAGCTTTAGTTTTGTTCGAATCAAGCCCTAACCCCTTAACCCCCAAATCGAGCCCTCAAGAACCCTAGAATTGAGAAACTAGGGATTTCATTCGGATTGAACGAAATTGAAGTTAATAAACTTTAATTGGAATGTTTTCGTTTGAAAACATTCCAATTAAAGTCTATTTGACTTCAAATGCAACCGCGACTCTTTTCGAATCCAAGTCGGCCAAGTTCCAAGTCTTTGTTTTAAGGTATCTCTGTCTTTGTTTATTCGTCGTCTCAATTTAATTGTTTCTAGTTTTCGTTTCTTTGTTGTTTTAATATTCCGCCAATTCTCTGTTTTCTTCATCTCTTTGGGACCCTTTGATTTGGTCGATTATTGTTGTTTCTTCGATTGAAGATGAATGATATACTTAGTATGATTAAGGTCGTCAAGCTAACTAGTTCATACGGATTGCTATCCTGTTATGTCAAAACCATGAGTCACGGATTTGTTGAACTTTGTTTGTTCTTGATTGTATACGTAGGATCAATTAAGTAGTTGTCGTCATTTAGTTATATGATTCTTCCTACTGAACACTGGATAGTGATTGATGTGGCTGTTTTATCAAGTGAATCTCTTGGAATTGTTGTGATTTCAAGTTAAGTCCAGAATCTGCTGTTAGCATTAGTGTAAAGTGATTAATCAGGCTTAGAATTGTTTAATACCCTGCACAGCCCAGTGGAACCTGCTGTTACAGCAGGGCATTCCACCAGGTTCTCATTTAACATTTAAGCCCACACTTGACAAGACTTAGTGGCTGAAAACAGAGGGGTTAGTGGGCTGGCAGAGCAGGGATGGGCAAGGTTTGAGTGGATTTTTTGCTGGTCCTGGGGTCTTAGAGATAGGGGTCTGTTTTGGTTATATAGAGGAGGCTGCAGAGAATAGGGGGGCCCTGGTTTTTTGGTCTGGAAAAAAGAAGCAGACATTGGAGACTTGAGAGAGACAATTCTGAAAAACAGACAGTAGAGTGCATAGAATACATTGGGTTAGTTTAAGGGATTTTGGGGTGAGCCTGTGAGTGAGAGACATTAGAGAGCAGTCTGGAGATTGATTTTTCTTTTCTTCTTGGCTTCCAATTTCGGATTCCAACTTGCTAAGGCTACATTGTTTCAACGAATAGGAGGAAGGAACTTCACTGATTCTTCATTGATCTTGAAAGTTGAAAATCAAAAGACAACTACACTATTTTACTGATTGGATCGAATCTGTTTTTGAGTGCTTCTCTACAAATTCTTGTAGTGTTGAAACAACTTTGGGTATCCGCTAGCTTAAAGTTTGAAATCAAGTTTATTTGGGCTTTTTTGGTTCATGCTTGGTTTTGTTGGATGATGTTTGGAGTGTATTTGTATTTCTTCTGAACTTTAAAACTGCCCTAGGTTTAACTCTGTTGGTGCTACTACTGTCCTTGATCTGTTGTTGCTGACTTGCTTGTCTCCCTCACTGTAATTCACTTCCAGGTACATATATTCGAACTCAAATTGGTGTGACTTCAAGATTTATTAAAAATGTAGTTCCAGACGTTTATCTGCATGGATATGTGGCATGTATTTCAATAGATATTAGTGATAGTATAGTGTATTTTAGTTGGATTTACATTCAATAAAACTAGACTATGAAGTTTGTACCTAGGTGGATTGTTATTCTAGGACTGCTATTTTGTTGGTTATGGGCTATAAATTTGGTACAACTTAGCATTAGTTTTAATCTACCCTTGTGATAAAAAAAAAAAAGTTGAATCCCTGGATTATGTGAGTTTGTGATTGATGTAGGGTTCAGTATATGATGCTTATTTTCATTTTAAGCAAGTCAAATAGTTCTACAGTATAGTAGCATTAAACCAGCAGTCTATTAGTTATATCATCCCTTTGTTTCGTTAAGCTCAATATTAAAACGGGTGTGCATTTCATGTGACCCGACTCCAATTATTAAAACGGGTGTGCATTTCATGTGACCCGACTCCAAATTTGAACAAGGTTAAATAAAGCGTGTCAGGAACCACAGGCGCATTTCATGTAGTGTGGCTCGTAACATGTTTTAAATAATTTGGAATCAACTCCCAAATAAATATAGCGGGATGTAGTTCGCTTTAAATTTGAATTAGAGGTTATGCCTCGCCTAACCAAATTGTACAAATCGCGGGGCCCTCATAAGTGTATATATAAAGTACTTAGATTTCGAGATGTGCCGTTTCTTAGCAAATATCATGGCCTTCTCAAAAGAGTAAATAAGTAATCGCTCTAGGCGCGTATTTTAATAATTTTACCTTCTCAAGTACGGGTGTGCATTTCATGCGATCCAAATCCAAATACCAAATGTTGAATAAGAATGTGTCGAGAATCCGGGTGCATTTCATGCGACGTGATTCGAAACATATTTTTAGGCAATTTTCTCTTTCGTAAAGCATAATAACAATAAAAGCGGTAAAGGGATATTAGTTTGCACTAAGTATATAACTGTAAAAAATCAGATAAATAAGCCAAACACGACAGTTGAGCGACCGTGCTAGAACCACGGAATTCGGGAATGCCTAATACCTTCTCCGGGTTAATAGAATTCCTTATCCGGATTTCTGGTTCGCGGACTGTTAAATAGAGTCATTCTTTTCCTCGATTCGGGATTTAACCGGTGACTTGGGACACCATAAATCTCCCAAGTGGCGACTCTGAAATAATTAAATAATTCCCGCCTCGATTGTCCTTTAATTGGAAAAACTCTTTGCACCTCGCGGGTGCGGTAAAAAAGAGGTGTGACAGCTCTGGCGACTCTGCTGGGGATATCTTTAGAATTCGAGCTCGGAATAATTGTTGTATTTGGCATATTTATTATCTGATTCTTTTACATGTTGGCATCAATGTGTGTATTTAATGTGATAAATGTTGCTTTTACCGCTTTGATATTTTGTGGATTGTACATATAAACTGTGCCGAAACCAATCTCCTCTCTGAGTCTTCTAAATCATGAAGAAGGGTGCACTTCGTGTGACTTCTTTTCTGTATAGTGTCTAATCCCCATTTTAGAACGAGGTTTGGATAAGTTGCAAAACCGGTGAAGCTTCTGTATTCCCGGGTTGCTGCCTCCTCCTCAGCTCGAGCTGTCTGAACGGGATGGTAATTCCCGTGACAACAGGCCGGGTCGTCACAGATATTGAACCTAAAAATAGGATGTCTATTTGAATCATATCTGACCTAGGGGACTCAACACGAGGGTTGGGTCCGTCTAGAACAGGTGACCTAAATATGAAAAGACCATCATGATTATATGTTGCATTTATTTGTCTTGAGCCATCATGCGGACCTGTTAGGAAAAGAATTGAGCGAATGAAAAGAGAAAAAATAAATAAAAAAAAAATAAAAAAAATAAAAAAAATAAAAAAATAAAAAAATAGTTCATTTGTTTTCCAGTAAAATAAAAAAAAATAGTTTGTTTTATTTACAGATGTAGTTTGTTTTGACCGAACTACGCAGGTTTGATTCTCCCCATTAGGTGGGATACGTAGGCAACCCTCATCGGGTCCAACCACCCCTTTAAAAAATCAAAAAAAAATGTGTGTTTAATTTTGTCAATAAAATCAAAGTGATGCCGTTTTTGCAAATAGCCGAATGTTCTGAAAGGACGCCGGAAGGCTGTTTTTGCAAAAATAGCCACTTTGAAACTTTTTTAATAATTTGCGGGCACAACCTTGAAATATTCCTTGTGGAAATGTTGCAAGGCCATAGTCGCAAAATCAAGTCGGGGTTCACACCCTTTTTGCAAAAATAACCAAAAAATGTCAATTTTTTTATTTTGTTATAAATAAGTCGGGTGATGCTATTCTTGCTTAAACTAAGCCGAATGTCCCTCAAAAGGACGCCGGAAGGATGTTTTTGCAAGAGTAGCCACTTTGAGTCGTTTGTAAATAATTTTGGACACAGCCTTGAAATATTCCCTCGCAGAAATGCGAAAGGATGTATCCGCAAAAAAATCAAGTTTTGAGTCATTGCTCAACTTTTCAAAAATATTCACTTTATCAAATAAGCCATTACATGGCCCGTGTTTGCATAAATAGCCACATTTGGCATTTTAACTTCCTCGGTCTTGTGTTGGCCTGTGTCGGTGCTGAACGATGCCCCATAGGTCCCAGGATGAGGAATTTTTGAATTTATAAAATTTTGCAAAAAGAGCCACTTTGTCTAAATAAGCCATTACATGGCCAATTTATGAAAAATAGTCTTGTGTTGGTTTATGGTGATGCCGAACGATGCCCCATGAGCCACAGGATAAAAAAAAATTTCAAGCTTATCTTTCTTAAATAAATTTTGCAAAAATAGTCATTTTGTCAAATAAGCCATTATGTGGCCAATTTTATAAAAATAGTCATAATTGACACGAAAAATATTCTTATTCTTGTAGAAATCTCCTACACAAGTTTGTAGTTGGAGTCGGCTTCTGTAATTTTTCTTCAAAGAAAAGAAAAAAAAAAATCAAATAAATATCTCTTTATTTCTTGCATTAATTTGCAAGAACTACGCTCGGTCTGATTCATGCGGGGTCATGATACGTAGGCAATCCACATAGGATTCGACCATACCCAAAAAAAAAAATGAAAAACTATAAAAAGAAAAAAAAAGGCAAAAATGAAAAAAAAAAACCACAAAAAGGAAAAAGAAAGAAAAACAAAAGAATGGTCAATAAGCGGGATACCTTAATGCTGACATGCTGGCTTTCGTTTTGTTGTGTCCAGTTTCAGAAAGGTGGTTGGTTGTGGTTCCAAAATAACTCTTCCCTATAATACAAGGTCAGAGGACAATGGCAGAGAATCTCAAGACTGAGTGGGTTGGTACAGGTACCCGACAACAGCTGGTTGAGCGGAACCGCGGGTTAGTAGAAGAAGTCAAAATACTGAGACAACACGTGGCTGACATGTATCGGGCGTGGATGGATGGAAAAGCACCACCCCCGCCACCACCCACCTTCCTGGACTCTGTCCTTACCCGTACACTGAACTCGATGCCAGATAATCCCTCACACTCTCCATATATACCCACCCACCACAGCTTTTCCAACCACTCGAGTAGCTCAATTGCTCGCCCCCCAGTTATGTTTTCACAACACTACTCCCGTCCCCAACACCACTACTCTCCCCGGGACACCCAAAATCGTACTTCACCTTCCAGGTACCCAGCCCCACAAAAAGCCTACCAACCCCCACAAACATACCGGAAACCCCCCGGGTTAGGTTTCAGGCCAAATAAGGCGTTTAGGGAGGAGAGGTTGCTGAAGCGAGAAAAAGCTCTTACCCCTATCGGAGAATCCTATGCAAGTCTGTTTGAAAGGTTAAAGCATGTCGGCCTGATTACACCGCTCCCCGAATATACTCCCGACCCACGTGCAAGAAGCTTCGATCCTACTGCACGATGTGCATACCACTCCAATGTCAGAGGGCACGATATTGAGAGTTGTCGTACCTTGAAAAAGGAAATAGAAAGAATGATTCAAAAAGGGTGGTTGATTGTGATCAATAACGATGACAAGGAGCACACGAATCCTCTGGGGGGTGTATTGACTGAAGCTAAAAATGTTGAAGCAGATGGCAGCCTCGGCAATATTGATGCAGAACTTAGTGGCTAAAATGTTGTGCTGGATAATTGGGAAGACACTCCATCTTTTGGTCAGCTAGATGGAACTCCGGTGGTTCGTTTTGTTGTCATTACTTTTGTCCGAGTTGTTTCCAGAGTTGTGACCTAGATTTTGTCTTGTAGTGAAGCCCTCTTCTTTCCATTTTGGTCTTTTCAGTTTGCCTAGCCTTATCACGTCCCGTTTCAGGTTGTATTTTTGTCTTGCTTGTTTGTATTTGAACCTTTTCTCCGTAATGGAATGTTCGGTCTTTATTACCCAGTCGTCTTTTGTTTAGTTCTTCTGTATTTAGATTTGTCATCTACTCGAACGCCGATTCTAGTGACATGACATGCAAGCATAATTTTGGCCTAATCTTAAAAGTTAATCATGAAGGAATTGGAAGAGAATCATGGCATTTTAAAAGAAATAATGATTTGGGATTATTTGGAACCCGAGTCACGTAAAATTTGGGGCGGGTAAAATACAAAGAAAGCCTTAAAGGCAAAATGGCCATGCTGATATGGGGTTCGCTCGGGATACTGAAATGGAAGTGTCATCCAGCAATACTTTAAAATGACGGATGGAAAAGGCGAATGGACGATATGGTTATCACTCCTAGCGCAACCAGAAGATGTCGTGAATATGTTGTTTGTACTTGGCATGTTTTGAGGATTGGAATGACGAAGGCATTTTGTTCTGCTACCCAAACACTTTATCCTTCGTTAACCCTTCGAGCCTTATTTTGATTTCTTTCATACCCCTCCTTCGGAATCGGTACCAAAATTAGAAACACAAATGGGGAAGATAAAGAAAGAAAAAGAGAAAAAAACAAAAACAACCAAAAAGGAACGAAAAAGAAAAAAAAAACGAAAAAATGATAACGAGGAATTGGGAACTACGTTTGACCTGATTCCTTAAAGAGGATACGTAGGCGCTTCACAGCTCGGTCATAGTGTAAATAAAGTAATAAAAATTCCCCAAGTAAAAACTGGGGCAAAGAAAAATTGTGTGATTATAAATAAATTTAGTTCCGAAGGTTGTAAATTTTTGAACCCAAAATTGATTTTGTTTTGAGCCTTCAATACCCTTTCTTTCTAGCCCTATCCAAATCCCACATTACGGTCCAGAAAGACCTTCTGATCAGTCTTCAAAAGATGCCACGTCAGGCGAGTGAGAGAGTCCTATCAGAATATAACACTCTGATTTTCAGCAGAAAAGACTCTGATTCCCCGCAGAAAGGAAACACGAGAGAGTCTTAGCAGTGACACCCCAATCAAAAGTGATACAAATGAGAGAGTCTTAAGGGTGAAAACCTTCACAGGCACCATAAGGCGACGAAAGCTGAGAGAAAATCAAAATGAGAGAGGCTTGAAAGTGAAAACCCTGCGGGCACTACAAGTCAAATAAAGGTGATAATCAGATGGAAATCACGAGACAGAAATCGTGAAAGGAAATTAACGACGGAGGGTAGGCCATATGTGCATGTCATGACCAGTAGAGTTGGTATCCGCGTTTGATAAGTTTTTATAGTTGTTTCTGGTTAGAGAGTCAGTCCTCCCTTGTCTTCTATTTTTTTGTTTCTTTTTATCTATCTCCTTTTGTCAAAACTCTCCATCAAAGCCAGTCTAGTCAAAACATAGTGAGAAATGACTTCAAAACTTGCCACCAATTGTCCAATTATTATGCAAGGCAAGGAAATGCCATTGACGACAAAGAAGTATGGTGCAAAGAAGATTATTAAACTGGGGCAGAAAATTTTCTTTTCAGTTTGAAAATTTTCTGAAAGTCAATACCCACTTGGGGAAGAAGGAAAAATGGTCTTCGAACCAATGTCATCCTCAACAGCCTTCAAGAAGAATGAAACACCAATTTTGAGGAAATGAAAATCCACCAACAATGTTATCTACAACAAGTTCCGAGGTGGTTGGACAACACAGAGTGGTAAAGGGAGAAAGGAAGTCCCATCATCAAATAATAACATCCCCAGCAAGTTCTGATAATGAAACGCAGAGCAGGGAAGAGGAGAAGAACCATCCCCAGCAGGAGCACCACAATCAGCCACCGCATTTTAAAACTAACCAATTTTTCTTTGATTTGAAACAGGAAAAAGAGGGGTTGTTGGCAGAAAAAGCATGCCACGAAGAAGATTCTCAAACCGGGGCAGAAAATTTTCTCCCGTTGCGAAAATTTTCTCGAAACCAAATACCGGTTGGGGAAAGAAGCCAGATAACGCGAGGAAATGATCTTTGAACCCGATTATCCCCAACAGCTTTGAAAGAAAGAAAACTACAAGTTGTGATAGAGGAAATTATACCCCCAGCAACAGGACAAAATGAGGAAGCTTGCGTTCAGAAAGGCAAGAAGCCGGTATCATCCCCAGCAGTTCTCGGAGAAAATGAAACATTGATTTCGAGATTTCACCGGCAGCATTATATCCTACAAGTTTTTCAAGGGAGCGAAGCGCGAGCCCCGAAGGAGGAAAGGGGATCCCCCGACAGGGTAATCCCCAGCTGATGACACTTCAATCCCCAGCGATCTCGGGAGAGAATAAAGGTTCTGAAGGAAGTAGAAAAGGAGGAAATAAAGAAGATTTTCCCAGCAACATTATCCCCAGCAAGTAAGTAATCAATTCCAAAGATATCCCCAGCAGTCAGGAGAAAAATGACACGACCTAGGAGGAAAGCAATTCCAAAACAAGGTAATTCGGAAGAAAGGATGGCCCAAGAAGCGACGCAGGAAGAAGAAAGTGGTGCAGGAAGCAAAGGAAGGTGACATGGATGGGATGGAGTTATTTTGATGTTGAAGTCAGGAGCCCGCCTGAAGAGAGGAATGGCAATTTATTTTCAAAAAATGTTGTTGAAGTCAGGAGCCCGCCTGAAGAGAGGAATGGCGTTTAATTTTCAGAGTTGATGCAGGAAGAATAAAACGGTACAAGAAGCAGAGGAATGGCGTTTAATTTTCGGAGTTGATGATTGAAGTCAGGAGCCCGCCTGAAGAGAGGAATGGCGATTTATTTTCAAAAGATGTTGTTGAAGTCGGGAGCCCGCCTGAAGAGAGGAATGGCGATTTATTTTCAAAAGATGTTGTTGAAGTCAGGAGCCCGCCTGAAGAGAGGAATGGCGTTTAATTTTCAGAGTTGATGATTGAAGTCAGGAGCCCGCCCGAAGAGAGGAATGGCGTTTAATTTTCAGAGTTGATGATTGAAGTCGGGAGCCCGCCTGAAGAGAGGAATGGCAATTTATTTTCAAAAGATGTTGTTGAAGTCAGGAGCCCGCCTGAAGAGAGGAATGGCGATTTATTTTCAAAAAGATGTTGTTGAAGTCGGGAGCCCGCCTGAAGAGAGGAATGGCGATTTATTTTCAAAAGATGTTGTTGAAGTCGGGAGCCCGCTTGAAGAGAGGAATGGTGATTTATTTTTCAAAAGATGTTGTTGAAGTCGGGAGCCCGCCTCGAAGAGAGGAATGGCGTTTAATTTTCGAGTTGATGATTGAAGTCGGGAGCCCGCTCGAAGAGAGGAATGGCGTTTAATTTTCGAGTTGATGATTGAAGTCGGAGCCCGCTCGAAGAGAGGAATGGCGATTTGTTTTCAAAAGATGTTGTTGAAGTCAGGAGCCGCCCGAAGAGAGGAATGGCGATTTATTTTCAAAAGATGTGAAAGTCAGGAGCCCGCCTGAAGAGAGGAATGGCGTTTTTATTTTCTAAGTTGATGTTGAAGTCAGGAGCCCGCCTGAAGAGAGGAATGGCGATTTATTTCCAAAAGATATTGTTGAAGTCAGGAGCCCGCCTGAAGAGAGGAATGGCGTTTAATTTTCAGAAGTTGATGTTGAAGTCAGGAGCCCGCCTGAAGAGAGGAGTGGCGATCTAATTTTCTAAGTTGATGTTGAAGTCAGGAGCCCGCCTGAAGAGAGGAATGGCGATTTGTTTTCAAAGATGTTAAAGTCAGAAGCCTGCCGGAAAAGCAGAACGGCATCTCAGTTTCCAAGATTTGATAAGGATAGTGAGCAATCGGAAAGTGGTAGAGTATAACGAAAATCTCCAGCATGAATCCAAGTTCATAGTCAAAAGGAAGGCAACAAGGATCAAAAAGAGAGGTTCAGACTTCGAAGGAGAATAGTTCGAAGATCACAAAGAAGAGACCAATGGTCGGAGTTCGGCAATCAAGATAGGCCGAAATAACAATTGTCAGAAGAGAAGAAGCATGCGAAGAAACATCAGAGCCAGCAGGATGGCAAGGAACATGACAAGAGCAAGTTGAAAAGATAGATAAGAATTTGCAATACTGTAACTTAGTTTAGCTTCTTATTTATTTTGTTTTGTTTAGCACGATGTAATAAGGAAATCAGTCAAGCAGTGGCAACGGCAGCAACAACAGTAACAGCAAGATCACAACAGTCATGGTAGTCCCAGCTACCAGAACTTCCCGAACTACATTGACCTGATTCCCTTTTAGCCAGGGATATGTAGGAGACCTTCTGAAGCAAAGGTTCGGTCAAACTTTTCCAGAAAAATGCTTCATACGGAGTGCTCCAACGGGCAAAAATCGCTCGTATCCGCTCACTTATCTTTGCACGAAAACTCTTCATGTTTCCGCGCAAAGAGGGGCAGCTGTGAGCACGTGATTTTTGCCCTACATGAGAATTATTCCCAAAAAAAAAATTCAAAATAAAATAGTTTTGTGTTGAGTGTGATTTTTTGTGATTTTTGGTGTTATTTTTATCTTACATTTGCATTTTTGTGTGTGCGTGTTTATTTATTTAAATTAGTAAAATACAAAAATATATACATTATGTGTTGCATTTTGTTTAGTGTTTAATATCAAAATTATACGGTTTACATTTAAGTGATATGTAATTATGTGGGATAATTAGTTGTGTTATAGGTTAGTATATATATATATATATATATATATATATATATATATATACATATGATACATCATGGAGTCTAGTTGTAAGACATGGGATTCGGATTGGGCCAAAATCCAATTCAATATGACTTGGCCCAAACCACTGGATCAGCCCACCCTCACCTTTGATCGATCTGAGCCGTTCAGATCATCTGATCCAACGGCTCCGATTGATCCATTCAGTTCAGTATGCCAAACACCCCCCAGACCCCTCTTTCATTTTTCATTCTTCACCTCCGTCTCTCACCCTAGAGATCAGCCTCATCGCCGCCGTGAGCCGCCGTGCTCCGCCTGCCGGAAATCGCCTCACGGCGGTTCCGGTAGGCCAATGGCCACCAAATCTTCACCAGATCTTCCCCTCACCTCCCTCTACACGAATCCCCTAACCGTTAGTCTCGAATCATTCCCGAGCTCTTCGAATATTAGATCGAAGCTCGCCGGAATCTGAAAGTCATGCCAAACCTCACCAAAATCATACTATGGCTTCCCCTCACCTCCCTCATACACCTACCAGCTTTAGTTTTGTTCGAATCAAGCCCTAACTCCTTAACCCCCAAATCGAGCCCTCAAGAACCCTAGAATTGAGAAACTAGGGATTTCATTCGGATTGAACGAAATTGAAGTTAATAAACTTTAATTGGAATGTTTTCATTTGAAAACATTCCAATTAAAGTCTATTTGACTTCAAATGCAACCGCGACTCTTTTCGAATCCAAGTCGGCCAAGTTCCAAGTCTTTGTTTTAAGGTATCTCTGTCTTTGTTTATTCGTCGTCTCAATTTAATTGTTTCTAGTTTTCGTTTCTTTGTTGTTTTAATATTCCGCCAATTCTCTGTTTTCTTCATCTCTTTGGGACCCTTTGATTTGGTCGATTTTTGTTGTTTCTTCGATTGAAGATGAATGATATACTTAGTATGATTAAGGTCGTCAAGCTAACTAGTTCATACGGATTGCTATCCTGTTATGTCAAAACCATGAGTCACGGATTTGTTGAACTTTGTTTGTTCTTGATTGTATACGTAGGATCAATTAAGTAGTTGTCGTCATTTAGTTATATGATTCTTCCTACTGAACACTGGATAGTGATTGATGTGGTTGTTTTATCAAGTGAATCTCTTGGAATTGTTGTGATTTCAAGTTAAGTCCAGAATCTGCTGTTAGCATTAGTGTAAAGTGATTAATCAGGCTTAGAATTGTTTAATACCCTGCACAGCCCAGTGGAACCTGCTGTTACAGCAGGGCATTCCACCAGGTTCTCATTTAACATTTAAGCCCACACTTGACAAGACTTAGTGGCTGAAAACAGAGGGGTTAGTGGGCTGGCAGAGCAGGGATGGGCAAGGTTTGAGTGGATTTTTTGCTGGTCCTGGGGTCTTAGAGATAGGGGTCTGTTTTGGTTATATAGAGGAGGCTGTAGAGAATAGGGGGCCCCTGGTTTTTTGGTCTGGAAAAAAGAAGCAAACATTGGAGACTTGAGAGAGACAATTCTGAAAAACAGACAGTAGAGTGCATAGAATACATTGGGTTAGTTTAAGGGATTTTGGGGTGAGCCTGTGAGTGAGAGACATTAGAGAGCAGTCTGGAGATTGATTTTTCTTTTCTTCTTGGCTTCCAATTTCGGATTCCAACTTGCTAAGGCTACATTGTTTCAACGAATAGGAGGAAGGAACTTCACTGATTCTTCATTGATCTTGAAAGTTGAAAATCAAAAGACAACTACACTATTTTACTGATTGGATCGAATCTGTTTTTGAGTGCTTCTCTACAAATTCTTGTAGTGTTGAAACAACTTTGGGTATCCGCTAGCTTAAAGTTTGAAATCAAGTTTATTTGGGCTTTTTTGGTTCATGCTTGGTTTTGTTGGATGATGTTTGGAGTGTATTTGTATTTCTTCTGAACTTTAAAACTGCCCTGGGTTTAACTCTGTTGGTGCTACTACTGTCCTTGATCTGTTGCTGCTGACTTGCTTGTCTCCCTCACTGTAATTCACTTCCAGGTACATATATTCGAACTCAAATTGGTGTGACTTCAAGATTTATTAAAAATGTAGTTCCAGACATTTATCTGCATGGATATGTGGCATGTATTTCAATAGATATTAGTGATAGTATAGTGTATTTTAGTTGGATTTACATTCAATAAAACTAGACTATGAAGTTTGTACCTAGGTGGACTGTTATTCTAGGACTGCTATTTTGTTGGTTATGGGCTATAAATTTGGTACAACTTAGCATTAGTTTTAATCTACCCTTGTGATAAAAAAAAGTAAGGTTGAATCCCTGGATTATGTGAGTTTGTGATTGATGTAGGGTTCAGTATATGATGCTTATTTTCATTTTAAGCAAGTCAAATAGTTCTACAGTATAGTAGCATTAAACCAGCAGTCTATTAGTTATATCATCCCTTTGTTTCGTTAAGCTCAATATTAAAACGGGTGTGCATTTCATGTGACCCGACTCCAATTATTAAAACGGGTGTGCATTTCATGTGACCCGACTCCAAATTTGAACAAGGTTAAATAAAGCGTGTCAGGAACCACAGGCGCATTTCATGTAGTGTGGCTCGTAACATGTTTTAAATAATTTGGAATCAACTCCCAAATAAATATAGCGGGATGTAGTTCGCTTTAAATTTGAATTAGAGGTGTGCCTTGCCTAACAAGTTATACAAATCGCAGGGCCCTCATAAGTGTATATATAAAGTACTTAGATTTTGAGATGTGTCGTTTCTTAGCAAATATCATGGCCTTCTCAAAAGAGTAAATAAGTAATCGCTCTAGGCGCGTATTTTAATAATTTTACCTTCTCAAGTACGGGTGTGCATTTCATGCGATCCAAATCCAAATACCAAATGTTGAATAAGAATGTGTCGAGAATCCGGGTGCATTTCATGCGACGTGATTCGAAACATATTTTTAGGCAATTTTCTCTTTCGTAAAGCATAATAACAATAAAAGCGGTAAAGGGATATTAGTTTGCACTAAGTATATAACTGTAAAAAATCAGATAAATAAGCCGAACACGACAGTTGAGCGACCGTGCTAGAACCACGGAATTCGGGAATGCCTAATACCTTCTCCCGGGTTAACAGAATTCCTTATCCGGATTTCTGGTTCGCGGACTGTTAAATAGAGTCATTCTTTTCCTCGATTCGGGATCAAACCGGTGACTTGGGACACCATTACTTTCCCAAGTGGCGACTCTGAATCTCTTAATAAATGAATCCCATGTCGATTGTCCTTTAATTGAAAAAACTCTTTGCACCCTCGCGGGTGCGGAAAAAAGAGGTGTGACAGTGATCATTTTTTATGAGGTCGATCATCTCCTAAACCAGGTAAATTTCATCCATTGTTCTCACGTTTGCTATTATTTCCTAATGTCTGATTTCTTTCTATCCTCTATAGGATGTGACGCTTCATCGGGAAATATTTATGAAACCCTAGCCGAGCTGAACCGGTGTGAGGCCGATCTCAAAATCTTACCAAGGAGAGAGATGCCCCCAAATGCCTCTCTGTGAAGAAAGAAGAGGAGATCAGGGACCTCCGAGCAGAATTAATCCAGGATCGTAAGGAAGAGGGCTAGCTAGACGAGCGGATAACTATCATTTTGAAAGAGTAGTGTGAGCACGTGATTTTTGCCCTATACGAGAATTACTCCCAAAATGTCGAAATAAAAGAGTTTTTGTGTTTGTTTGCATTTGTGTGCCCATGTCTATTTGTTTAAATTGATAAAAAATGTATATACAAAATATGTTGCATTTATATTTTTAGGATTAGTTCCGCACTTGGAAATAGTTAAGTTTATTTGTACGAAAAAAAAATCATAAAAAAAGGGGGTATTTTTTCGCATTTTCTTGTCATTTAATGTACAATTGTAGGATTTGGTATTTAATTATGTTAATTGTTAGTAAAAAATTAATTATGTGTTACAAGTTAATATTACATATATATATATATATATATATATATATATAATATACAATATAAAGTCTAGTTTTAGGAAATAAAGAGATAAGGAAACTAAATTTGGGCCAAAACCTAGTCCAGAACCAGGCCCAATCGAGTTACCCCAAACCCAGTCCGGATTCGCCTTTAATCTGATCCGTCCGTTTCAATTGATCCAACGGCCTCAATCATTCCATTATACCCGACTCGTTTCACTCCAAAGACCGGTCCGGTCCTAAAATAACACTACACGACGTCGTTTCGTTTAAGTGAAGAGATCCTGGTCGTTGATCGTAAATGATCCAACGATCAGGATTGAATTTCCTATTTCATATATAAGTTCAATCTCATACCCAGCCCCCCCCCCCTTAGCCAGACCCATACCTCCATCGTCTCTCTCAGAGACAAGCCAAGCCCCACCGCCTCCGCCGCACTCCGCCTGCCGGAAATCGCCTCATGGTGGTTCCGGTAGGCCAATGGCCACCCAATCAACACCATAGCTCCCCCTAAACCCCCTCTACACGAATCCGTGGTCCGTTAGCCTCGAATCATCCCAAAACGTCTTGAATCTTCAATAGAAGATTCGAGTTAAAACCCAAACCACGCCAAACTACCCCAAATTCACACCAGTGACTCCTCACACCTCCCTCACACCCCTACTAACCCCGGCTTAGCTCGAATCTTGCCAGAATTGTAAAAGCCCTAAAATCGAGTCCCAAGAACCCTAGTTTTTGAAGAAGCCCAATTCGAGACGGATTAGTTGTAATTGAAGTCCAAGGGACTTTAGTCTAGGTGTTCTCAATCGAGAACATCTCGATTAAATCCCATTTGGCTTTAATAGTTCTAAACCAAGTTCGAAGCTTGGGTCGGCAGATTCTTTTGAGGTAATTCGTGTCCCTTACGATTTCTGGTTGCAATCTGTGTGTGTATTTGTGTTTAGTTTCATAAAATTTTAGCATTCTTCTACCCTTCTCAACAGACCTTTATTCGGTCGATTCCCATTCTTTTGCCAATTCTTGTTTAAATTCAATGCTGCAATAGCTTCGTATGTCTAGTTTATTTAACATCGTCAACAAATTAACTTGTTTGTATGTTTGTTCATTCTCTGGTCTGCCCGTATGCAATTTACAAGTCTAGGGCTTATTGTTTGTTTGATTCTGGATTAGGAGTTAATTGGATACAGTTGTTAGGATTTAATTAAGGTTAGTTATTTAATAAGCCTGCCCATAGCAGGGGCTAGTGGAACCTGCTGTACAGTAGGGTATCCCACTAGTCTCCTGCCATTAGCATTTTTAATGATTATAGTCCATACATGGACACTGGATAGTGGAGAGTGCAGGGAGTCTGATGGTTTGGACAGAAGTAGGGATGGGCAAGAGTTTTTAGTGGAGTTTTCTGGCCATCCAGGGTGGAGGGGGTTTAACTATAAGTATAGAGTGATAGGGAGATTAGAGGGGGGGATTCTGAAGCATATAGATAGATACACACAGACCTTAGACATAGACAGAGATTGAAAAAGAGACAGAGATTGAGAGAAATTGTGAGAGTTTTGGAGAATTCTTTCTTAGTGTTTGAATTCTGAATCAATTTTCATAAGGAGAGAACACTGGGGAGTTGTGGGACAAAAAATAGAGATTTGGTGAGCCTGTGAGTAAGGAAAACAGTGATAGATAACATTGGAGAAGTATTCTGGGAGAACAGAAACATTGAAGGAAAATAGATCTTAGACAGAGAATAGGCACACATTTCTTTGAGAGAAAACAGAGTGAGAGTTGTAAGTGTTTAAGTTCAAACACATTGGAAGATCAGAAAAACTAGTGCTCTCTTATACCTGTGTTTGATTTGGTTTTACTGGGATTTCAATTGATTCTTCTTGGGTTGCCATTAGATTCCTGGTTACTGTTTCATTGGGTTTTTGTCTGAAGTTCACACGGATTCCTTGCATCTATTTCTGGGTCGATTGTTTCTGCTGGTCGTGGTTTTGTTACTGGTTTGCTGAGTGTTACTGTTTGGCTTGCTGTTGTTGTTGCTGTCTGTTAGCTGCCAATTGCTAAGAGTTATCACTGTCTCACCTCCATTTTTTTTGATTTTCAAACTCCAGGTATGTGATTTTTTTCGAGACTGGCCTGGTGTAACTTCAAATTGAAATGCTGAATTGGAAAATGTTCAACTGTTGGCCTGTTGAAGTGCATGTTCAAATATGATATTAGAATACACATTAGGAGATATGTACATGTCTATTTTTACCTCATATATGTACTTATGCTAGAAATTGGACTGTTATTTTTTTTGAAATACCAAACTAAATAGATAGCTTGCAAGTGTTATATCTAGGAGTGTTGATCTAAAAATGCAAAGCTATGTCGCTAATGTTGGCTCAAGCTAGTAAAGTAGGAGATATGCATAAACTAGAAACCAATCCAGGTTTCTTTCAAGATAAAAGTTAGAAGCAAAGTTGAAATATGTTAATATAGATCATACATTATTTGGAATTGCTTGAAACTTATGAATTGGAAAGGGTTAGTTAATTCAACAATAAGTATTTAGGCCTCTCATTCATATTAAATCATGTTTTCTTCAAATGATAACTTCAACAACTCGAATTACGTGGCGTAAGCATAAGTCACTTAGAAGACGATTAGCTTATGATTATGTTGTTTAAATCGTGCTTCTTGATTAGCAATTGAATAAAAAAAATGAAGAGGACTTCAAGCTTGAACGCGAATAATCAATATGAGTAAGTTAATGCGGTTTTTTTTTTGCTAATAAGGTTGTTCACAGATTAATCAATTAGGACCTTTCTCTTTATTCTATTTTTCTTAGAGACAAGAATCAAAATAAAAATCATAGCCATGTTAGGATCAGCCCTTAATAAATAATAATGAGATGAGCCTCGCCAAACAAAACTACACAAATTGCGGGGCCCTCAAATTAATTGTAATGAAAACCTTAGACTTGGAAGGACCGTTAGTGAATTTCACGGTCTTTCCCGAAGTTAACAACACGATAGACTCTTTAGGCGCGTATTTAAATAATTTTACTTTCCTAACTACGGGTGCGCATTTATGCGACCCAAATCGTACTCCCGGCGAAACTGAAATACATCAAAGTCATAGGCGTACCGGTTGCGGTGTGACTCGAAATGTGTCTTCGTGACGTCGCAATTCTTCTAAAAAATGAAAAGCGGAACATTAAAAGCACATTGTTAAAAAATATAAAGAAATCAGATAAAAACAAAAATTGCAGTTGAGCGACCGTGCTAAAACCACGGAACTCGGGAATGCCTAACACTTTCTCCCGGGTTAACAGAATTCCTTATCCAGGTTTCTAGTTTCGCAGACTGTAATACAGAGTCATAAATTTCCTCGGTTCGGGATTAAACCGGTGACTTGGGACACCATTATTTTCCCAAGTGGCGACTCTGAATTAATTAAATAAATCCCGTTTCGATTGTCCTTTAATTGGAAAAACTCCCTCGCGCTCCCGCGGGTGCGTAAAAAGGAGGTGTGACAAGTAGGTCTCGACTCAACTGTAAAAGCTAATACCTCAATATCTCATCTACAGCGAAAGCTGGAAAGGATCGAGCTGCTATGAGGGGAAGTCGATCAAATCAAAGTTGAGTTTGATCGGTAGATGGAGAACATGACCGCCTTGCTGCAGAGAAAGAGGCTGCCTTGTCCAAGCTCTCATCAGTCGAGGTCCAGTTTCAAAATATTAAAGAGAAAATTTCAGCCGAGGACAAAAGGATCGAGGAAAGGTCGGGAAGATGAAGATCACAACTGACAAGTCCAAAGTTGTGTACCTGGCTGAGGTCGAGACTGCTCAACCACAGTTAAGGGAGGCTTCTGATCGAGAGTGATGGAGCAATGACTTGGCGAAGTGCCAATCTCGAAGGGAGACCCTCGAGGAAAAACATGCTCGAGGTTTCGACCTCTCCAAAGAAATGTCTCAAGTTAAGTCACTTGAAGCTGATGTCAGGTTGATCGTCTCCTCCGATGATGATGAAAGCAGCCAAGGTGGGTCAGATAACGATGAGGGGCCGAAGGAGAAGCTGCCCCTGAGGGAGACACCAGCCCTACCCTGGGCATAGTTAGGATTTTTATTTTTCTTTTTCTTTTTGTAAGACCTCTATTAAACCCTAATTTTTATCTACAAACACATTTTTTACCTTTTAAAATTTTGTAACACAATCTTATGCTTTAAACATTGCGTTCAAGGTTTTGGTTTTGGGTGGCTTCCTTGGAGTCACCATAGTCGAGTTCGAATAAGTTTCGATCTCGAGGCATAGACCCTTGGGGTTTGTGTCGGATAATGATGTGTCCCATAGTCATGTCAATTTTTATTTGGGCTCAAAATAGTCGAACCCTTAGGTTCGGATGGAGTGAGAACAAAATCTCGAACTCTAAGTGTATTGGTCCTTAGGATTTTTAGGTTGGGACAATATGGCCTCTAAAAGATAGCTATTATTCCCCTCGAACTCCTGATATTTTGTACTCTCTTTTATGTAGTGGATTGCGCATCTCCGCCGTGGATGTAGGTCAATTGACTGAATCACGTTAAATATTTGTGTCTCTCTTAGTATATTTCTCTTCTTCTTTTTTCTGATTTATCGTCGTTCAAATTTTACGTTACTAAATTCCGCATGACACTTGATTATTTCGATCGTGACACGTTGTCCTTTCATGTACTTTTAATTTTCTGAAAGTACGAGGGCAGCACAAGTTTGTGCACTAGAACAGTTCATGGTCATGGCCAACAAACCAGGCTCCTCACATAACAACTCCTACTTCCTAGCAAAACAACAATAACAAAAACCCAATAAAATCTCACTAGTGGGGTCTAGGGAAGGTAGTGTGTACGCAGACCTTATCCCTAACCCGAGAAATTGAGAGGTTGCTTCCGAAAGACCCTCGATTTAAGAAGACAAAAAGAGGCAATGTAATTGTACTATATATACAAACCTTAGAAAAAATAACGGCATCACAAATACTAGAAAATAGATGAAAAGAAAAATAATAACCGATAGATAAAGCACAATACAAAGAGGAACGAAAGAGTAGTGAGAACTCAACACTATTCACTAGCAGTTGTCACACCTCCTTTTTCCGCTTACCCGCGAGGGCGCAAAATATAAAAGAGAGTTTTTCCAATTAAAGGACAACCAAAACGGGATTCATTTATTGAGAGATTCGGAGTTGCCACTTGGGAGATTTATGGTGTCCCAAGTCACCGGTTTGAAACCCGAATTGAGGAAAGGTTTGACTCTATTTAACGGTCCGCGAACCAGAAATCCGGATAAGGAATTCTATTAACCCGGGAGAAGGTGTTAGGCATTCCCGAATTCCGTGGTTCTAGCACGGTCGCTTAACTGTCATATTCGGCTTATTTATCTGATTTTTACAGTTATATACTTAATGCAAATTAATATCCCTTTACCGCTTTTATTATTATTATTATTTACGAAAGAGAATGTTGCCTAAAAATATGTTTCGAATCACGTCACATGAAATGCACCCGGATCCTCGACACACTCTTATTCAACATTTTGGGATTTGGATTTGGGCCGCATGAAATGCACACCGTATTTAAGAAGGTAAAATTATTAAAATACGCGCCTAGAGCGATTACTTATTTACATTTTTTTTTTTTTGAGAAGGCTAGGAAATTCGCTAAGAAACGGCACATCTCGAAATCTAAATATTTTACATATACATTTATGAGGGCCCCGCGATTTGTATAATTTTGTTAGGCGAGGCACACCTCTAATTCTAATTTAAAAGCAAACTACATTCCGCTATATTTACTTAGTAGTTAATTCAAGATTATTTAAAACATGTTGCAAGCCACACTACATGAAATGCACTTGTGGTTCACGACACTCTTTATTTAACCTTGTTCAAATATGGAGTAGGGTCACATGAAATGCACCCCCGATTCCTTTAATCTAATTACGTCGTTTAAAGAATAACGAACCAATTTCCATAATGTGACAACATCGTGCTCAACTATAACCAATTCGAGTAAACATACGAGTAGCTAACTAAGTGAGCAAATTCAAGACTATGGTGAACAATTACATAAACAACGGAAGCATAACTAGTTGGCGAGCATATGAAGGATTAGTCATTTTCATTAGCTAACTTCGACATTGCATGTTCAACAAAATCATATATTTACAAAAATAGTCTGAACCATACGAAACTAAATCAAATACGAAACACTCCAAAATATTAGCGAGAGGAACAATATCGGAAAAGAACATGCACCTTTATTTCTGCATATTTTTCGACGTACATAACGAGAAAACGAACCTTTTATGACGATTTCAAACCTCGACCCCTCCGGACAGAACTCGAATCAAACGACGACCTCGACTGAAGTTGTAACTTGAATCAAAATGAAGAGATAACCGAACAATGGTCTCTCTTTTCTTCTTTCTGCCGTGTTTCTTCTTCAATTTTTTTTCTTTCGTTTTCTTTCTGTTTTTTTTTCGTTTGTTTCCCTTTCTTTTGCTTTTTTTTTTCTCTTCTTTGCCGTTTTCTCTCTTTGTTTTTCGTTTTCTCCTTTGTTTGTTTTCAAATGTTTTCTCCTTTCTTTGTTTTCAAATGTTTTTCAATCCTTCTGTTTCATTTCTTTCTTCTTGTTTTTCAAAATCTCTCTTTTCTTTTCGTTTTTTTCAATCTTCTTCCAGCCGTGTTTCTCTTCTTCTTTTTAAAGAAGAAGATATCATGTGTAGTGTATATTTTTTTTTTTTTTTTATTTTTTAAAATGAAACCCATACAAGTTTTGTCCTTTACCTTTGTTTTTTTCCTTTTGTCTTTTTTTCTTTGTCTTTTTCCCTTTGTCCTTTTCTTATTATTCCCACATCCCATTATGTATTGTCCCCTTAGTGTAGTGGACTCGGATTATTACGGGCTAGGTCCGAAAATTATAAAACCGGGTAGTTTGAACCCGAATATTATTCTTCGCTCGGAACCGAAAATGGTGTTATTTAATTAATCCTAGGTAATCAAAATAACTATAATACTTATAATAAAAATAAAACTATTTTTTTATATTTTTCAAGTTTAAAATAACTACAAAATATTTATGAAACTATTTTTTTTATTATTTTCGTTTTTATAAAAAGATAAAAATATAAAGTACTATTTTTATATTTTTTCAAGTTTAAAATAACTACAAAATATTAATGAAACTATTTTTTTATTATTTTCGTTTTTTATAAAAAGATAAAAAAAATAAAGTACTATTTTTGTATTTTTCAAGTTTAAAATGACTACGAAACATTAATAAAACTATATTTTTGTTATTTTTCATTTTAAGGTAAAAATAAAGTAAAAAAGTCAAATTTAGCTAAAATAGCTATATTAAAACTATACTAAATATTTTACGCTAAAAATATAAAAAAATCTCGGGGAGGGTCAAAAATCACGCGTTTACAGCTGCCCCTCTTTGACTGAAAACACAAAGAGTTTTCGGACAAAGAACGACTAGACAAGTGTTTTTGACCTGACCCTTATTGGGAGGGACTAAACTAAAAGAAGAGGAATGTGACCGAGCCCTTGTATCTGAGCCGCCTACATATCCTTGGCTATAAAGGAATCAGGCCACGTGTAGTTCGAAAGTGAGTGAGGAAGGGGTATACCGAGGTGGAGAGCCAGTCGAGGTGTCGTTCCGTCGAGGTTCCGTCCCATCGAAGTTCCGGTCCGTGGTCCTGCTATTACATCAAAAATCAAAATATGAAAAAGACTAACTAAGCCTATCAGCTACTAGTTACAAAATTCATATCTATAAGTCTTCTGAAGCTTGATCTTGAGTATTGGTTGGTGCTTCGTGCGGACTCTAAATTTGAACCTTGATACTTGCTAGTTGTAGGTACTAGTTCAATCTTCTTCAGCTTTCTGGATCTGAACCAGGTATGCGGTGCTTGTGACCTCGGCCATGTCTTGAGCACACCACATCTTTCATCAACTTCTGCACTTAGATTAACTCCTTGCCTTTTTTTTTTTTCTAACTTCTGTTGATCATCTCGGACTGTTGACTCGCATTCTGGTTGCAAGCTTCTTTGTTTGCTATCTTGCATTGCACTCCGAAGTGAATTCCCTTACTTGTGATCTTCGAGCTATTCTCCTTCGAAGTCTGAAGCTATCTTTTCTGATCCTTGTTGCCTTCCTCCTGATTCATGCTGGGGATTTCCGTTACACTCTGCCGCTTTCCTTAAACAACTTCAAAATAAATCGCCACTCCATTCTTCAGGCGGGCTCCCTGACTTCAACTACAATTTCAAAATTAAATCGCCACTCCATTCTTCAGGCGGGCTCCCTGACTTCAACTACTACTTCAAAATAAAATCGCCACTCCATTCTTCAGGCGGGCTCCCTGACTTCAACTACTACTTCAAAATAAAATCGCCACTCCATTCTTCAGGCGGGCTCCCTGACTTCAACTACAACTTCAAAATAAAATCGCCACTCCATTCTTCAGGCGGGCTCCCTGACTTCAACTACAACTTCAAAATAAAATCGCCACTCCATTCTTCAGGCGGGCTCCCTGACTTCAACTATAACTTCAAAATAAAATCGCCACTCCATTCTTCAGGCGGGCTCCCTGACTTCAACTATAACTTCAAAATAAAATCGCCACTCCATTCTTCAGGCGGGCTCCCTGACTTCAACTATAACTTCAAAATAAAATCGCCACTCCATTCTTCGGGCGGGCTCCCCGACTTCAACTACAACTTCAAAATAAATCGCCACTCCATTCTTCAGGCGGGCTCCCTGACTTCAACTACAACTTCAAAACTAAATTGCCACTCCATTCTCCAGGCGGGCTCCCTGACTTCAACTACTACTTCAAAATAAAATCGCCACTCCATTCTCCAGGCGGGCTCCCCGACTTCAACTACTACTTCAAAATAAAATCGCCACTCCATTCTCCAGGCGGGCTCCCTGACTTCAACTACTACTTCAAAATAAAATCGCCACTCCATTCTTCAGGCGGGCTCCCCGACTTCAACTACTGCTTCACAATAAAATCGCCACTCCATTCTTCAGGCGGGCTCCCTGACTTCAACTACAACTTCAAAATAAATCGCCAATCCATTCTTCAGGCGGGCTCCCTGACTTCAACTACTACTGCAAAATGGAATCGCCACTCCATTCTTCAGGCGGGCACCCTGACTTCAACTACAACTCATTAACTCCATCCCATCCTTTCTTCTGAATTACCTTATTTCGGAATTGCTTTCCTCCTAGGTCGTGTTATTTTTCCTTGACTACTGGGGATATCTTTGGAATTGTTTACTTACCTGCTGAGGATAATGATGCTGGGAAAATTTCCTTCATTCCCTCCCTTCCTTTGACCCATGCGCTTGAATTTGCGTTGGGAACTCTTGTTGTAACTCTCTGCTTTATGGTGGGTTACTGGTTTCAAGACCTGCAATGTAAAGACTGAAGACTTGCCTTTTGTTATACAGGTAGGCGCCTGCTTTTAGTAGCAACTTTTGAATTAAAAATGCATTCTGGCAATAATTTATGAAATATGCAAAGGACAATGTAAAATAAAACAAACGTAAAATATCATATTCGAGGGCGGATAGTCCCATCGTATTCTATTCGAGGGCGAATACTCCCATTGTATCCTATTCGAGGGCGAATACTCCCATTGTATCCTATTCGAGGGCGAATACTCCCGTTGTATCCTATTCGAGGGCGAATACTCCCATCGTATTCTATTCGAGGGCGAATACTCCCATCGTATCCTATTCGAGGGCGAATACTCCCATTGTATCCTATTCGAGGGCGAATACTCCCATCGTATTCTATTCGAGGGCGAATACTCCCATTGTATCCTATTCGAGGGCGGATACTCCCATTGTATCCTATTCGAGGGCGAATACTCCCATTGTATCCTATTCGAGGGCGAATACTCCCATCGTATTCTATTCGAGGGCGAATACTCCCATCGTATTCTATTCGAGGGCGAATACTCCCATCGTACTCTATTCGAGGGCGAATACTCCCATCGTATTCTATTCGAGGGCGAATACTCCCATCGTATTCTATTCGAGGGCGAATACTCCCATCGTATTCTATTCGAGGGCGAATACTCCCATCGTATTCTATTCGAGGGCGAATACTCCCATCGTATTCTACTCGAGGGCGAATACTCCCATTGTATCCTATTCGAGGGCGAATACTCCCATGATATCAATGTATGAAAGTGAACAAACCTGAGACGTCCTGTTCGAAGGTGGACAAACCCGAAACATCCTATTTGAAGGTGGACAAACCTGACACGTCATCTTGAATTGCCTTCCTAGTTTCTCCGAGAAAATTTTCAACAACGGCAGAAAATTTTGAATTGCCTTCCTCATTTCTTCGAGAAAATTTTCAACAACGGCAGAAAATTTTCTGCCCCAGTATTGGTGTTCTTCCTTGTGGCATGGCTTTCTGCTATCAATAGCACTTTCTTTCCCTGTTTCAAATCAAAGAAAAATTTGTTAGTTCAAAACATTGTGAGCGGTTGTGCCGCTCCTGTGGTGGTTTTTTCCTTTTCTCCTTTCCCTCGCTCGGGGTTCCCAAAACTTATTGGGGAATGATTTCATTTGCTGGAGATGATATTCCTGCTGGGGATGGGTTTTTCCCTTTATCCCTTCCCCGTTCTGTGTTTCTCAACTTGCTGGGGGTTACTTTGTTGAAGATGAGATTTTCTTTCTTCCTTTACCACTCTGTGTTGTCCGACCACCTTGGAACTTGCTGGTGGATTTTCATTTCCTCAAAATTGGTGTTTCACTCTTCTGAAGTCTGTTGGAGATGACATTGGTTCGAAGACCATTTCCCTTAAGACTTCCCTTCTTCCCCAAGCGGGTATTGACTTCCAGAAAATTTTCAAACTGAGAAGAAAATTTTCTGCCCCAGTTTGATAATCTTCTTTGCACCATACTTCTCTGCCGTCAATGGCATTTCCTTGCCTTGCATAATAAGTGGAAAGTTGGTGGTAAATTTTGAAGTCATTTCTCGCTATGTTTTGACTAGACAGACTTTGACGGGGGAATTTTTGACAAAAGGAGAAAGATAAAAAGAAACAACCAATAGAAGACTGACTCTCTAACCAGAAACAACTATAAAAACTTATCAAACGCGGATACCAACTCTACTGGTCATGACATGCACATATGGCCTATCCTCCGTCGTTAATTTCCTTTCACGATTTCTGTCTCATGATTTCCATCTGATTATCCCCTTTATTTGACTTGTAGTGCCCGAAGGGTTTTCACTTTCAAGCCTCTCTCATTTTGATTTTCTCTCAGCTTTCGTCGCCTTATGGTGCTTGTGAAGGTTTTCACCGGTAAGACTCTCTCATTTGTATCACTTTTAGCTGGGGATTGGGGTGTCACTGCTAAGACTTTCTCGTGTTTCCTTCCTGCTAGGAATCAGAGTCTTTTCTGCTGAGAATCAGAGTGTTATATTCTGATAGGACTCTCTCACTCGCCTGACGTGGCATCTTTTGAAGACTGATCGGAAGGTCTTTCCGGACCGTAATGTGGGATTTGGATAGGGTTAGAAAGAAAGGGTATTGAAGGCTCAAAACAAAATCAATTTTGGGTTCAAAATTTACAACCTTCGGACCTAAATTTATTTATAATCAACACAATTGTTCTTTGCCCCAGTTTTTTACTTGGGGATTTTTATTTCTTTATTTACACTATGACCGAGCTGTGAAGCGCCTACGTATCCTCTTTAAGGAATCAGGTCAAACGTAGTTCCCAATTCCTTCTTTTCATTTTTCATCATTTTTTCATTTTTTTTTCTTTTCTTTTTCGTTCCTTTTTGGTTGTTTTTGTTTTTTTCTCTTTTTCTTTCTTTATCTTCCCCATTTGTGTTTCTAATTTTGGTACCGATTCCGAAGGAGGGGTATGAAAGAAATCAAAATAAGGCTCGAAGGGTTAACGAAGGATAAAGTGTTTGGGTAGCAGAACAAAATGCCTTCGTCATTCCAATCTTCAAAACATGCCAAGTACAAACAACATATTCACGACATCTTCCGGTTGTGCTAGGAGTGATAACCATATCGTCCATTCGCCTTTTTCATCCGTCATTTTAAAGTATTGCTGGACGACACTTCCATTTCAGTATCACGAGCGAACCCCATGTCAGCATGGCCCTTTTGCCCTTAAGGCTTTCTTTGTATTTTACCCGCCCCAAATTTCACGTGACTCGGGTTCCAAATAATCTCAAATCATTATTTCTTTTAAAATGCCATGATTATCTTCCAATTCCTTCATGATTAACTTTTAAGATCAGGCCACAATTATGCGTGCATGTCATGTCACTAGTGTTGACAGAAAAATGACTATAAAGAAGAAAGACTTAAATCAAAGAAAAATGACTCGAAATAATGGCAAACAAGAGAGTTGCATTAGACGAACTAGAAATGAATTAATACAACAAAACAAACACAATAAACTGGGGTACACCCTTGGAACAAACCTACACAATACTAAATGAGGTATTACGACCAATAGAAAACTGGACAAAATAGAACGACAAAAGGGTTTGAGTTACATGACAATATCCTCATTACAACCCTGAAATAATCTGGACGACAGAAATGACAACAAAATAAGCCACCAAAAACTCCATTCTGGTTGACCAAGAAATGGAGAGTCTTCCCGATTACCAAGCACGATATTTTGGCCACTGAGCTTCGCATCAATATTACCAAGGCCACTTATTTGCTTCGACATTTTCGGCTTTAGTCAATACATCCCCACAAAGCGTCCATCATGGCGTGCAGGTAAAGGACTCTATGCGATATTCTTGGTGTCACTATCTTGGATCATAATCGGGTTTTCCTGGATCTTCTGTTTCCGGTTCACCACAAACTAACCACCTCAATTCTCAACAATTCAAAATAAAATATGGTAGAAATGGAATCAGTAAGCCCTCATCAATATTTTTTGCTTACTTCTTTTTTTTTTTCTTTTTCTTTTCTTTTTTTTCTTTTTTTTTTCATTTTTTTTCATTTTTTTTTTCATATATATACATATACAATTGTGGTCGAATCTTATGGAGATTGCCTACGTATCATGACCCCGCATGAATCAGACCGAGCGTAGTTCTTGCAAATTAATGCAAGAAATAAAGAGATGTTTATTTGATTATTGTTTTTTTTTTGAATAAAAATTGTACAAGCCGACTCCAACTACAAACTTGTGTAGGAGATTTCTACAAGAATAAGAATATTTTTGGTGTCACTTATGACTATTTCTACAAAATTGGCCACATAATGGCTTATTTGACAAAATGGCTTGTTTTTGCAAAATTTATTTAAGAAAGATAAAACTTGAAATTTTTTTTTTTATTCTGTGGCTCATGGGGCATCGTTCGGCATCACCATAAACCAACACAAAAATATTTTTTCATAAATTGGCCATGTAATGGCTTATTTAGACAAAGTGGCTCTTTTTGCAAAATTTTATGTAAGAAGATGCAAATTCAAAATTTTATCTTGTGGCCTATGGGGCATCGTTCAGCACCGACACAGGCCAACACAAGACTGAGAAAGTTCAAATGCAAAAATGCAGCTATTTCAGTAAAATTTCGGCCATGTAATGGCTTGTTTGATAAAGTGGTTATTTTTTGTAAAGTTGAGTGATGACTAAAAACTTGATTTTTGCGGATACAGCCTTTCAACATTTCCGCGAGGGAATATTTCAAGGCTGTGTCCAAAATTATTTTAAAAAAATCCAAAGTGGCTATTCTTGCAAAAACCGCCTTCCGGCGTCTTTTGAGGGACGTTTGGCTTATTTTAAGCAAGAATAGCATCACCCGACTTATTTATAACAAAATCAAAAATTTGACATTTTTTTTGGTTATTTTTGCAAACGGGGTGTGAACCCGAACTTGATTTTGCGGCTATGGCCTTGCAACATTTCCACAAGGAGTATTTCAAGGTTGTGCCCGCAAATTATTAAAAATGATTCAAAGTGGCTATTTTTGCAAAAACAACCTTCCGGCGTCCTTTCGGAACATTCGGCTATTTTTCAAAATGGCATCACTTTGATTTTATTGAAAACTAAAACTTCGACATTTTTTTTTTAATTTTTGAAGGGGTGGTTGGACCCGATGAGGGTTGCCTACGTATCCCACCTAATGGGGAGAATCAAACTTGCGTAGTTCGGTCAAACAAACTACATCTGTAAAGGAAACAAACTATTTATTATTTTTTCACACATTTTTTTTTAAGTTTAAATTTTTTTTTTAAAAAAAAATTCTTTTTTTTTAAGTAAAAAAAACAAACTATTTTGAAATCACATATTTTTTATTTTACAACAAACGTTTTTTTTTCTTTTTAAGTAAAAAAAACAAACTATTTTGAAACTATTTTTTTTTATCACACATTTTTTTATTTTACAACAAACGTTTTTTTTTCTTTTTAAGTAAGTAAAAAATAAACTATTTTGAGACTATTTTTTTTTCATTTTCCTCAATATAAAAAAAAAACGGTTAGCCTGCAAGTCTGAAGCAAATATATGCATAAAACAAACAGGATGCAGCAGGATGGTCTTTTCATTTCAGGTCACCTGTCCTAGACGGACCCAACCCCTGTGTTGAGTCCCCCAAGTCAAATGCAACATGATGCAAATAAACGTTCCTACTAGGGATCCGGCATGAAGCTTTGTTATTCTAGGTTTAAAAACATGGGTTTATTGTTCTAGACCTGGCTTACCCGAGCGGACAACTCGAGCCGAGGAGGAGGTAGCAACCTGGGAATACAGAAGCTTCACCGGTTTTGCAACTTATCCAAACCTCGTTCTAAAGTGGGAATTAGACACTATACAGAAAAGAAGTCACACGAAGTGCACCCTTCTTCATGATTTAGAAGACTCGGAGAGGAGATTGGTTTCGGCACAATTTATATGTACAGTTCAAAAAATATCAAAGCGATAAAAATATCATTTTGCACATTAATACAAACATATAATAAAATCGGATAATAAATAAGCCAAATACAACAATTATTCCAAGCTCGAATTCTTAAACCCTGAACCAGTGGTTCTAAAGATGTCCCCAGCAGAGTCGCCAGAGCTGTCACACCTCTTTTTCACGCTTACCCGCGAGGGCGCAAAATATAAAAGAGAGTTTTTCCAATTAAAGGACAACCAAAACGGGATTCATTTATTGAGAGATTCGGAGTCGCCACTTGGGAGATTTATGGTGTCCCAAGTCACCGGTTTGAAACCCGAATTGAGGAAAGGTTTGACTCTATTTAACGGTCCGCGAACCAGAAATCCGGATAAGGAATTCTGTTAACCCGGGAGAAGGTGTTAGGCATTCCCGAATTCCGTGGTTCTAGCACGGTCGCTTAACTGTCATATTCGGCTTATTTATCTGATTTTAACAGTTATGTACTTAATACAAATTAATATCCCTTTACCGCTTTTATTATTATTATTATTTACGAAAGAGAAGGTTGCCTAAAAATATGTTTCGAATCACGTCACATGAAATGCACCCGGATCCTCGACACATTCTTATTCAATATTTTGGGATTTGGATTTGGGTCGCATGAAATGCACACCCGTATTTAAGAAGGTAAAATTATTAAAATACGCGCCTAGAGCGATTACTTATTTACATTTTTTTTTTTTTTGAGAAGGCTAGGAAATTCGCTAAGAAACGGCACATCTCGAAATCTAAATATTTTACATATACATTTATGATGGCCCCGCGATTTGTATAATTTTGTTAGGCGAGGCACACCTCTAATTCTAATTTAAAAGCAAACTACATTCCGCTATATTTACTTAGTAGTTAATTCAAGATTATTTAAAACATGTTGCAAGCCACACTACATGAAATGCACTTGTGGTTCACGACACTCTTTATTTAACCTTGTTCAAATATGGAGTCGGGTCACATGAAATGCACCCCCGATTCCTTTAATCTAATTACGTCGTTTAAAGAATAACGAACCAATTTCCATAATGTGACAACATCGTGCTCAACTATAACCAATTCGAGTAAACATACGAGTAGCTAACTAAGTGAGCAAATTCAAGACTATGGTGAACAATTACATAAACAACGGAAGCATAACTAGTTGGCGAGCATATGAAGGATTAGTCATTTTCATTAGCTAACTTCGACATTGCATGTTCAACAAAATCATATATTTACAAAAATAGTCTGAACCATACGAAACTAAATCAAATACGAAACACTCCAAAATATTAGCGAGAGGAACAATATCGGAAAAGAACATGCACCTTTATTTCTGCATATTTTTCAACGTACACAACGAGAAAACGAACCTTTTATGACGATCTCAAACCTCGACCCCTCCGGACAGAACTCGAATCAAACGACGACCTCGACTGAAGTTGTAACTTGAATCAAAATGAAGAGATAACCGAACAATGGTCTCTCTTTTCTTCTTTCTGCCGTGTTTCTTCTTCAATTTTTTTTCTTTCGTTTTCTTTCTGTTTTTTTTTTTCATTTGTTTCCCTTTCTTTTGCGTTTTTTTTTTTCTCTTCTTTGCCGTTTTCTCTCTTTGTTTTTCGTTTTCTCCTTTGTTTGTTTTCAAATGTTTTCTCCTTTCTTTGTTTTCAAATGTTTTTCAATCCTTCTATTTCCTTTCTTTCTTCTTGTTTTTCAAAAACCTCTTTTCTCTCGTTTCTTTTTTGAATCCCCATCCCTGTTGCCGTGTTTCTCTTCTTCTCTTTTAAAGAAGAAGATATCATGTGTAGTGTATTTTTTTTTATTTTTTATTTTTATTTTTTAAAATGAAACCCATACAAGTTTTGTCCTTTACCTTTGTTTTTTTCCTTTTGTCTTTTTTTCTTTGTCTTTTTCCCTTTGTCCTTTTCTTATTATTCCCACATCCCATTATGTATTGTCCCCTTAGTGTAGTGGACTCGGATTATTACGGGCTAGGTCCGAAAATTATAAAACCGGGTAGTTTGAACCCGAATATTACTCTTCGCCCGGAACCGAAAATGGTGTTATTTAATTAATCCTAGGTAATCAAAATAACTATAATACTTATAATAAAAATAAAACTATTTTTTATATTTTTCAAGTTTAAAATAACTACAAAATATTTATGAAACTATTTTTTTTATTATTTTCGTTTTTATAAAAAGATAAAAATATAAAGTACTATTTTTATATTTTTTCAAGTTTAAAATAACTACAAAATATTAATGAAACTATTTTTTATTATTTTCGTTTTTTATAAAAAGATAAAAAAATAAAGTACTATTTTTGTATTTTTCAAGTTTAAAATGACTACGAAACATTAATAAAACTATATTTTTGTTATTTTTCATTTTAAGTTAAAAATAAAGTAAAAAAGTCAAATTTAGCTAAAATAGCTATATTAAAACTATACTAAATATTTTACGCTAAAAATATAAAAAAATCTCGGGGAGGGTTAAAAATCACGCGTTTACAGCAGTCTAAGACTAAATCTTGATAGACTAGCCTCACTCTGGTGTGCAATAGAATTATGCCCAACTACCTACCATCTTAATGCCCAACCATCATAACTTCATGTTTAAGGCTATGTCCTCGGTACTCTAAAGTTACGCCATGTCATGCCTGATCACCTCTCCCCAATATTTCTTACGCTGCCCTCTACCTCTCCTTATACTGCCAGAGCCAGCCGCTCACACCTCCTCTCCAGGGCATTTGCGTTTCTCCTCTAAACATGCCTAAACCATCTGAGCCTAGCTTCCCGCATCTTGTATTCTGTGGGGGCTACGCCCGTCTTCTCCCAGATATCTTCATTACTAATCTTATTCATCTTAGTGTGTCCGCACATCCAGCTTAACATCTTCAGCTTTGCTACTTTCATCTTTTGGATATGAGAGTTAATTGTCCGACACCCAACCCCATACAATATGGCCGGTCTAACCACCACTCTATAAAACTTACCTTTGAGTATCAGTAGCATTTTTTTGTCACACGGGACTCTAGACACTAACCTCCACTTTATCTACCCCACCCCTATATGGTGGGTGACATCCTCGTCGATCTCCCCATTCCCCTGTATAATTGACCCAAGGTACTTGAAACTGCCCCTTTTGGGTATGACCTAGGAGTCAAGCCTCACGTCCAATCCACTTCCGTCGGTTTGATGCTGAACTTGCACTTTATGTATTCTCTTAGTCCTGCTCAACTTGAAATTCTTAGACTTAAGGGTCTGTCTCCAAACCTCCAGCCTCTCGTTAACGCCGCCTCGCGTCTATCAATCATAACTATGTCGTCACCTAATAATATAAATCACGACACATCCCCTTGAATATGGTGTGTCAGTGCATCCATCACCGGGGCAAATAGGAATGGGCTGAGTGCAGACTTGGTGCAATCTCATAACAACTAGAAAATGCTCTCAGTCGCCTCTCACTGTTCTGACCAGAGTCTTAGATCCATCGTACATGTCCTTAATCACCCTAATGTAAGCAACCCGCACACCTTATGCCTCTAGGAATCTCCGTAGCACCTCCCTAGGATCCTTGTCATACACTTTCCCGGATCAATAAACACCATGTGTAGATCATTCTGCATATCCCTATACAGCTCTACCAACCTCCTAATAAGGTAGTTACCTTCCGTGGTAGAACGCCCTTGCATGAACCTAAATTGGTTGTTTGAATTAGATATTATCCTCCACACCCTCGTTTTATCACCCTCTCCCAAACTTTTTATGGTATGAGTCAGTGATTTGATGCTCCTATAATTATTACAACTCTGAATATAGCTTCTTTTTTTTATATATATATTTGGTGTTAAATTAGTTCAATTTAATAGTATATTAACATTGTTAGATTGGCCACTTTTAAATTTATTATTCGCTGTCATATTGAATTTGTTTTTAATTGTTATAAAAATTTATGTCAGATGGTATATTGTTTGTAAATAATAACTTTTAAAAGTTATTTGTGACAGCAAATTTGCGTGTGCGCTGTTTATTATAATTATTTAATGCTTCTATATACATTATATAATTGCATTTTTCTCCTTTTGTATGATTACGTGAAGGTGAGGTTAGTTCTATTTTATTTATTTATTTATTTATTTATTGGTTTAATAAATTATGTGTTTATCTTTTCTATGGTGTTTCAATTTTTGTTTGTTCTGTCTAACTTTATTTTTATACAAAAAATATATATATCTTACAATGACATTTTTTAGACGCATAATGAGAAAATAAAAAAGAAGAGGTATATTCAAATTCACTCTAATTTACACAGTAATATGCATCACTAACTATTAGGAATGTCAATGGATATTTGAAAATCGATTAAATCAGCCGAATGGTATCGTACCGAATCGATTTTAGATTTCTTTGAATTAAATCGTAAGTTTTTATAAATTTGTAACCATACCGATAATTAGGATAAGTTTCTTAGTTTATGTAAGTAAACCTAAAAAATATCGAACTAATAAATTTACTTATGAAAAATATATTTATATATTAAATTCAAAATAAAATAAAGCATTAATTTTTTTCTTGGGCCACGAAATTATGAAAATTGTTACAAGTTAATAATTAATTAACTTTAAAATCCAAACCTATTATGCTACCCTAGTAAATTAAATTATTTTCAGCATATTTACTAGCAAGACACGAAGTATTTTAGCAATTATGAGTATCAAACTACAATGTGTTGAATAAGTTTTCTTTCTATGATTTAGATTTATCCTTTTGAATATTTAATCTTCTATAGACGTTATTCTTGAGTCCCAACTTGGCTAATATCTTTCCACTCATGTGATTTATATATTCTTTATCTCTTTTTAGTTTCTTTTCCGCTAATATAGAATAGTTGATAGGATCTATATTATGACTATCTTTCATGTTTTCTTAACTTATCACACTTTAAACAATAAAAATATTTAGAGAGTACTGCTAAGTCCTATAAAAGTACGCGCGTTGTTGCATTATATTTCTACTAGTGACTTTTATATAATATTTAAAAGCATACCAAAACTAACCATATTGTGGCGACACCAAAGAGAAACCGATATGATTGGGTCGGTTTCAAGAAGTCTAATTTGGTTATACATAATAGAATAATTAAAAAATTAATATGGTACAAATTTTATAAAATAAGCTCACAATCGAATCATTAATACCCTACTATCATTACAATACTTCATCTGGTTCACAATAAGTGTCCAATTTGCTTTTAGCACGCCCATTAAGAAAATACTAAATTCTATACAATAATACCTAGTATGACTAAACTACCCCTAATTAAATATTCAATGTGAGGAGTAAGAAAACATTTTAGGGATATGTACGTGGAGGTTATTTTGTAAAAATAAATTGAATGTTTTTTTGCTTACATAACTGTGCACTTATTTTAAACCAAATAAAAATGCAAATTGGATACTTATTGTGAATCGGAGGGAGTAATAATTTAGTACTCCCTCCGGTACACAATAAGTGTCCAATTTACTTTTTAATTTTGGTTCAATATAAGTGTCCAATTTACTTTTTTATTTTGGTTCAATATAAGTGTCCAGCTATGTAATTAAGAAAGAATTCAATTTGTTTCAACAAAATAATCCTTATGTACATATTCCTAAAACAATTTCTTGCTCCTCACATTAAATATTTAATTAGGGGTGATTTAGTCATAATAGATATTTTTGTATAGAAAATAGTTGCTTAATAAATATGCTAAAAGTAAATTAAACATTTATTGTAAACCGGAGAATATCTTATTAACCCAACTTGGGTGGGTCCCCAATGGACTAAATAACTTCTTTTTTTTCGCCGCATGATAGGACTGCTTTTTAATGATGTTAGAATTAGAAGCAATAGCTTTGAAATCGAAAGTCAACTTATGGCCTGTCCGGTCAAACCCTAAAAGTGTAAAATTATATAAAAATAACCTCTTTCTAAATTTAGTAATAATTAAGTTTAAACTTATAATTTTATTCTTAACGAGAAGCTTTTATAATCACACGAAATTCGGAGCCTTCTTTTGCCTTGTTTAAGACCACATATTCCAAAAGTCTTCATTTTTACCCAGTCAAACGAATTCATATAAGTTGGAACGGAGGGAGTACTTATTTTGATAAATATTTTTTCAAAAAAATACATTTAGTGAAAAATAGTTTGTGTTTGGTTAATTAATTTTAAAAATACTTCTAAGCAACAATTAGTATTTGACCAAACCTTTAAAAACTATTTCTAGGTGTAATTTTCTCAAAAACACTTTCCCAAAAAATATTTTTTCAGAAACTATTTTTTTCTTCATCTCCTCAAAAATATTTTTTCTTCCAAAATTTTGGCTAAACACTTAAACTTAAAAAAGAAAAGGTGCTTCTAAGATTGAAAAAGTATAGCCAAACAGGCTATTAATTCCACCCAAAATCAAAAGAGCAAAAAATATAATTAGGCAAAATTTCAGGAATATTCCACTTGAGTAGAAGCTAAATATATTTTACACCTTAGGCCACTAAATATTTATATTTCTAGTAAGTAATCTTAAAAAGATACCCCTAAAATCAAGCATCAAAATCTTTCTTTTCCTTTATAGTTTCAGTTTCGCTTGGATACTGCTCCATAATTAATATGATTCCTAAGTTAGAGTCTGACAATTGGGTTACACGTTACGGCAGTAATCTTTCTCATTCTATATATTGCATATATTATACGAGAAGCAAACTAGTATAAAGAAACCAACTAAATATTTGGTTTATTTGTTCTGATATAGATAACAGAATCACTGTTTTGGATTGGTTCATATACACCCGTATCTTTCATTTCCACACCCAAACTCGACAGTATTATAACCAGCTCAAGTAAGATAAAGTACATGTCATTTTTATACCTAAAAATACATGGTATATTTTGTTTATTTAATTGTGTTTAGGAATAGAAAAATGTATTTTGTATTAAAAATACATGGTATATTCTATTTATTTGATTTTGTTTAGGCATAAAAGTATTATATATTTTGTCTTGAAATACATGGTATATTCTATTTATTTAATTATTTTTGGTATAATGGTATGCTAATATTTTGCATTTATTTTTTATGTAAGGTATTTGGTATAATATTGGTATACGTATTCACAAACAAAATACTTTGAACAATATTATTATGGTAATGGAATGTGGATTGATTGATATAGTTTATGGGAGAATGATAAAAAATGAGAAAAGCAAAAATTCAAGGAAAATGACATGTATAGATTAATGATGGAGAGAATGTTGTGATAACTTAATGCGTTTGAATAATCCCTTAACCTGTGGTTAAGTTAAAAAAAATTAAAATGCAACATAAAGAATCATTAAAAATGCTATAAATGTATGCTCTTTTTATAATAATGCAACAGTAATATTATTTATATAAATATTAGTTGAAAAGAGATTAACAATGGTAAAATCTCAAATCAAAATCATGAAAACCATCAGCGTTTCTAAAAACCGAAAATCAATTGGCCTCAAAACCATTAGCATGACTACAGAACGAAAATCAGTGGGCCAGCCTATCTCACTCAGTCCTAAGCCTCAAAAGATAGCTTTTCTTACACTAATCATTGATTTACAAAATAAACGCATGTGGGAGTGGGACAACACAAATAATAGATAGATAAAGGTCTATAATACTTCCAACTTAGAAAAACTCACAACCCACATTACCACAAATTAACTCAACTGTCTCACTATATTCAAATAAATTTGTTGGAAACTCAAGATATGATGAGCTAAATGGATCCAAAAGGATCTTTCTTTTTTTACAATAAAATAAAATTTCCACATAATCCCAAATATTTGCCACTCCATCAATTGCTCCAAACAAGCATCTCCAAAGAATCTTGATCATTTGATCAAGTTACATGTATTCACACTCATTAAAGTTAAAAATAATGGGGAAAAAAAATGAAAATAACAAATACATTTGACCCCATTCTTGCAATTCGTCCTTTTTTCCTATTACATCCATTGGTCCAATGGGATCAAATGTAACGATCAGAATTAAATAAAAGGGGCAATTTGTTCATGAAAAAGATGGAAATCGAGTGCACCTCTGCGAAAGGAACACTTTGCAATCATCCTTTGGAGCAATGGTTGGAATATACGCGATATCATCACAGCCGTCCGTTTTGTGCCTCTTGAAATCAATCAGAGCCGTAAACAGCGCAATGAAGAGCATCAAATGGTTTATTGCATACCTCTGTCCCACGCATCCATGGGGCCCAGCTCCAAATGCTAGATAGTTCTTCTTGTAAACCCGTTCCTCTTGCCTCTCCTCCATAAACCGGTCCGGGTCAAACTTCTCCGGTTCAGGAAATCCCTGGAAAGACGAGTCAAAGACCGAAGGGAAAACAATAGTCCCTTTAGGAATAACATAATCATCAGTTAACCGGAATTCTTCTCCGGCAATGTGCGGCACCAAAGTCGCCGGAGTTCTGATCCTAACAACCTCACGCGCCACCGCTTCCAGGTACTTCATTTCCCTAAGCATCTCCGCCGTCAACGGCTGCTCAGATTCTGGCGACCAGAATTTCGCCACTTCCGACCGGACTCTCTCCAGAACTTGCGGATGAGATTCCAAAAGCACCACTGCCCATAACAGAGAAGAAGTAGAAGCATCTTGAGCCGCAAAGAGGAAGTCAAATAAGTAGCCACCAAGTTCCTTGCCGTTATACTCAAACGGCTTTTGTGAACCATTAATCTTAGCTTCCTGAATCTCTCTGAAATAATCCTGCATCCAATAATCAATTAAGCAAGTGGGTTCTTCGTCGCTTCGCATCTTATTTTGGCTCTGTGCTGCACAAACGGAAAGCGTATCAACTAGTCTCCCAACAGCTAACCTAGCGTCTCTGAAGGCGAAACCGGGTAAATCAACAGGAAGTTTCATTAACCCAACATTGAAGTAATTGTAGTCAACATTGAACCGCTTTCTCGAATCTTCGTTTAAGTACGGGCCGACAAAGACAGTCTGAGAAGTATCCAAGTTCATATCGCGACAAAGGAAGCGAAGTGTGATTGGCTTGTTAGGGGATTTTGATGCTTCGTCCAACCAGGACTGAAAGTGTTTGATAATAATTTTTTGTTGGATAACAGTGTAAGTAGCAAGAGCTTTAGGGGTAAAATTAGGGGCCATTCGACGGCGATGGTCTTTATGTTCTTGACCAAACATGTAAATCAAGTTATGCTCCCCAAATAGCTTTTTCCCAAAAGGGTGACCGATGAGGTGGAAAGCGTCAGGACGGACATTGGTAAAGACTTTGTGGGAAAGGTCAGTGGAGTGAATAAAGAGAATGAACTTACCGATGATGTAGTTAGCACAGAAGCCATGGCGTGTAGACTTGGCGAAAGAGGTTTGGTCTTCCCAGAATTTGGTGGGATTGGTGACTAAGGATATGACGTTGCCGAGGAAAGGGAAGACTAGAGTTGGACCGGGAAGAAAACGCTTCTTTTTCAGGTAAGAGATCTGTTCAAGAAGAAGTAGAAGAGCTATGAAGGAGAAGAAATAAGGTGTCCATGGGGATAGAATGACCCAAATGGATGCCATGTGCAGCTCGGCTCTGTTTCTTCTCCGGCCCTCACCAAAAATGCTCTGCTGTGTTTTGGTGTATTGGGTTTATATAATAGGAAGATGGGTCAAAATGGGAAGGGTGGATTGGTGGGTCAAACAAGCAATGCTGAAGTTAATAAGGAAAACCGTGCAATAAAACTTGGAAAACGTGGAAGGAGAAAATGAAAAGTAAGAGAGACCAAATCTGAATTGTTTAAAGGCAGAAAATCTCAGATTGTTCAAACAAAAAGAGGGACTGGCTGCTGAGTACAGTGTCTCAGTCATATGGGTAATTTATGGTGATTCCTGACTCAGGTGGTCATGGCTTGTTATGGAGGAGGAGGATTATACATTAGTTTTGTGGTCTCAGTTGCATTTTGGGAGGGGTTTGGAGAGGAAGAAGGTGCACTATTGGGCATAGGAATTGGATTTTTTGTTGGAAATATTGGAAAGGGACGAAAATGGATAAGAGGGGCAAGAACAAAATGACAATTGAGAGCCCTCTTTTCAATTTACCTTCAAGAGAGTAATTTTTGTTATAACCAATCTTTGTCCTCTTGTACTGTATTGTATTATGTTAATAAATAGTAGTATAATATTTAGATAGATTATGTCATTCTTCATCGTTTTAATGTGTCACCCACTACAATTTGAAGAATAAGCTTACAATATTACAAAGAAAAAGTGATTTGTCAGATAGAGTAATTATTTAAAACTAGGGTGAAGAGTAAAATATTTGTAAGGGCAAGATGAGAAGAAAAAGCACATCAAATCAATCGTTACATAAGAGGGGTGTTTTCATCGTTACATAATAACAAACTAAAAAAGAAACATCGTATGTATATGTAAGTAATAATATAATATAGGTGTAATACATACGGAGACACCTAAAGTTGGCACAATCTTTCACTTAGACACTTAAATTAGGTCTCTTTTCAATTAGACACGTTTCTTAGGCAAATTTTATTCCAATTAGACACATTTTTTGCTGGCTTATTAATTATTGTGTAGGGATTTGCTGCAGCTTTGAATGAAGTTTTACCCAATGCTGAATTTAGAATGTGTGAGGCATATCTGGTCTAATTGGCATAAGAAATGGAAAGGAAAGGAAAAGAGAAAACAGTTTTAGAGGTGCTTTAAATCTAGTTATAAAGTTAGGTTTATTTGTAAGGATATTTGTAGGGATTTGTTATATTATACAAAAAAAGTCATGGATTAGAGCCTAGTTTAAGTGTCTAATTGGTATGTCTAATTGGAAAGAGGCTTAGTTTAAGTATCTAAGTGAAAGATTGTGCTAATTTTAGGTGTCTTCGTATGTGTTACGCGTATAATATAACACAAGAGGAAACGATCATTCCAACAGGATGTAACGAGTATCAAAGAAGGTCAATTTCAATGGTCAAGATTGGATTGATGTTTGAGCAGGTGAGAAGAGCAAAAAATGATAAGGTGTGAGGCCAGATCCTATTATGAAAATATTTCGAATATCAGTTAAAAAGCCATATTTGTTAAACGAAATAAGAAGAGGTGAAATAAGCGAGTCATAACCATAACGATTAACGAAACACCTGTTAGGCTATCAGGATGTTGACTATTAGCAATATAATAGACAAGAATGATTAAACTTTTAGAGTGGAAATGGTTGATGCTTCTATTTATTGTAGACAAAATGCAAACAGGTAACCATATTGGGCTGTGGTGTGGGGTTGAAATCCAGCTGGTCATAACTGGATGATACCAAGACATTTGCATAGAGACAAGCACATGGGAAATTTGCATTTCTCCTTTCAATCTCTCTCTCCAAAATCTCTGTCACCAATTGAACCCTACGGGATTTCCAATCTATTTTGCACTTTTAACTATGAAAAAACTGGCATTTGAGTTAGACAGTTCTTTATCTTTTTTATATAATGGTGATATTTGAGCTCCGTCTAGCTCAATCAAAACTTAACCAGTACAAAATAAGTGATTTTTTAATTTTTTTTTGTGGTCCAAAATAAGTAATTTTTTTGGATTTCAAGAATAACTTAATGATATTTTTTCTACATTGTCCTTGGAGTAAATAGTATTGGAATATGTGTTAGGAGTATTTATGTGAGATAGTAAGGTTAAAATGATCAATTCTATTGCTAATTAATGCTAAAAAGTGACTTTCTTAATATGTGTGAAAACATTCAAAAAATCGCTTATTTTGGACCGAATGGAGTAGTGTTTTTCTTTTTTTGTCGAGATTTGAACTCTATTTGTCTTAGACAAGTCTTTATCTTTAGAATCCGGAACCAAAGTATTGTTTTATTTAAAATTAGTAACAGAAGTACGGTAAAAAAAACGTAAATATATACAACGCCACAATAAGTGGCGTTGTATATAACGGACGTTATATTACAACGCCACTTATTGTGGCGTTGAACGTGTCTTCAGAAACATTAACAGTTCAACGCCACTTATTGTGGCGTTGTACCAACTCTGTTAGTTTTTTAAGTTCTTCATTTATTTTATTTGATTCCTATGCGATAAAAACTCCAAATATTTAAACACGAACAAAAATATAATATTTAACTTAAACTTAAATTACTAGAACACAAACACAAACATAAATTAATAAGAAAGACAAACATACAAATGAACTAAACATAATAAGAAAGACAAACATACAAATGAACTAAACATATAGTAGGAATTATTTAGTCCATACTTCCATTTATTCTACGTTCTAACCACTTAAATTGTTCAAACAATCGTTCTTTTTCGTCTTCTAACTCTTTTACTCTCGCCTTAAGCTCCGCAATTTCCTGTTTATTTTTTTTGGCTTTCTTCCGTAACTGCTGCCAATTTCCATTCTGCTCTCAGTTTTTTATTCTTTTCTTCCCTCACCTCGTCCCTGAGTTCTATCCTTCTTATATTGCTATTGTAGCTGCTTTCTGCTTCGGCTAACCACATATTATGTAGATTAAGCATTCGTTCTCTGTAGTTTGCTTGGAGACATTGTTCCTCAGCCCATTCATTAAACTCACACATTGGTTCATTCGGATTTTTGTAGCAATCCAACTGGTTCATGCACATCCAGTAGTTACGTCCAACATCATCACCTTCTCAACATGTTTGTTGCACACATTTTTTTCCATGGTAACACATTGGTGTACCATATTGAGCCATTTAGTTTTACTTCGGAAAAATCAAAGTTTTGAAGAAATATTCTGGTTTAGTAATTTTTTTGAGCGTATGTGGTGAACGAAATGAGCTCGGTATTTATAGATGAGTGAATGAACATACAACGCCACTTTTTATGGCGTTGTACAGATACAACGCTAATATTTATAGCGTTGTATGCACAACGCCAATTTTAATGGCGTTGTATGGTACACGGCCAGCTTTTACAGTCATTTTATGTCTACTTTATGTCATTTTATATCATTCATAGGTCTATTTTATGTCATTGATAGGTCTACTTTATGTCATTGATAGGTCTACTTTATGTCATTGATATGTCTACTTTATGTCATTGTTTTTAATCACTTTATACCAGCTTTTTTAGTCACTTTATGTCTACTTTAATACTTTATGTCATTGATAGGTCCCCGCAAGAAAACTCTGGAAAACGAGCTCCACTAGTCATTTTGAATAGACCATAACTTTCACTACGGTCATCCAAATTATAATTTATTTAGCTTTATGCAAAGTAGACATGAAGGTCTACAACTTTTGTGTTTTGAAGTTTTCCTGATTCCTTATAGATCAAAAGGTATAGGCCTTCAAATTAACGTCTACAACATTAATGGAACATAATTTTTTTTCATAAACAAACCAAAATACACATTAGAAATAAACCAAATTACACATTACATATTATTACAACTCATACATTGTTAGGTAAACTAGAAGAACACCCACCCCGAGCTTGATTAGTACTGCCATACAAAGGACATTTTCTACGGTCGTGTCCAGGTTGCAAACATATACCACATTTTCGCGTATAAACTGTATCACTAACATCCATTTGGTTTCGTATACGAGTTTTCTTCTTCACCTGCATCTTACACAAAAACGTCTTGTTGCACATCATTTTAAATGGCGCAGGAGGCCAATAATGCTCAGCGCCCAGTGGTTGCAACTGACTACTATATGTGTTTACGTACTTTGAAACGTTATATTGTTGATCAACATAGTTTCTTGCACCTAAACCAACATGTTGAAAGCACTTGATTGCATGTGAGCAAGGCATGTGGTAGATGGACCATTTTGCACAAGAGCATAATCTTGCAGCTTCATTCACAGTATGCACATTATTACCCCGATTTTGATTGATAGTAGTGCGAACTTCAAACACATTCCTGTCATTATCATACTGCAAAAATGAGTGCCACTGTGCTCGTCGTCTGTATTTCTCAAATCTCGCCATTGGCACAGACATAAATTCAACACCACGTTCCATCAAAGACGTTGTAGTCGCAGATCTCTGAACAAACCTCTCTGCCATCTGCTTGAATGACATCCGCACCATGGCTGTAACAAGCAATCCTCTAGCCGACTTCAATAACCCGTTGAAAGACTCTGACACATTTGTAGTCAGAGTTCCCCAACGTCTACCACCATCCGCATGCAAAGTCCATTTTTCAGGGTCATGTCGTATTAACCAATGATAAGATGCCTCGTCCAGTTGCCTGATATATTCCATGTGCCTCCGGAATTTATGTTGTTGATGATCTGTTGCTGCCATCCACATCAAATCATGCAAAGCTTTTCTGGGAAATGCCTTCTAGAAATTGGCTTTCAAATGCCTAACGCAATAACGATGATAGGCATTCGGTTCTTGCCATGGAGGCAAGTTCTCAACAGAACTTAAGATGTCACTGTGCCGATCAGAGATTAGGCATATACCAGAACGTTGTTTCACAACGTGCTCTTTCAAGTGGTTCAAAAAGAGCGTCCACGTCTCTTGGCTTTCATTGGCACAAATAGCAAACGCCAGAGGAAATATATGTCCATTAGCATCTACTGCCACAGCTATTAATAGTTTGATATCGTATTTTCCATAGACATGAGTGTCGTCTATGGATATTATAGGACGACAATGCAAAAAACCATCAATTGTTGGCTTAAACGCCCAGAACACATAATTGAATATATATTCAGCTATACCTACACTTCGCTCAAGCTTCCACTGAATAACCGTCCCGGGGTTGAAATGCTGCAATGCAGCCATGTATCTAGGCAGATCTGCAAATGACTTATCCCAATTACCATACACTATTTCAAACGCTCGTTTGCGTCCGAGAAATGCCTTTCTTTTAGTTATGGTATGGCCATATTCCTGCTGGACAGATATAATACAGTCTTTGATTTTATACCTTATGGATTATTCAACGTGTGGAATAAGAACAAGAGAAATCAAGTCAATATCTAAATTAAAGTAATTCCCGTTGAATGTGTCCATTTCCCCATGTATGGGTGGGAATGTATTTACCCACTTTCCACATACATGTCTTCTTCTTTGTCGCACGCAACATCCAATTACATAGCCAAAACCACCTGCGACAAATAACCTTGTATACTATTGGACTTGACTCCGCTACCAGCATCTCATGACAGTCTTTTACATTGTGCATTTTACAAGCCCTGGTTAGGCGCACTTTATCACGAAAAAGCATCCCATTTGCAAGCACCATTGGTCTAGATTTATCCCACATTACAGTCCGGATTTCATCAAAATCCTGTGTGAGAGCTTCCACATCCGGCATGGTTGGTAAATTGTCAATGTAAGGAATCTCTCTTGAATTAAACGGCACTTCAGACTCATACACTTTTTGACTTAGGGGGTCTCTGTTCAAACCAGCTTCTTCCTCATCATCCTCAGCATCACCATCATCACAATCAAAGGGTGTCTCATCACCGGATTTATCCGCATTATTGTTGTAGTCACTGTTCTCTTCATCACTTTGTGCATCTGCCAGGTCCCGGTGTAATACATCATTTTCGGGCAATTGTGTGAGTTCAACTTGCTCATCTTCACTGCACAATCAAAAGAAATATGATGAAATTCCATGTTTTATATATAATTTTCCTAATTCACATAAATCACTTAACTTACAAGTCATAATGTGATGAAATTCCAAGTTGGACATGACTACCGGATGGGCCACTTGTTAAATTCATATCTGGCCGGTACCCCCTATTAAATATGTGAGTGTTGCTATTAAATCGATTTAATAAATATATACTTAATTATCACAAATAATAAATAAAATTTATCAGTCATCTTGTGAGTTGTGGAAAGCAGGCGGTGATAAGTTTAAATCACAGATAACTCTTTCATCCGGAACTTGTCCGGCAAAAGCTGTTCCATAATAACCGCCCGATGATTGGGGGTTATCTATACTACGCACAAGCTCATTTTTAGGGACGTCTTCCACCTTCACGTACATCTCCAGCATTGTGATTACAAGAAAATCACGACATTCGTCCGGAGTCCTCAAAAAATCACGCAAAGTTTCATCATCGTCGATGTTAAACTCCGAGTAAAAAATAACCCCTTGCGGAGTGACGGAATACGGATATCTTCCGGTAACTTTAAGTATGACGGAACGTTTCCTCACACTCATTTTTTTTGCATAACAACGATATCAATGTATCGTACTCCATTGTTAATGGCAATTTAACATGACATTTGGCAGGCAAACTGTAGCTGACAGAGTTATTCTCCATCATAATCTCACCACCCCAATATAAAGAAGTTCTTATCATTCGCTCTTCAGACATAATGAAGAAATGCTGTAGAATTTAGGAATAATAGAGCAAGAAGAGTAATAGAGCAAGAAAAGTGTTATAAATTTTTTGAATGTATAGGATACGAGCATAACACCTCTTTATATAGAAAACCAAGAGCCCGGGGTGGTGATACAACGCCAAAATAGTTGGCGTTGTACTGTTCAATAATTGAACAGAGTACAACGCCAGGTAAAGAGGCGTTGTACAGGTACTGATATATACAACGCCAATTAAAGTGGCGTTGTACACTAACAGAGCCGTTACCGTTAGTGTGCAACGCCACTTTAAGTGGCGTTGTATATAGTTATGTCATTTTTTTTTTAAAAACCTAATAGTGTTACTAATTTTAAAACAATACTTTGGTTCCGGATTCTTTATCTTCGTCTTGACCTTTTTTTCAAAAAAAAAAAAAATTCCTTTTTCTTTTTGGTAGAGACCTTGTTACATAGAGCTTCTATTTTGTTTTCCTTCGTGACATATATATATATATATATATATATATATATATATATATATATATATATATATATATATATATATATATATATATATATATATATATATATATATATATATCAGTTTTTAGTACCATTCTATTAGTGATTTTCTTTAGTTGGGCTTCTTCATACGGCTACCGTCAATGAAAGAGTTTTACTTAGCAATATTTAAAAGGACATATCCCATGGTGCTCTCACGCTGATTCGAAGGAAGAATACATTTAATCAATATCAAGTTTTTAATTTTAGATGCTTTTAAATTTCAAATTAGATTAGTCGAATAGATGCCTATTATCAAAGTGCTTTCTTAAAACAGCTAAATCTATTTTGCCAGGACTTCTCCATTCGTATTCTTGTTGGAATTCAATATTTTTGCTTAACTTAAATTCATTTTGGCTTTGTAAATCCCAAGGAATTTACCAAACACCCAACAAAAAATAAGTATAATTTTACTCCATCAAATCATCCAACACAAACTGGGTTAGATAGATGGATGGTAATTAAAATTCTATACGGAAAACTACACTATCTCATTAGAAAGAAAGTTCAAATTATATAGATCCTGTGCGACGCCATAGTTCAGTGCCACGTATCATGTCTTTAGAAATCCAGAAGTAAAACCTTCGTGGGGTGTTGTTGTATCCACTTTTAAATTTTTTAAATTGGGGCTAAATTTAGAGGGATATTTTTAAAAATAACCAAATTTATAACTGGTAGTTCAAAAATAACTTAATTTCAAAAGTAATCGAAATTTAGCCACTTTTATGTAAAGATAAATTTAAGCGAAAAACTGTTCAAAACCGAAAAATACTCCAGTATATTATGCTGGAGTTCCAGTATAAGTATATTTGAACTCCAGCATATTATACTAGAGTTCCAGGATGCATAATATGATGGAGTTCCAGCATAAATATACTAGAACTCCGGCATAATATACTAAAGTTCCAGCTAATATACTGGTCCAGCATAATATACTAGAGTTTGGAGTATCAGTGCTCTAGTCTCTAATATATTATACTAGAGCCAACAAAGTATACTAATCCAGCATATTATACTGGAGTTCATATACATGTGCACCGAACTCCAGTATATTATGCTGGATCGGTCTTTATTACAGCAAAACAATGACTATTTTTCATTGACTTGATAAACGATTTCTATTTTTAATTGATTAATCCGAAAACTGGCTATACCGTATCATTTTTACAAATTTAGATCGTTACTCCTGCCCGTTGTTGTTGCTACTGCTTTTTCTTCTCCTTTTTTATTTCCTTATTCATCTGGCGTAGATGGACATAAAAGAACAAGCTTCTTAATCACAAATCTTTGAGCGCTTTGGTATCAAAAGCGCCATCCAAAAGAACTTTGTTACCCATTATGTTTTCCAAATTGCTCCCAGGTATGTCTATTTTCCTTTCAAAATCATTGCTACATCACCCAACAGGTACCTGTTGGGATATTTTATTAATCATGCGGTTAAGATATACGTATTATCCTTTTTTTTATGGAACAATTATTTATTTAATTTATTCAATTTAATAAAGTATTATTTTGAATAGATCATTTGTTATATGTGTGTCCTTTTAGTTATATAGTAGATAATTTAATTTACGGAGTCTTAGCTCTTTCACAGGGGATTAAATTCTCATAATTAATAAACTATATTCACATCAAAGATATTGTTGGACAAAATATCTTGATGATTATAGCACAAGATTATCGTACAATTTATCTTGATTATGGGAGTAATTTTACTCCAACTTCTTGTGCTAGTATATTCAGTGTATATTGAACAGTCTAAGTAGAGAAAAGATATTTTTGTACAGAATATACAAAACATTTTTTCTAATTCATTAAATGAGCTTATACTACTAATCTTGATATAATTATTATGATCTATGTAATTTATTTATTGTTTTGATTTATCAAAAGATACGAGTCTATTTAGAGTTAGTGTTTGTCTAATAGATTGGACAATAACGAATAACATTTGCGAATAATAATTAGTTGATAGAATCCATGACTCGGTTTTGAGTTTGATGATACCCCTTTATCTAAGCTTATAAGTTTTCATGTGAAAACCCGGCAAGTGGATTTTGTATCCGTCGTATGAAATAGTTTAACAGAATTGTAAAGGATTTAATTAGTTGATTAAATTAAATTTTCAATGATTTAATTTAATTAACTGATATTTGAGATCTTAATATGGGGAGTTAAAATAAGTGTTATTGAATTTTCAAAATTCATATTGAAGAGTTCAATTGCAGTTTTTTAGTGGAATAAATTGCAATTAATTATAGCAAGGATTAATTCATGCTAATTTCGAATTCATGCTATAATTGGTAGCATTTTATTATTTTTGTGGTCCCTGCTATACCTAGTAAAAACCTGGACAAGACTTGGGTAAAAAATAACTTGGGAAAAAGTCATCTAGTAGAGCTGGAGTAGAATTCTACATTAAAAGCAGAATCCTACATGGTTTTGGAGCCGAATTTCATCCAAAAATAAATCTATTAAATGAAGACTAATTTCATCAAATAAATAACCCTTTTAGAGTTATATTGTTCTTGCCCAACCAAAAGCAAAAATCGTCCAAGGTTTTACTAGGCCAGAAAACTGAAGCCCTAAATTCTTGTTGTTTGGAAGATCTGTGCAACTATTTCAAGAGGTTTTTTTTTGGTGAGAAAGATAATTTATATATATAAAAGTTTAATCAAACTAATAGCCAAGAAGTTGGTGCTTCTAATCTCGTTATTATCGCATTATCTAATTTATATATATTTGATGCCTTGTTTACTCTTCGAATGAAGCAGACATGATTTGCGAGGCAAAAATTGTGCTTTTAAGTTGGCTTGAGTATTATAAAGTTACTTACACATTTTTATGTCTGAAGTTTAGGCTTTGACAAGCTTAACTTAAAATTAAAAATCTGAAATTGCATTGAAGAAATTAAACTACTTAAAGATTATAATTTCTGAAGTGCAATTGAAGGATAGAACAATTTCAAATTTGATTTCTAAAGCTCAATTAAAGAGATTGAACTACTATAGATTCGTGCAAGTACACCTTGCAAAATTTTGTGCAAAGGTATATATGAAAATGCCCGTAGGTATCCGAAACTAAAGCAAACGCGAGGAATCATTTCTACTACAAGCAGATGAAATATAACTAGATTGTAGGCCACAATTCATAGTCTTCACAAATGTTTTCCAAATTTAACCACGAAAAAGGACGCAAAATGTATAGGTAAGGCCAACGTCAATAGAACTACATAGTAGATGAGCAAGATTTAAGATCATATCAAAACTAACACCTGCAACATTCTCAACAAGAACCCGAATTGGCTTCTTGACAAGAGCAGCAAGCTTACAGCCTTCTTCCTCTCCTACCACCCTTTCTACGGGTGCTATCGGTAGGAATTGGTGTCACATCCTCTGCAATATAATAAAGTCAATTATGATCACCCGCATTAAACGTGTCCCGTAAAAAATACAAACCATTACTTGTGCCCTATATGAAAGTTTTAGTAACATAACCAACTGCATAAGTTTGGTAAACAAAAGCTAGAAGGAAGGCTAAGCAATACCTATACGGCCAATTTTCATCCCTGAGCGAGCAAGAGCCCTCAGAGCAGACTGAGCACCAGGCCCGGGTGTTTTAGTCTTGTTTCCACCTGTAGCTCGAAGCTTAATGTGAAGTGCATTAATGCCAAGCTCCTGTACTCAAGGAGACATTACCCAAATGAGAGTCGGCAAAAAATGAAACATGTTATGCAACTGATGGCAGCCGGTAAGGGACTAAGAAAATAAAAACTGAACATAAGCTAAGACCTTGCATCGCTGTGAAACATCTTGTGCAGCAAGCATAGCAGCATATGGGGAAGATTCATCCCTATCGGCTTTGACCTTCATACCACCTATTAGAAACAGGTGATAGCAGAGATTCATTACAACTTGTTCCTATATATAAATAATGAAGATAATCGTAAAAAGCAGAAAACGTAGATAAGCTTTGGAAGACCTAAAACATCAATGGAAAATCTATTAATCCTTAACCATTCAAGTTCAGAGAGTGATAAGAAAACACCTATGCTGACATGTTAACAAAGACTGTTGCACCAGAATGGCATTGAGAAAGCAAAGGTTCTTAACGTTTAAGAGGAAGTGTAAGGCATATGGTTGCAATGTAAAAGAGAAAACAAAAGCACAAAGTTGGTTACATAGAAATTTTAGCTAAGATTATTGAACAGTCATGCTAGGATATAGAGTTTGAAGTGCTTAAATGGTCACAATAATAACAAGCTCGCAATTCAGAACTACTGAAACATCACTAGACAAAAGCTCAAAGTTCTTACACTGGGTAAGAGAAAAAGAAGGGAAGGATATTAAAAGCTAAGCTTAAAAAAAATGAGCACCTAAGTAATGGTAAATATGGATTAAAACAGTATTTTATAAAGACTAATACAGGTAATGCAGAATATGTGAGTTAAGTATGGACTAGTAATAGCTATACTGAAGAACTAGAGGAAGTATATGGGAATAGGAATAGCTATACCGAAGAACTTGAGGAAGTACATAGTTGGCAAAGGAAGAACCAGGATTCTAAGTAGGGAACTTCAGTACCTAATGCTGCTTCGAAGATTATAGGCTACTTTTGGAAGGATAGACAAGAAGAAAAAAACAATAATAACTAGGAACGACTTGTGAAGCTCAACATAACCAAAAATATAATGCGAAAGTAACATATCCATTCAATTTCCAAACAAAATAAAGATAACAGAAGTAGCATGGGCCATAATGCTTGAGATAAGCAGTAGCAGCTAAGAACTTTCGCCGAACTTAGAATAAACCACAACAGATGTCAACTAGAAGAACATAGCAATAACAATATGCACGAATTATAACATTAAATTAATTTTCAAACGGCATCTATAATGTGACAGGAATTATAAGCGAAACCAACGCAACCAACTCCCAATGAAACCAAATGTTGATTTTGTGAAATGTCTGTCAAAATTAGAATCAAGGTATACATCAAATAATATAAGATAATGTATGGCAAAGATGGTATTCCACTGGCTATTTTCTGTTGTCGAAACAGAGCTTTCAATTGAATATCTTTGTTTTTAATGAAAACGAAGCAAATAAAAGCCAGGTTATGTTACATTTGAGCTCTTAATTTATTCGTTCCTCAACAACATTCCAAGTAAAGTACCAAGATATTCAGATTTAAATAAGCCTACTGAGTGAAAAGGTATAATCCTTACCAGTAATACGAACCATTGTTTCCCTTCCAGACAAATCAGTCACGTGCTGCAGTTCAACAACAAAAGTCTGTAACTACTTGAAACAACGTAATCAGATAATAGATAACACTGAATTCAATGGTTACTACATACAATGAAAGTGTCATTGAATGATGCAAAAATGTGGGCAACACCAAAAACAAGCTCTCCCTCTCTCGTAGCAGGTCCAAGGGTGACAGTCTCTTCCTTTGGCTCCCTAGTCCTCCTCTTCGACTGCAAGGCCAAGTCATCAACATTTCAACAAATCATTAACATTAGAAAACTTCACACCGACAATTCTTTCCTTCACATTCTGAAACTCCACATCAAGGCATGTTTCATGAATGTCAACCAAGCAAACAACAAATTTACAAACAAAATTAAACCAAATAGTTTCAAGGTTCAGCGCAGTTTATTTATATAGCTAAAATTTATGCATCACTTGTCTAAAATAAGAAATTATGAGCTATATCTGATTTTACATCACTTCAAATCCATCTAAAACTTGTCCAAAAAATATAACCAACTTAATCATAAGTTTCACATCTTTATCTTCATTTAAAAGAAACTTTATTCAACCATTATATACGCCCAAAATGTGATATACAAGATTTGCATCAGTTTTCGGAAAATTTAAAGCCTGATATCTTTTTTTCTAATAAAATCCTGATTTGATATGTAAACATTGTAAAGTTATGCTTTCCGCTCGTGTTTTTTTAAGCAAGAGATTAAAAATGGGGACCATGTCTTTAAGCAAGATCAAAATTACCCAGATTTTCACGAGGAAATGCACAAACTTGTGATTGAAAATCCAGAACAATACTAATCTAAGTAAAACCCAAACTACCCAAGGATTGAACTGACGCTATTCTAAAGATAAAGCAGCTAATTACATTCAAGCAATGCATTAATACAAGAGAAAGTAGTGATTTCGAGAGATGTGATTACCATGGTGTTGTTGCTGATGAGACTAAAGCTGGTCTTGAATACAGAGGCTGGTTGAATTCAGACTTCAGAGGAGGCGATTTAGTTCAGCTGCAGCTTTATATGTAGCAGGACGGCTTTAGGGTTTCATCTATGAAACTTAGAGATAATATTTTATAAAAGAACCCATAAGTTTCGGATATTGTGGAATTGCACCATAAATCTCTTCTTCTATTTTTTTTTTTTCCTTCATCCGAATTGCATAATTTCTATAAAAAAATTCTTATTGAGAAAATGACACTGTATAGTGAGTAACAAGCAAACCTTATATGTGTATTTCCAAATATTTTGGAGATAAATACCAATTAGAAGGTCTGAGACGGCCCAGAAAATACTTGATCATATCATGATCTGATTTGTAAGCATACTTGGGTCTTGAGTATTTACTTGTAAGAACGAAATTCTTTGTTTTGTAATGGATAGTTGCAACTCCGTAAAAAAAAATTCAGTCAAAATTTTCTTACATTGAACCATTCCTATATCATATATGTGTATGTGTAAATACAGGTACCATATATATATTTTATATGGTTATATGGATTCATTTGGTTCTTTTTATTCTTGCTCGAGCTGTATGATTAAAAATTATCATGTCCAGTTCCCGCGGGGGATGGATCTATAAGAATTCACCTATCCCAATAATAAAAAAAGCCTGACTTGAATGATCATGTATTAAGAGCTAAATTGGCTAACACTCAAAATAATAGACAAAAAAATTTATTCATATTTTGTATTTTTTTAATATATAGATTGTATATTATATACCAAAATTAATATATTTTAATATATTTATTTATTATAAAATATAAATAATTTCTGGTGCAAGCTAAAAGTGAAAAAGTCCTTTCTTTTTTACGATAGTGATCTTACTTCTACTACTTTATCGAGTAAATATTATCAGATAATTATGTCCACCAAAAATTAAATTTCATAAAAAACCATCTTTAGTTCTACTTTCTTCGATTATAAAAAGCCATGGGCCGAGACTTCTTTCATAAAAATTATCTTCACACATGCAAGTACAGTAACCATACGTATCATGTACTTGGTCATTTATTTTTATTGCTTTTGTAAAACAAAATTATAATTATATAAAAATGATACGAAGATAAATACACAAGTTACCCTTAATGTACTTTGCTAACCATAAATCAAATTTTGAATTTCCTTATTCCTATTATATTTTTTGTGTATTTGAATTGTCCACTATTTAGCTTTTGACTATCATAGTGCAAAAAACACGAGTCATATGCTTTATATGGTAAGTCTTGATCATCTAAATGACGCTGAACTTTTCTCCACGTAAATATATGGTTGCCAAAAATAAAAAAATATGTAGAAGCACTTACTCTGAAAACGCCTCTAGACTTTTAGAAAGAATAAATAATGTTCTTGTTATGATGACATTTTTATTTATAGAACATAAACATTTATCTTTTAAATATTACAAAGTTTTAAAAGGCTTAACTGCACAATGAACTAATTAGTCGTTATTGCTAATAACTATTCAAATAAAATCTTACACTATAAATTAAAATTCAAGTTAAGAAAGAAATCTGCAATCCAAGGTATAGCCCAATATAACATGTGGTGGACAAGTACTTTGGGATTTTTACATAGCTATACTATATTAGAAACTTATTTACCAATATTCTTTATGTTTTGTAGTTTTTTATAAGTATCTAGGTTTTTTTTTATAAATTGTGTAGATTTCTCCTTAAAAAGTTTTCATCTCGTTATAGTACCCTCAATTAAGAGATTCAATTATATTCTTTCCTTTTTTTTCCTTTCATTTTCTCTTTCCTTTTTTTACATCAAAATTCCTTAATCTACACCCAGAATCTCCATCTTATCTCTTTCCACCATTGGCGATAACTTTATAATATTAAATCATTAATTGCATCATTATTTTGTTGGGAGACAAGACAACACTAAAAATAAATAAAAAAAAAATATTTAGGGATTGTATGATAATTGTATCATAATTGCATTTGAATTGTAGGAGATATTTCAATTCGTAAAACATAATTGTATCATGTGAGCAAAAAAGATTCAAAATCACGGTTGATGATCTGGTGCTTTTGTTACAAGAGTTTGATATTGACATCCAAGATAGAAAAGGGAGTGAAAATTAAGTAGCAGACCACTTGTCTCGTTTGGAGGAGAAGGGGAGGCCGCGTGATGGCCTATAAATCAATGACTCCTTCCCCGATGCATCTTGGCTATTTCAATAAAATAGGTGCCATGGTTCGCGGATCTAGTAAATTTTCTTGCGCGTGGAATTATCCCAAACGGTTTCTCTTCAAACTAAAGGAAGAAACTCAAACAGGATTTTCAAGATTATTATTGGATGAATCATACCTTTTTCGGATTTTTACGGATGAGGTGATTAGAAAATATGTACCGGAATAAGAGCAAGGTGAAATTCTTGAGGATTGTCATTCTTCGTCATATGGTGGTCATCATGGTGGAGCAAAAACGTTGCCAAAGTGCTTAGTTGAGGTTTTTATTGGCCCGCACTTTACAATGTGCTAGTGAGCTGTCATGAATGTCAACGGGACGGTGGAATCTCAAAGAAAGATAAAATACCTCTCACAACTATTTTGGAGATTGATATGTTTTATGTGTAGGGTATCGATTTTGTTGGTCCTTTTGTAAGTTCTTTTAGAAACACCTACATCTTGGTCGTGATTGATTATGTGTCCAAATGGGTTGAGGTTGTTACTCTACCCAACAATGAGGCAATAAGTGTGATGGCATCCTTGAAGACGAATATTTTCACAAGGTTTGATACTCTGCAAAGTATTATAAGTGATGGGGGGTCACATTTTTGCAACAAGGCTTTCGACACTTCACTTAGCAAGTATGGTGTTACTCATGGAATCGTGTCTCCAACTGGGAGATAAAGAGTAATTTATCCAAAACAGTAAATTCTAACCAGACGGATTGGTCCAACAAGCTTGATGATGCATTATGGGCTTATCGGACGGCTCACAAAATACCTATCAGAATGTTTCCATATCGGTTGGTGTTCGAAAAAGCTTATCATCTTCAGGTGGAACTTGAACACAAGGATATGTGGGCTCTAAAGAATTTGAATTTTGATTGGGATGTAGCCGCTAACTTGAGGGTTGCATATTTGAATGAATTGGATGAGTACATGTTTATTCATGTTCGTCTTTGTACAAAGAAAAGATGAAATATCTTCATGGAAAATACATTTGGAACAAAAAGTTCAAGGTGGGCGATCTTGTGTTGTTTATTAACTCAAGGTTGAGGATGTTTCCCGAGAAGTTGAAGTCTAAATAGAGTGGCCCTTTTCGAAATTCCAGATATGATACCTTTCGGGCATTGTACTTGAAGAACAAAAATAATAATGTATTCCGATTCAACGGTCACCAGTGAAGCATTATTTGGAAAAAGTTGGAGAAAGCCACATCGTCGCAGTCATTCATTTCAATTGATGGTATTTTGCATCGTACATCAACGTTAAATCAGACGCTTCTTGGGAGGAAACCCATGTTTCCTTTCCTTTTATTTTTTATTTTGTAGTTAGGTGTTTTTTTTTTTTTGGCTAACTTTATTTGAAGTGCGCTACATGAATGAGCGTGACTTACATGAATCGAGGACAAAAATCTGGCTAAGTGTTGCACGAATTGTGGCGGCAGTTGAATTATGCGGGCCGCATATTTATAGTTGCTACAAAAAAAGTGCACTACGGCCGTACAATTACCTTGTAAGCCTCACAAATGGAAGGTGGAATATGTTAACTCTCTAAAGTTTAGTCTATCAGATAAAAGTTCAATCTGCGGCACACACAAAATTTTGCGGACCGCAGATAAAATGGCAACTTAAACACACCAGGTAACAGAGTGCGTAGCGCACATAAAATTGTGTGGCCGCAATCGCCTTTCCTTCCCTTAGAAAACTAAGTAGTATAGATATAGGGCTAAGGGTAACTGTTACATTTTTCCTTCTCTGTGCACAAACACACTAATCTCTTGAAGTTTCTTGGTGAATTGACTGTGCACACATTCAACATATTTGATCAATCACTCTTCACACTCATTCATCTGGTATTCTTCAATTTCTTGTTAATTTTTTATTTTAATTTTTAGATTTTTGTCAATTTTATGTCATTTGTCTATAGAATTAAATTTTGCATTCATGTGTGGGATCTGTATTGGGTGAAATAGTACATGCTCTTTGGGGACTGGGACAATGTATTTTCATGTCTTTATGCTATTACCATGTTAATGTTTTTACAAGAATTGCAAAACCTAGATAGAAATACTGGATTGTTCGTGTCTTTTTGAATTCTGCAGTTGTAGGTTTAATTGTGTGATCCCTGGAAAGTGATCTAGGATTTCATTGATGAAGAATGGATTAGCAGCCGCAAGAAAAATGTGCGGACCACAGAATTCCCATTGCGTCCACGGAACAATCCTTTCACTGTCATCAGAGAGTCTACAATTTGTGACTCAAATGTGCGGCTGCAGGTCTAATCGTGCGGACCACATAAATTATGTTGCGAATGCACATCATCTAATTTTCTATCATCAGAGAGTTGGCATATTTTGGGTTTTTGAGTTGTGGCTGCAAGTGAAATTATGCAGAGCGCACTTTACTTTTGTGGCCGCAAAGCTAAATTGTGCAGACTATAGAGCCTTACCATGCAAGCACACTGTGCATGCGACCCTCACTATATTTTCTGGTGTATTCGCATATCTCATGTGTATGACTATTGAATTGTAACTAACAGGATACTTCCAAGGATGAGGCAAGTGAGCTTTACCTCTTTCCCAACAGAAGAAAATTAGAATAAAGTCAACAGTCGGGAAAGGGAGAGGTGCAAACCCCTCCGAGACAAGTTTATACTCCCCGTCTAGGGACGTTTTAGAGGGAAACTCAGCCTCTATTTAGGAACAACCAACAGTATAGTCCAGGAAGCCAGGGATATTTCAACTTAGGGACGAGCTGTCCTCATCCCACATCACTTCTGAGCTATTGAAATGTGCTAGTCAAGCTTATGAGCCTTCAGTAACACCAGTCCCTATGACACCAGATACATGATGGTAGGCTATAATCTCATATTTTAGTCACTTATTACACTCTAATTTACTGCACTTTAATTGAGTTTGAGCTTAAATCAATTGTGTTTTATGCCTTATAGGAGTGACTCCGAGTGATGTATATGTTATAGAGATGAGTCGAGCTATTTTGACATTTGAAGTCTGAGTAAAAGTCCAAGGGATTAAGCCCGGATCGCATTCAGAGGGGTCAATAACCACGTCTGGAAAGCGAAGCTCTGAGGAAATTTCACTACCACAGTGCATGGGGCGGTGCATGGTGCGTCGTGGCTATGTATTTTTGCTTCCTGTTGAATTGTCAAGCTCTCTGAAGTTCTCCACAAGCACCTTGTGCGGCGCATCACTCTGTGCGACACACCTATGTATTTTTTTCGAGAGCTATTTTCCTATTTTGGATAGGACAAGGTGGTTTCGTTTGGGCCCGACCCTACTTACTACTTAGTATAAATATATATAAAAATATTATTTTTGTGACTTTTAACACATCTTATACCTAATAAAGCTAAGAAGTAGGTGGAAAAGCAAAAATATAAGGATTTCATCATTCAATCTCACTCAAGACACTAGTTTGTATCATTTATATTTTTCTTGAACTTAAACATATTTGTGATGAATTACTCCATATATACGGAGTATTTCTATTTAGGGTTTAATGTATGTGGTGTATTGCTCTTTGTTTGTGGGTATTAACACTAGTTTTATGTATTGAATCGTCTTGAATGTTTTAATCGTTGCATCTATATTCACTTGTTCATGTAATTGAGAGAGGCATAACTTGTGATATTTTTGCATTCTATTTTGTTGGTTGAATTCATTAATTCTTCTTAGTAATCGGAATATGCAACTTGAATTGTTGATTAAACCTAGTTAGGAGGATAATCGAGACAGGTTCTCCAAAAGCCCAATCCACTATGAATTTTTTCATATCTTCATCGAGCTTTAATTGGTTCATCTTGCGAGATCGAGACTTAATCGAGAGAGGAGCTTCTAATAAATGTTTGAACTAATAATTAAGTGAATTCGAGAGACTCACTTGAACATTAGAAGTAAATTAACTAGAGTTAGATCTCATACATTTATCTTGAACCTATCTTGTCAAACCCTATCTTTTCCCGGTTGATAAACTTCGTGCTCATTACTTACGTCAACTGTCATTAGTATTAGCTCTAGAATCTTATTTAATTTTAGTGTAAATCACAAACTTCTTAATTGTTGATTATCTTGGATAGAAATCTAACAACAAACTACGATAATATTGTTTAACTCCAATCCCTATGGATACGATATTATAGTCAAATACATAGACAACCCTTTTAATTTGACATCAATTTTTAGTTTGGCACTCTATCTCATCCTTGTTTACTTTTGGCACTCCAACCCTATTTTATATGTTCCATCTTAACACAAAAAACTGACAAAATGTAAAAAGTAAAAAGCGTGTGTGTAAACGCTTCAGAGGTGTAATAACTATCCAACTAAATATAGCCAAATGTTTTTTTGTCCATGTCAAACAGGTCTAACCCAACTACCGGAAACCTTACACTAATAACCCAGAAACCCCAATCTCGTTCCCTAAATTCCTGGTTGTAGGTGATGAAATCCTAATCTCGTTTCCAAAATCCTTGGTCGTTGCTAGGTGATAACACAAGTGATTGCAGCTGAACATAATTGGTACCTAAAACCAATTTTATGTTTTTCAAAATAGGTACAATAAAAGTTCATAATAAAAGGCACACAAGACTCAATACTACCCTATTCGACAAATTGAACTACGACAATATTGAACCCATCAGAGATATCACCACCACTGTTGAAGCTTGGAACTTCAAGCTTTAGATGAAGATGTGGATTTTAATAAATAAAGAAAATACTAATGTAATCGAGGAACCAAAATATGGTAAAGCTTCAAGCTTTTAGGAGATGGACATCGAAAGCAACCAAGGCATTATTTTGAGAGTGTAGATGAAAGAAATAATGAGGAAGGAGGTTGAGCACTTAAAATAGAGTCTCACGTGCCTATCAAGTGAGGAAACTCATCCAATGTGACAAGTCAGCTTTTTGTGTTGAAATGAGACATATAAAATGGGGTTGGAGTGCTGAAATGGAACAAGGCTGAGATAAAGTACCAAAATAAAAATGATACCAACTTAGAAGGGCAATCTATGTATTTGGTCGATATTACATTTTAGTATATTCCACTAGCGAGCATATTGTGTATTTTGCGCTCATCAAATTTTGGCACAATTGCGAAGGAGTGGTAATCAATAGCATTTGAAATAATTTTTGGTGTTAATTCAGGAATTAGGTTTTAGTTTTCTTTTCTTTTCTTTTTCCTTTTCTATTTTATTTTCTTTATTAGTTAACTTCTTTTTAAGATTTTTTTTGTAGTTCCTAATAAGTTGGAGTAGATACTATAGATATGGAACTCTAAATCCTAGGAAGATGGAGTAAAACCAGCCTAAGAAAATGGTTGAAGAGTTAGCAGCCGAATATATCAATGGTCTGCTATGTGTTAAATGCGGTGAAAATCATCTATGGGTTGACTGCCAAGCAGATATGTATTCTTTCTATGGTTCGTATTTTTGTAACGATCCGACCGGTTGTTTTAGAAAATTACGCCCCAATCCCTAATTTAACTGTTCCCCCTAAGTTCATTTCTACTATTGTGGTTTGCCGGGAGAGTCGGTTCTGAAATTTGGAACATTTTGGGACACTTAGTCCCTGAATGGGAGCTTTAAAGCTAGAAAATGATCCGTAGCCGGAACAGTGTTAAGACGATCTCGGAACGGAAGTCTGATGGTTCCATTAGCTCCGTTAGGTGATTTCGTGATTGGGAGCGCGTTCGGAATGTATTTTGGAGGTCCGTAGCTCAATTAGGCTTGAAATGTCGAAGTTTGAAATTTTGGCGAATCCGAACGATAGGTGAGATTTTGATCCGGGGTCGGAATGGAATTCCGACAATTTCTGTAGCTTCGTTATGTGAATTTGGATATGTCCGCAAAGTTTCAGGTCATTCGGACGTCGTTTGGTCGGGTTTTAGATCGAATGTGCAATTCGGAAAGTTTTAAGAAATTTAGGCTTGAATTCGATGTGAATTATCGGTTTTGATGTTGTTAGACGTGTTTTTATGATTTGAACGAGTTCATATCGTGTTTTGGAGTATGTTGGTGGTTTTCGTTGGGGTCCCGGGAGCCTCGGGATGAATTCGGGGTCCAAACGGACCAATTTGTGCCAAAAGGCACTGCTGTTCTGCTGCAATAACTGTAGAGCAATTTTGCTCTCCGTGATCGCGGAGATGGCCATGCGATCGCGTAAGGGAGAAATCCTGAACTCTGCGATCGCGAAGTAAAGCCTGCGATCGCGTAAGTCTGGAGGTTGAACCAGTGCGATCGCGTGAGGTTTCATGCGATCGCGTAGGGTATTGGTCGGAAGCAGTGCGATCGCGTGAGGGAGTATGCGATCGCGTAGGGTAGTTTGGGGAGCCGGACGAGTTTGTTCTTCGCGATCGCGTTAGTACATTTGCGATCGCGTAGGGTTGCTGAGTTGTTCACTGCGATCGCGTCCAGGGTTACGCGATCGCGTAGAGGAAAATTTGGCCGCCCATATTTTGTGCATCGCGATCGCAAGCCCAGTGCTGCGATCGCGTAGAGTAAAATGGCCTGGCAGTGACTTTAAGTCCGGAACATTTCAGTCGCGGCCTAACACACCAAAACCGCCATTGTTGAGCTCCAAGAGAGGATTTTGAAGGGGAAACGCTGGGATATCATCGGGAAATCATCGGGGGTAAGTTTCTTGACCTTAATTCGTTGGTTTATCATGAAATCCGTGATTATTTCACTGAAATTGGAAGATTAAAGGTGGGTTTGAGCCCTAGGCCTAAATGTTAGAAAATCTCCGATTTGAGTGGGCAAATGGAGTCCGATTTTGGTAAATTTTATATGCCTAGACTCGTATTGAGATAAGGAACCCGAATATATAATTTTCGTGATTTTTCGATAAGCGTACCGAAAGTCGGGTTTTGGCAACTTGTGGGTTTTGGCGTATTTTGAGTTGTTTTGATTGGGTAATGCCCAATTGACCTATTTTGATATGATTCTATTGATTTTTATCAGATACTACACCTGTGATAGTTTAAATGGCTTGTACGCGAGGTGACGGGCGTGTACATGCGCTGGTTGTTGAACACGTACTTTATTTAAAATGTTCGATGAGCGATATTCCTGTCTTTGGCTGTTAATTTGATATTTTTACCGGTAGTGGTTAGAAAAGCATGATTAGGTAGCACTTAATTGTTTAGTTGCCTAATTGCCTTATTTGAACTCCTTGTTAATTATTGGCACTATTTTCGGTGAAGTTATAGTTAAGCATAATTATTCTCTTTGTGGATTCCTTTATTGGTTGTGCTTGTGGACTGCGGGTTCGATTCCCGGAGACCCAGGGCTGTGGGTTCGATTCCCAGAGACCCGGCGTGATATTGGTAGGGACTACGGGTTCGATTCCCGAGATCCTGAGTTATTGGTAGGGACTACGGGTTCGATTCCCGAGATCTTGAGTTATTGGTAGGGACTACGGGTTCGATTCCCGAGATCCTGAGTTATTGATTATTTATTGAGACATGGGCTGCCGGTTCGATTCCCGGAGACCCAGAGGTACTGTCAAGGGGACTGTGGGTTCGATTCCCACAGGTCCTGGACTTGTTTTATTGAGTTGGTTATTTGTTGTTAGCTTAAATTGTAGACGGTTGCAGTAATCATTTTATTGTTGTTATTGCGGAAATTATTATCATTTAAACTGTTTATTATTGTTATTATCACTATATTATTGCTTCTCAATAGGGCCCTGACCTTCCTCATCACTACTCCATCGAGGTTAGGCTTGGCACTTACCGAGTACCGCCGTGGTGTACTCATGCTACTCTTCTGCACACTTTTGTTGTGCAGATCCAGGTACATCAGGACAGGCTCACACCAGGTGATTCAGCAGCGCTATGGGAGACCTCGAGGTATGATCTGCTACGTCCGCGGATCTGGAGGCCTTCCTTCTATTCTAGTGCTAGTAGATGTCTTTCCTTCATTCCGTTGTTAGATACTCCTTTTACATAGAGCTACAATTGTATGATCTCATTTAGTCTGTGTTACCCGTGGGATTCCGGGTCTTGGTAGTGTTTTAAACAGCGTATTTGATTGGTGTATGTGCCAAGCGGCACGGATTACATTCCTTTCATCTTATTTTCCGCTAATTCTTATTAAATGTTCATAAACTGGTATATTCCGCAACGTGTTAGGCTTACCTAGTCGTGGGGACTGGGTGCCATCACGACATGTTCACGATTGGTGAACTAGGGTCGTGACAAGTTGGTATCGGAGCTCTAGGTTCATAGGAGTCACGGGACACAGACCGGTTACTTAGAGTCTCGCTGATCGATACGGAGACGTCTATATTTATCTATGAGGGGCTATGTAACTGTTTAGGAAACTCTTCATTTCTTTGTATTCCTTGTCGTGCGACATTTTTGGCATCAAAAATCTAAACTATTGATTTCTATTCTCTCACGGATGGTGAGGACACGAGCTACTCGCGATGATCAGGTACCCGCGCCCCCTGTTGCCGCCGTCGGAGGCCGGGGCCGAGGTAGAGGACGAGGACGCACCCGAGGTGCGGCCACGAGCACCCGCGCGCGCCGCCGCCGAGGTGCCGTGTAGACCGAGGTTGGAGCGCAGGCACTGGTACACCGACTACGACTGCTACTACTCCGAAGACTACGGGAGACCCTGGCCCAGCTCACGAGTATGTATACCACTTTAGCTCGAGCGCGGATCGCTTCTCTCGTCGCGGCCTACATCCCAGCCTAGGGGAGGGGCCCAGAATCCCGCAGTCGTTACACCTGAACAGCGAGTGCCAGTGGGACAGGTTCCAGAGATTATGGTTATGCATCTTGCCGCCCCAGCACAGCCCGGAGGTGAGCCAGCTGCCTCTGAGGACGAGCAGCATAGATTGGAGAGGTTCAAGAAATATGACCCTCCAGTGTTCAGTGGTTTGGCTTCAGATTATGCATTGGGTTTTCTGGAGGAGTGTCATCGTATTCTTCGTACTATGGGGATTGTAGAGACCAGCGGGGTTTCCTTCACTGCTTTTCAATTTTATGGGGCCGCTTATGATTGGTGGCGCACGTATGAGTTGGATAGTCCGAAGGAGTCTACTTCATTGACCTGGACGTAGTTTTCAGATCTATTTTTGAGGGAGTTTGTTCCCCAGAGCCTTAGGGATTCTTCGCGCTCGGAGTTTGAGCGGTTGCGACAGGGCTCCATGTCAGTATCGGAGTATGCTATCAGTTTCACCCGTCTAGCCGGGCATGCACCGGCTTTGGTAGCCACGGTTCGGGAGAGAGTGCGAAGATTTATTCAGGGCCTGATTCCGCCGATCCGGTCCAGCATGGCCAGAGAGTTGGAGACAGATATATCTTATCAGCAGGCAGTTAGCATTGCCGGGAGGATCGAGAGTATGCTCCCTAGAGAGCGGGGAGATAGAGAGGCCAAGAGGTCTCGTGAGTCGGGCCATTTCTCCGGTGCCCGCACTTCAGCAGCCGGTCGTTTTGGCAGGGGTTATTCCGGCCGACCAGTTCACTCAGCATTGCCCGCAGCCGGTAGTACTCCAGCTCTTCCAGCACCTCAGGAGCCTTATTATGCTCCCCCAGTTTCCAGTGCACCTCCTGCGCGGGGTCCTTCCAGAGGTCAGGCTAGTGGGGGTGAGGCCGGTCAGTCACAGTCACCGTGTCCTCCCACAGCTTGCTTTGGGTGCGGGGATACTCGCCATCTGGTCAGGGAGTGCCCCAGGCGTAGGAGGGGAGCACCTCACCAGTCTTCGCAGCATCAGCGTGGTTCTCAGGGTCAGCAGGCTATCATTCCAGCTCCGGCTGCTATTCCACCTGCCCAGCCAGCCAGGGGCGGGGGTCATGGTTCTAGAGGCCGCCCTCGAGAGGGGGACAGAGCCGGATTCTATGCTATTCCCGATCTCGACGCGGCTGTCGCATCCGACTCGTTATCACGGTATTATTCCGGTTAGTCACAGGGAGGCATCGGTTCTATTCGACCCTCGGTTCCACTTTTTCATATGTGTCTTCTTACTTTGCTTCTCATCCGGGTGTGCCTCGGGATTCTTTTGAGTGCCCCCATTTATGTTTCCACTCCGGTGGGTGATTCTTTGGCCGTGGACCGCGTATATCGGTCGTGTTTGATTACCATTTGTGATTTTGAGACCGGAGCGGATCTATTGCTGCTTGGGATGGTCGATTTTGATATTATTCTGGGCATGGACCGGTTGTCGCCCCATTATGCTATTCTTGATTGTCACGCCAAGACCGTGACGCCTGGCCATGCCAGGCATTCCACGTATTGAGTGGAGTTGTACTCTAGATCACACACCTAGCCGTGTTATTTCTTTTCTTAGAGCTTAGCGTATGGTTGAGAAGGGGTGTGCTGCTTATCTAGCCTATGTGTGAGCACGTGATTTTTACCCTACACCTGAGTTATTCCTATAAAATTCAAAATAAATAATTTTTCCTTATTTTTTAAATTTTGTGTGAATTTGTGTTAGGTGTTTGCATGTTATTTGTGTGTGATAAATGAAAATACAAAAAAAAAATTGCATCTTTAGGAAGTTAATTCATTTTCTAACAAATTAAAGAAAAAAAAATCAAAAAAAAATTAGTTAACTTTTAAATTGAAAATTGTCAAAAAAGAGGTAATTAGTTTAGTTTTAATTAATTCCAAATAATTACAAAGTAGGAAGAATATAAAAAAAAAATACAAAAAACAAATCAAAATACAACAAAATACAAAAATACAAGTTAGGATAATAATAAGAGAAACAAAGAACAAACAATTGGGCCAAACCAGTAGCCCAAACCGGCCAGCCCTGCCCAGCCGCCCAACAGCCCAAAATCCCTGCCCAAACCCAATTAAAAAAAAACCGGTCCAGTCATATGTGAAATCACAACCGTTCATAAGCCTTGATCCAACGGCTATAATCAATTATTACATTTTAATACACAAAACCTTAAAAAAACCTAACTCATTCCTTAACATAACACATTAGACATAAACCGATCTCCCCTATGCCTCCTTGTCCAAACCGTCACTCTCTCTTCTTCTTCACTGCCGCCGCTAGGGTTCCGCCACCCATGGCGGCGGCCGGCGTCCTTTCACGGCCAAACCAACGTCAAAACAATCCACATGACCCCCTCGTCCCATTTCTTCAAGCCGTCTCCTTCAAACACCAACGAAACACCCCAAAAAATTAAACCCTAGTTGCGCCGCCACCCACCACCCATGGCGGCGCCGCCTTAAAAAACCCATAAAACACACACGCCCTCATTCTTCTAACACTCCTCATGCCGTGACACCAAGAATCGAGTCAACAACCGCCGGTATCTCCAAGAAACGAGGCTAGCCCGAGAAAAATCAAGAAAAACATCGAGGAAAATTCCAGAAAAGGCTCGCGTGAACAATAATCAGGAAATAATGAAGAAATTCAGAAAGAAAAAAAAAAGAAACCAAAAAGGAAAAAAACAGAAGCGGCAGTGAGCTAAGTATTTCATCTTTGTGTCTTTATTTGTGTTTTCTTATTTGTTTGCATGATTAAGTTCTTGTTTCTCTTTTTCTTTTTCCAATTTCTGATTTCTTTCTTTAAAGTAATTAGGAAATTAGGAATTATGTTTGTTTGATTGGCTAATCTTAATTTCTATTTTCCATGCTTCATCTTGGTCCGATTATGATAATGTTGAATCTGTTAATTTCTGTTTTCGGTCATTTTTCTGATTTTCGGATTTCTCATGATTAGTTCCTCTATTTTTCTGTTAGTTTCTGATCTTATTAGTATAGTTTTAACAATTTGTAGATTTATTAGTATTGGATTTCTGTTAAAATTGTTGACTTCCGTTAATTTTTAGATCTTCTTTTAGTTTCTGTTAATTTTTGCTCTTTTTAGAGTTCTGCCATTTTTCTGATTTTCGGATCTCTGATTGAATTGTTGATTCTGTAGGAATAATAGTATTATAAGTGTTTTAACTTGTTTCAAAGGATCAGTGAAAGTCGTTTAATTGATTGATTGAATTGTGTTGGTAATCTCTTAGGATGTATTGGTTATAGTTGTAGTTAGTGATTAAGCTCGATTAACGAATTCGACTTTAGACTAATTTAGATTCAATTAAGTCGATAATTGAAATCACACGATTCGTAGCAACCTGAGGCGTTTTATAAAATAGAATCAATTGCGGTTAGTTGTCTCGATTAATAAGACTCACCATCTATCAATTGTTCCCCCGAGTCTTGTTAATCGGATAATTAATCATAAGTGGCCATATTTGTAAGATTGCCTAGGGTTGACTATAGTTGAAATGTGATTTTAATTAGTGAATTAATCTGAATTTTAATTAGTTAAAAGGGCTAATTGGCTAGTTGAGCAATAGTCACTTAATTGTGGCTATTTGCTAAATACAAATCTGAAAATGGGTTAAAATATGAGTAAAATACAGAAATTAGGAATGTAATAAGTCTTGAGAAGTAGGGGTAAATTGGGGAAAGGGAGTTGGTAAACTTGTAATAAGGTTAATAGGAAAAGGGTGCAATTGGAAAGGAAATTGGTATAATTGTGATAAACATAGAGCTTTTAGGACAATTTGGGCATGACAAAAGGTATTTTAGTAGATAATAAAAGGAAATGAGGGCACAATAGGTAATGCAAGGGAAATAGAACATGGTAGAGTATTCTAGAATGGGTCTTAGTGTAGCTTTCACTAGAATAATTGCACTAACTTGTGCAACAAGCTAAAAATTGAAGGGGTTTTAGTGAAATAGTAATTTTCAGATTTTTTCTCTTTTAGGCCTATAAATTGGTAATTTCAGCTTTAATAATGAGGGGGTTCCATCTGATTTTTAAGGTCTCTTTAGAATTTTTGAACCATATGAACCCTAGAAAAATTCCAAAAAATATTTTTAAATTCCAGATCTGAAATTAATATTTCAGATTCATTTTCTTCTCTTTTCTTTTCAAATACACATCCAAAAATCCAAAAACAATAAGAGAATTCATCATAAAACAGTAGGACACTGTTATTTGAGTGAAATTTGGTTGCAAAACAAGTTGAAATTCTGAAAATCTTCCTGGGTCTTCTCACTGTCGATTTCAATTGCTGCAGTTGGTTGTTGAACTATGATGTGTTGCTGTTGATATTGCTGCTCACTTATTCTTAGTGCTGACCTCAAACCCTGTTGAATTCTGTTGATTTCAGGTACATTTTTACCCCCTGGCAGCATGAAGTTTCAATTGCTGCATTTACATCATTGTAAAATCACTGAAGTTTTGATATAATAGATTGTTTTGTTTTAACATTCAATTGCTGTTTGTAGTATTAATGATGGATTTTTGTTCATTGAATCTGTGTCCGCGCTTATAGGCTTTTGTTAACAATACAATTTGTAATCACATAGGATATTTGGGCTGTTGAACACGTGAGTTTGAAGAACAGTAGTTCATAATTGCAATGATGGGTGTAATAATTATAGTAGGGATTGAAATAGTCAATTAATGGATTAGTTATTTTACATGCTGCTAGATAGTCGAATAAGGTCACTTAGATGTAGTTGAATTAGCTTACTGTTTATCATTTGATTCAGTTTGTGCCTCATCCCTTAATTTGGGTTATTAATAGTATTTAAAATGGCTCAATTAGTAGGTTAAATTTCTAATTAGCTAATAATAATGACATATGGATTGCCAAAAATCTGGGCATACTTGGCCCAACTACACTGTAATGCCCTGAATGAGACTGTCAAGAAAAAGGGGCAAACGCATGGGCTATCAGCCCAATTATATCTTCCGTATCGGGCTCATTTGAAGCCCAAAAGTTCTGAAGACTAGTTTAAGCATAACTGAAAAAGCCCCTTTAAAATAAATTAGGACCTTTGTTCATTTATAGATACCAATTGAATATAAAATCATAGTCATGTTAGGTTTGATCTTAAACAAAATAATGAGACGAGCCTCGCTAGAAAACAAAACATACGGGGCCCTCAAATAATTGGTATAAATCATGCAGACTCGGAAGGACCGTTTAGTAAACTTCACGGTCTTTCCAAAAGTTAATCAAGCCGATAGACTACTTTAGGGTACGATTTTAATATACTTTCCTATGAATGAGTGTGCACTTGGTGCGACTCAAATCCAAATCTCGGCAAAGCCGAAATACACCGAAAGTCATAGGCGTACTGGTTGCGGTATGACTCGAGGAGTATTTTCGCGATGTCGCAAATTTCATAAAAATAATACTTAACGTAAAAAAGCACTATATATGTTGTAAAAATCTATAATTAAGTCAAACAAAAGTCAAGAACGACAGTGGAGCGACCGTGCTAAAACCACGGAATCCGGGAGTGCCTAACACCTTCTCCCGGGTTAACAGAGTTCCTTATCCGGACCTCTGCTTCGCATACATTTTAAGAGTCAAAATTCCTCGGATTCGGGATTAACCGGTGACTTGGGACACCATTGTCATTCCCAAGTGGCGACTCTGATTAATCTCTAATAAAATCCCGAACCGATTGTCCTTTAATTGGAAAAACTCCTTCCCTTACGTTATTTTATCCGTTTCGGGTAATTGAACGTCGGGGTATACCCTACAAGTGTATTTATACGCATTTAAGTAGTGTGGGGTAGTAAAAAGGGAGGTGTGACAGCTCTGGCGACTCTGCTGGGGATCCAACCCTGAATTTCGGTTTCAGGGTTTAAGAACTCGAGCTCCTTAGAACTGCCATTCGCGTTTTAGTTTGACTTCATTATGTGATTTGAATAACATGCTATGTGCTTTATCGCTTTGATATTATGTGAATTGTATATAAAATTGTGCCGAAAACCCTTCTCTCTTCTCCCCCGGGGATGTGCTTACTGGTTGAGACTCCCCTTTCTGTTAAAGTCACCTTAAATTAAGAAAAATAGAGGCCGGATAAGTTACAAAGCCGATTGACTCCGCGGGTCACCGGTACGTAGCCCCTCCTCGATTCGAGTTGTCCGCTCGGGTACACGGTCTAGCACTCTATAAAACCGTAAGATTTTGAACATAGGTCTAGGAGGAAAATAATGATTTGTAGAAAATAGGTACATGGAAAATTTGAAAATTTGAAAAAAAAATAGGTGGAACATTTTTTGAAATAATTGGTCAATTAATCTGACCGAACTACGCAGGTTTGATTCTCGCCGTTAGGTGGGATACGTAGGCAACCCTCATCGGGTCCAACCACCCCTTTGTAAAAAATCAAAAAAAAATGTCGAAATTTTAGTTTCAATAAAATCAAAGTGATGTTGTTTTTGAAAATAGCCGAATGTTCCGACAGGACGCCGGAAGGCTGTTTTTGCAAAAATAGCCACTTTGAATCATTTTTAATAATTTGCGGGCACAGGCTTGAAATATTCCTTGTGGAAATGTTGCAAGGCCATAGCCGCAAAATCAAGTTCGGGTTCACACCCCGTTTGCAAAAATAACCAAAAAATATCAAATTTTTGATTTTGTTATAAATAAGTCGGGTGATGCTATTCTTGCTCAAAATATGCCGAATGTCCCTCAAAAGACACCGGAAGGCCGTTTTTGCAAGAATAGCCACTTTGAGTCATTGTAAATAATTTTGGACACGGCCTTGAAATATTCCCTCGCGGAAATGTTGAAAGGCTGTATCCGCAAAATTAAGTTTGAGTCATCACTCAACTTTTCAAAAAATATCCACTTTATCAAATAAGCCATTACATGGCCGAAATTTTGCTGAAATAGCCATATTTTTGCATTTTTAACTTCCTCAGTCTTGTGTTGGCCTGTGTCGGTGCTGAACGATGCCCCATAGGCCCCGGGATAAAATTTTGAATTTGCATCTTCTCAAATAAAATTTTGCAAAAAGAGCCACTTTGTCTGAATAAGCCATTACATGGCCAATTTATGAAAAATAGTCTTGTGTTGGTTTATGGTGATGCCGAACGATGCCCCATGAGCCACAGGATAAAAAAAAACATTTGCAAGTTTATTTTTCTTAAACAAAATTTTGCAAAAATAGTCATTTTGTCAAATAAGCCATTATGTGGCCAATTTTGTAGAAAATAGTCATAATTGACACCAAAAATATTCTTGTAGAAATCTCCTACACAAGTTTGTAGTTGGAATCGGTTTCTATAATTTTCCTTCAAAGAAAAAGAAAAAAAAATCAAAAAAATCAAATAAACATCTCTTTATTTCTTGCATTAATTTGCAAGAACTACGCTCGGTCTGATTTATGCGGGGTCATGATACGTAGGCAATCCACATAGGATTCGACCATTTCCATAATCAAAAAGAAAAAAAATGGAAAACTACAAAAAGAAAAAAAAAAGGAAAAATGAAAAAACCACAAAAAGGAAAAAAAAAAAAAAAAGAGAGAAAAGAAAATAGTAGGAAAAAAAGAAGGTGATCAATAAGCGGGATACCATGATGCTGACGTGCTGGCTTCGTTTTGTTGTGTCAAATTTCAGAAAGGTGGTTGGTTGTGGTTCCAAAATAACTCTTCCCTACAACACAAAGTCAGAGGACAATGGCAGAGAATCTCAAGGCCGAGTGGGTTGGTAGCGGCACCCGACAACAGCTGGTTGAACGGAACCACATGTTAGTTGAAGAAGTCAAAATGTTGAGACAACACGTGGATGAAATGTATCGGGCGTGGATGGATGGAAAATCACTACCTCCGCCACCACCTAGTTTCATGGACTCTGTCCTTACACCGAACCCGATGCCAAATATACCCGCCTATCGCAGCCTTTCCAGCCACCCCAATAGCTCCATCACTCGGTATCCATCTATTTTCCCCCAAGAATGCGCTCCAATCACATCCGCTGTTCCCGACGATAAACACCCACCCGAAGCTCATGTTGCCCAACATTACCCCTCCGAGGTTGTTCATCGGGACCCCAAACAGAGCCCGCAGGTTGAACCTCCCCAACGACAAGGTCCAGTGGTCGTCTTTGCTAAAGGCCCTCTATATCGAACCCATGGATATCCTTGTAATTCTCCTGGCCCTTACTTCTCCCCACGAGCATACTAGAAACCCCGCGGGTCAGGTTTTAGGCCAAATCAGGCTTTTAGAAATGAGAGGCTACTGAAACGAGAAAAGTCTCTTACCCCTTTGGGAGAATCGTATGCCAGTTTGTTCCACAAGTTGAAGCAACTAGACATGTTGAAACCAATTCAGATAAAAATGCCAAATCATCGGTCAAAGAGGTGTGATTTTTCTCAAATGTGCGCATATTGCTCAGGCGCCCCGGGGCATGACACAGAAAATTGTTGGAAGCTAAAAAAGGCAATTCAGGAGCTTATCAATGCAGGCTACATTGCCGTACAAAATCCGGATATAGTCGACACCCGTATGGTTGATGCAGAAGGCAGTGGCTAAAGATATTGTGCTTGGTAATTGGAAATATGCTTCATTTGGGGTTTATCCAAAGTAGAATTTTTGGTGGCTTATTTTGTTGTCATTTATGTTACCCGGGTTATTTCAGGGTTGTAATCCGGACGTTGTCTTGAAAGTCAAAACCCTTCTATCTTACTACTTTGCTTTGTTTAGTGCTGTCTAGGTTTGTAATTTTAGTCTAGTCTGTTCGTTTTGTTGTTCGTCTTGTTGTTTCAACCCATCAGTTTAATACAACTCCTTGTCTCCCATCATTTCTAGTTACTAATTTTAGCAACATGACATGCACATAATTCTAAGCCTGATTTTAAAAGTCAATGAAACAATGTTGAAGATGTAATGATACTCGGAAGAAATATTGAAATACTGTGAAGCCGGAATCAAGTGAATACTGGGGGAAAATAGAACATAAAGAAATGCCTTGGAAATGCATCATGCTTCATCGGTTTAAAACCAAAGGCAAAAGTACCCCAAGGCTAAAGGAACCATTCGTGGTATCGAGGTTGTTGCCCAATGGCATTGAGAATCGTCAAAAACAGAAGGCAAATATGTGAATCGGTCGAAAGATAGTTTGTACTTTGTAGGTTTTGAAGATTGGAATGACGAAGGCATTTCGTTCGGCTATCTAAATACTTCGTCCATTGCTACCCCTTTGAGCCATACTATATTTTCTTTCACATCCCTCTTTCGGAATCAACAACAAAAATTGAGGATTGAGCAGGGAAATCAAATGGAGAAACAAAAGAAAAGAAAAAAAAGAAAAGAAAAAAAAAGAAAAAAAGAAAAAAAATGCAATACAAGAAAGAAAATCGGGAAAAGTCAAAAGAAATTCATTAATTAATGACGTAGTCTGAACTACGTCTGACTTGATCCCGAAAGGGTACGTAGGCAGCCTCACTGAGGTTCAGTCACAATAAATGAAAAATCTGAAAATCTAAAAAAAAATCCCCCGAGAAGGAAACTGGGGCAGAATTTTTGAAGAAATAAGATTCCGAAAGTTGTAATCATTAACCCACATTGAAATAATTTTGAGCCTTTATATCCTTTTTTTCTAAACCCCATCCAAAAGCCTGCATTACGGTCCAAAGGAAGACCTTCCGATCAATCTTCAAGAAATACCGAGTCAAGCAAACCAAGGTCAATCACATCAGGGGCAACACTCCAGGAGAGTGAAGAACTCAAACCACCACGAGACTTCAAGATGAGAGAAGTCAAAATGAGAGAGTCTTATCGGTGAAAACCCGCACGGGCACCGTAAGGCGACGGTGAGTTGAGAGAAAGAAAGATCAAATGAGAGAGGCTTGTTGGCGAAAACCCTACGAGCGCTGCAAGTCGACTAAGGATCAGATCAAAGAAATGAAGTATTGAAGACTGGTTTCACAGCGAAACTTTGCAACAAGAGTTGAACATCAACTTTGCTATACGGAGAAGGCCAAAGGTGCGTGTCAAGGTCGCTAGAGTCGGTATTCAAAATTCGTTAGGTCATTCGTCTGTAGGTTTCTTGTTAGGAATTGTATTCTCCTTTCTCTTTATTCTTCACACTTTGTTTTACCCTCATTCTTATTGAGTCAGTCAGGTCATAATAAGTATAGAAATGATTTCAAAATTTGCCACCAAGTTTTCCAATTGCACAAAAATGGGGTTAACACGACAATTGTCGTAGGACAGGGAATGACAAGGCCAGTGATTTAAGCCCACAAGAGCAACATGTGCAATGAGGATCATGCAAGACACAAGGGTCGGCAAGGTGCCAACTCAGGGAAAATATAGCAAATGGAAGTACGAGGTTCGAACACAGAGGGGGTATATCTTCCGACAAGAGAAAGACCAAAGGTTGTCAAGTGGAGTCATCAAAGGAATCGAGATCGAAGTTTGAGGTATCCGTCAAGAAAGGGACAATATACATACCTAAAGAGAGTTGGATTTTGAACAAAGAAGAAGTGAAAATGGATAGTCGGTGAGCAGGCAAGGCGCTCGGGTGGAAAGCAGTCGCCATCAAAGTTCAAGGCCACAACCAACCACCGCATTTAAACTAACATATTTTTCTTTGCTTTGAAACAGGGGCATGGATGTTATTGGTCCGATAGAGCCAACAGCTTCCAATAGGCATAGGCTCATTTTGGTTGCGATGCGTATCTTACCGTATTGGGCCGAGGCAAAGGGCAAATTTGCGCCAAATTGGCATGGACCATTTGTAGTATCGCGGGTGTTGTCCAATGGGGCATTATATTTAACAGATGTTGAAGGAAAGTGCGTAGAGACTGCTATCAATTCAGATGCAGTCAAAAGCTACTATGTATGATTCCTTTTCAATTATGTGTTTTGTATTTTGTTGTGTTTTTGGAATTGAAATGACGAAGGCGTTTTATTCTCTATCCAAACACTTTATCCATTGATAACCCCTTTTAGCCTCAATGAATAAATTCTTTCATATCCCTCTCTCGGAATCGCTTTAGCGCAATAAGATCAAAATTGCCAAAATGAAAAAATGAAATGAAAAAAAAAATGAATAAATGAATGAAAAAGAGAAAAAGACAAAGAAATCGGGAAAAAGTCAAAAAGAAATCCATCTAACTTATGAAGTTGGATGAACTACGTCCGACTTGATCCCGAAAGGGTACGTAGGCAGCCTCTCTGAGGTTCAGTCACAATAAAGAAAAAATCCAAAAATTCCCCACATATTGAAACTGGGGCAGAAGTTATGTTTAATAATTCCGAGAGTTGTAAATATTTTTAACCCTCGTTGAAATTTTGAGCCTTTATATCTTTCTTTCTTAACCCGTCCAAAAGCCACGTTACAGTCCAAAGAAAGACCTTCTGATCGATTTTGAAATGATAACGAATACAACGAAGGAGGAGCGAAGCATCGGATAATACCCGTGGTACAGAAAACAAAATACAAAAGGAAAAAATGAAAAAAGAAAATATAAAAATGAGAGAGTCTCATCAGTGAAAACCTTAGCCGGCACCTGTGACGCGACTGTGAGTTTGAGAGAAATAAAATGAGAGAGTCTCATCAGTGAAAACCTTAATCGGCACCGTGAGACGATTGTGAGGTTGAGAGAATAAATGAGAGAGTCTTATTGGTGAAAACCTTTCGAGGCACCGTGAGGCGATCGTGAGGACTATCAGAAAAGAGAAAAGCAACAAAAAAGAGTATCGGTTTTGGGTCAAAGGCAATCCAGCGTCAGAATAATGATTGGAGCGAACTGGGTCAGAGTTTAAATACATGGCATGGCCAGCGGAATCAGCCAGCAAATACCCAGATAAGTTCTAACTACCAGCTCATGATAATGAAAGTTGAAACAACACTGGATCAGAAAGGAAGAGTTGGGAAGGAAATAAGGAAGCTTGGCAAACATGGCCAAAGGAAAAGAAAACAAAACAAAAATGGAAAAAGTGAGAAAACAAAACAAAAAGGAAAAAAATGAGAAAATACAAAAAGAGTTTGCATGGGACAAGCAGTTAGAAGTCATGCAACATCAGAAAAGCAAAAACAAAGGAAGCAATAAGAAGCGGGGACGGCAGATGCCAGTTGCTAGCAGTTTATATCTAATAAATTTTGTTTCATGATTCATGCAGGAACAAAGTGTCATTATTTAAAGCGAATGTGACCAATGTGGAAAAATAGAAAACACCCAAAAAAGAGGAAAGTTTGACGATAAGTGGAGAAATTCACAGATGAGAGACAATTGGTAAAAGAAAATACCAAAAAGAGGAAGTTTTGAACCATTGTTGAAATCAGGGTGCCCGCCTGGAAAATGGAATGGCATTTTACTTTAAGTTTTAGTTGTAGTTTTAAATTGTTGTTGAAGTCGGGGTGCCCGCCCGAAGAATGGTATGGCAATTTATTTTTTAAGTTTTTGTTGAAATCAGGGTGCCCGCCCGAAGAATGGAATGGCATTTTACTTTAAGTTCTAATTGATGTTTTAAATCATAGTTGAAGTTTTAAATTGTTTTTGAAATCGGGGTGCCCGCCCGAAGAATGGTATGGCAATTTATTTTTAAAGTTTGTTGTTGAAGTCGGGGTGCCCGCCCGAAGAATGGTATGGCAATTTATTTTTAAAGTTTGTTGTTGAAGTCAGGGTGCCCGCCTGGAGAATGGAATGGCATTTTACTTTAAGTTTTAGTTGAAGTTTTAAATTGTTGTTGAAGTCGGGGTGCCCGCCCGAAGAATGGTATGGCAATTTATTTTTAAGTTTTTGTTGAAGTTTTAAATTGTTGTTGAAGTCGAGGTGCCCGCCCGAAGAATGGTATGGCGATTTATTTTAAGTTTTAGTTGAAGTTTTAAATTGTTGTTGAAGTCGGGGTGCCCGCCTGGAAAATGGAATGGCATTTTACTTTAAGTTTTAGTTGAAGTTTTAAATTGTTGTTGAAGTCGGGGTGCCCGCCCGAAGAATGGTATGGCAATTTATTTTTTAAGTTTTTGTTGAAGTCAGGGTGCCCGCCTGGAAAATGGAATGGCATTTTACTTTAAGTTTTAGTGGAAGTTTTAAATTGTTGTTGAAATCGGGGTGCCCGCCCGAAGAATGGTATGGCAATTTATTTTTAATGTTTGTTGTTGAAGTCGGGGTGCCCGCCTGGAAAATGGAATGGCATTTTACTTTAAGTTTTAGTTGAAGTTTTAAATTGTTGTTGAAGTCGGGGTGCCCGCTAGAAGAATGGTATGGCAATTTATTTTTTAAGTTTTTGTTGAAGTCAGGGTGCCCGCCTGGAAAATGGAATGGCATTTTACTTTAAGTTTTAGTTGAAGTTTTAAATTGTTGTTGAAGTCGGGGTGCCCGCCCGAAGAATGGTATGGCAATTTATTTTTTAAGTTTTTGTTGAAGTCAGGGTGCCCGCCTGGAGAATGGAATGGCGATTTATTTTCGAAATTGTTGTTGAAGTCGGGGTGCCCGCCCGAAGAATGGTATGGCGATTTATTTTCGAAGTTTGTTGTTGGAGTCAGGTGCCCGCCTGAAGAATGGAATGGCAATTTAATTTCTGTTAGGCGCCCACCTTCTAATACGGGAATACTTTTCTGCATTCGCATTGCACGTTTAATTTCAGTTAGGTGCCCACCTTCTAATACGGGAATATTTTTCTGCATTCGCATTGCACGTTTAAATTCTGTTAGGTGCCCACCTTCTAATACGGGAATACTTTTCTGCATTTGCATTGCACGTTTAATTTCAGTTAGGTGCCCACCTTCTAATACGGGAATACTTTTCTGCATTTGCATTGCACGTTTAAATTCTGTTAGGTGCCCACCTTCTAATACGGGAATATTAAAAAAAAAAGAAAGAAAAATATGAAAAAAAGAAGAAAAAAAAAAAGAAAAAAAAATGAAAAATTCGGACATTCAATAACATGATGTGCCCAGTCACCATACTGGGGCAGAAAAATCTTTCTTTGGTTGTTTATTTAGTCACAAGCAGGGGTCCACCTGGAGAAAGGACGAAATATTTCATATTGAAGAGGTTGAACAAGTCAAGGCAATAACAGGAATGCCGGTGAAAAGTTGAACATGTTCAAGGCGATAACAAGAATGCTATTGGAGCGAAGATACAAGTTGAAGGCAATAACGAGAATGCCGTTGCAAGGAATACAAGACACAAGATCAAGAAAATACAAAAAGACAAGTTGGAAGACATAGATAGGATTTTTGTAATTCATAGGTTGTAGCTTAGGCTAGCTCCTTTTATCTTTACCCTGGTGTAATAAGGAGTCAGTCAGCAATGACAGCAGTAACAACAGCAACAACAGTGAGATCACAGTCCTTGGTAGTCCCAGCTACCAGACCTTCCCGAACTACACTGACCTGATTCCTGTTTAGCCCAGGATATGTAGGCAACCTCTAAAGCAGGGTGCGGTCAAAGCTTTTCAAAATGCTTCACAATGGAATACTCGAACGAGTAAAAATCGTTCATAGTTGCTCACTTATCTTTGCACGGAAACTCTTCGTGTCCCCGAGCAAAGAGGGGCAGCTGTGAGCACGTGATTTTTACCCTACACCTGAGTTATTCCTATAAAATTCAAAATAAATAATTTTTCCTTATTTTTTAAATTTTGTGTGAATTTGTGTTAGGTGTTTGCATGTTATTTGTGTGTGATAAATGAAAATACAAAAAAAATTAATTGCATCTTTAGGAAGTTAATTCATTTTCTAACAAATTAAAGAAAAAAAAATCAAAAAAAAATTAGTTAACTTTTAAATTGAAAATTGTCAAAAAAGAGGTAATTAGTTTAGTTTTAATTAATTCCAAATAATTACAAAGTAGGAAGAATATAAAAAAAAATACAAAAAACAAATCAAAATACAACAAAATACAAAAATACAAGTTAGGATAATAATAAGAGAAACAAAGAACAAACAATTGGGCCAAACCAGTAGCCCAAACCGGCCAGCCCTGCCCAGCCGCCCAACAGCCCAAAATCCCTGCCCAAACCCAATTAAAAAAAAACCGGTCCAGTCATATGTGAAATCACAACCGTTCATAAGCCTTGATCCAACGGCTATAATCAATTATTACATTTTAATACACAAAACCTTAAAAAAACCTAACTCATTCCTTAACATAACACATTAGACATAAACTGATCTCCCCTATGCCTCCTTGTCCAAACCGTCACTCTCTCTTCTTCTTCACTGCCGCCGCTAGGGTTCCGCCACCCATGGCGGCGCCCGGCGTCCTTTCACGGCCAAACCAACGTCAAAACAATCCACATGACCCCCTCGTCCCATTTCTTCAAGCCGTCTCCTTCAAACACCAACGAAACACCCCAAAAATTAAACCCTAGTTGCGCCTGCCACCCACTACCCATGGCGGCGCCGCCTTAAAAAACCCATAAAACACACACGCCCTCATTCTTCTAACACTCCTCATGCCGTGACACCAAGAATCGAGTCAACAACCGCCGGTATCTCCAAGAAACGAGGCTAGCCCGAGAAAAATCAAGAAAAACATCGAGGAAAATTCCAGAAAAGGCTCGCGTGAACAATAATCAGGAAATAATGAAGAAATTCAGAAAGAAAAAAAAAAGAAACCAAAAAGGAAAAAAACAGAAGCGGCAGTGAGCTAAGTATTTCATCTTTGTGTCTTTATTTGTGTTTTCTTATTTGTTTGCATGATTAAGTTCTTGTTTCTCTTTTTCTTTTTCCAATTTCTGATTTATTTCTTTAAAGTAATTAGGAAATTAGGAATTATGTTTGTTTGATTGGCTAATCTTAATTTCTATTTTCCATGCTTCATCTTGGTCCGATTATGATAATGTTGAATCTGTTAATTTCTGTTTTCGGTCATTTTTCTGATTTTCGGATTTCTCATGATTAGTTCCTCTATTTTTCTGTTAGTTTCTGATCTTATTAGTATAGTTTTAACAATTTGTAGATTTATTAGTATTGGATTTCTGTTAAAATTGTTGACTTCCGTTAATTTTTAGATCTTCTTTTAGTTTCTGTTAATTTTTGCTCTTTTTAGATTTCTGCCATTTTTCTGATTTTCGGATCTCTGATTGAATTGTTGATTCTGTAGGAATAATAGTATTATAAGTGTTTTAACTTGTTTCAAAGGATCAGTGAAAGTCGTTTAATTGATTGATTGAATTGTGTTGGTAATCTCTTAGGATGTATTGGTTATAGCTGTAGTTAGTGATTAAGCTCGATTAACGAATTCGACTTTAGACTAATTTAGATTCAATTAAGTCGATAATTGAAATCACACGATTCGTAGCAACCTGAGGCGTTTTATAAAATAGAATCAATTGCGGTTAGTTGTCTCGATTAATAAGACTCACCATCTATCAATTGTTCCCCCGAGTCTTGTTAATCGGATAATTAATCATAAGTGGCCATATTTGTAAGATTGCCTAGGGTTGACTATAGTTGAAATGTGATTTTAATTAGTGAATTAATCTGAATTTTAATTAGTTAAAAGGGCTAATTGGCTAGTTGAGCAATAGTCACTTAATTGTGGCTATTTGCTAAATACAAATCTGAAAATGGGTTAAAATATGAGTAAAATACAGAAATTAGGAATGTAATAAGTCTTGAGAAGTAGGGGTAAATTGGGGAAAGGGAGTTGGTAAACTTGTAATAAGGTTAATAGGAAAAGGGTGCAATTGGAAAGGAAATTGGTATAATTGTGATAAACATAGAGCTTTTAGGACAATTTGGGCATGACAAAAGGTATTTTAGTAGATAATAAAAGGAAATGAGGGCACAATAGGTAATGCAAGGGAAATAGAACATGGTAGAGTATTCTAGAATGGGTCTTAGTGTAGCTTTCACTAGAATAATTGCACTAACTTGTGCAACAAGCTAAAAATTGAAGGGGTTTTAGTGAAATAGTAATTTTCAGATTTTTTCTCTTTTAGGCCTATAAATTGGTAATTTCAGCTTTAATAATGAGGGGGTTCCATCTGATTTTTAAGGTCTCTTTAGAATTTTTGAACCATATGAACCCTAGAAAAATCCCAAAAAATATTTTTAAATTCCAGATCTGAAATTAATATTTCAGATTCATTTTCTTCTCTTTTCTTTTCAAATACACATCCAAAAATCCAAAAACAATAAGAGAATTCATCATAAAACAGTAGGACACTGTTATTTGAGTGAAATTTGGTTGCAAAACAAGTTGAAATTCTGAAAATCTTCCTGGGTCTTCTCACTGTCGATTTCAATTGCTGCAGTTGGTTGTTGAACTATGATGTGTTGCTGTTGATATTGCTGCTCACTTATTCTTAGTGCTGACCTCAAACCCTGTTGAATTCTGTTGATTTCAGGTACATTTTTACCCCCTGGCAGCATGAAGTTTCAATTGCTGCATTTACATCATTGTAAAATCACTGAAGTTTTGATATAATAGATTGTTTTGTTTTAACATTCAATTGCTGTTTGTAGTATTAATGATGGATTTTTGTTCATTGAATCTGTGTCCGCGCTTATAGGCTTTTGTTAACAATACAATTTGTAATCACATAGGATATTTGGGCTGTTGAACACGTGAGTTTGAAGAACAGTAGTTCATAATTGCAATGATGGGTGTAATAATTATAGTAGGGATTGAAATAGTCAATTAATGGATTAGTTATTTTACATGCTGCTAGATAGTCGAAAAAGGTCACTTAGATGTAGTTGAATTAGCTTACTGTTTATCATTTGATTCAGTTTGTGCCTCATCCCTTAATTTGGGTTATTAATAGTATTTAAAATGGCTCAATTAGTAGGTTAAATTTCTAATTAGCTAATAATAATGACATATGGATTGCCAAAAATCTGGGCATACTTGGCCCAACTACACTGTAATGCCCTGAATGAGACTGTCAAGAAAAAGGGGCAAACGCATGGGCTATCAGCCCAATTATATCTTCCGTATCGGGCTCATTTGAAGCCCAAAAGTTCTGAAGACTAGTTTAAGCATAACTGAAAAAGCCCCTTTAAAATAAATTAGGACCTTTGTTCATTTATAGATACCAATTGAATATAAAATCATAGTCATGTTAGGTTTGATCTTAAACAAAATAATGAGACGAGCCTCGCTAGAAAACAAAACATACGGGGCCCTCAAATAATTGGTATAAATCATGCAGACTCGGAAGGACCGTTTAGTAAACTTCACGGTCTTTCCAAAAGTTAATCAAGCCGATAGACTACTTTAGGGTACGATTTTAATATACTTTCCTATGAATGAGTGTGCACTTGGTGCGACTCAAATCCAAATCTCGGCAAAGCCGAAATACACCGAAAGTCATAGGCGTACTGGTTGCGGTATGACTCGAGGAGTATTTTCGCGATGTCGCAAATTTCATAAAAATAATACTTAACGTAAAAAAGCACTATATATGTTGTAAAAATCTATAATTAAGTCAAACAAAAGTCAAGAACGACAGTGGAGCGACCGTGCTAAAACCACGGAATCCGGGAATGCCTAACACCTTCTCCCGGGTTAATAGAGTTCCTTATCCGGACCTCTGCTTCGCGGACATTTTAAGAGTCAAAATTCCTCGGATTCGGGATTAACCGGTGACTTGGGACACCATTGTCATTCCCAAGTGGCGACTCTGATTAATCTCTAATAAAATCCCGAACCGATTGTCCTTTAATTGGAAAAACTCCTTCCCTTACGTTATTTTATCCGTTTCGGGTAATTGAACGTCGGGGTATACCCTACAAGTGTATTTATACGCATTTAAGTAGTGTGGGGTAGTAAAAAGGGAGGTGTGACACTATGTGCGGGACGTCAGTGTTGACACTCCCTCTATTGATTCTGTTCATGTAGTACGTGACTTTGCTGATGTATTTCCAGCTGATCTTCCGAGCATGCCGCCCGACAGAGATATTGACTTTGCTATTGACTTGTTGCCGGGCACTCAGCCCATTTCTATTCCACCGTACCGTATGGCTCCTCCTGAGTTGAAGGAGTTGAAGGATCAATTACAGGAGTTATTGGGCAAGGGTTTTATTCGACCTAGTGTTTCGCCTTGGGGTGCTCCTGTATTATTTGTGAAGAAAAAGGACGGTTCTATGCGTATGTGTATTGACTATCGTCAGTTGAACAAGGTTACAGTGAAGAACCGGTATCCTTTGCCCCGTATTGATGATTTATTTGACCAGCTACAGGGCGCACATGTGTTTTCTAAGATTGATTTGCGCTCTGGATATCACCAGCTGAAGATTCGGGAGCCAGATATCCCGAAGACTGCCTTCAGGACCCGGTATGGTCACTATGAGTTCCTCGTGATGTCTTTTGGGCTGACTAATGCCCCAGCAGCCTTTATGCATTTGATGCACAGTGTGTTCAGGCCTTATCCGGACTCGTTCGTGATTGTCTTCATTGATGATATTCTAGTATATTCCCGGAGCCGGGAAGAGCACGAGTAGCATTTGAGGATAGTGCTTCAGATCCTGAGGGAGAAGCAGCTTTATGCCAAGTTCTCTAAATGTGAATTCTGGTTGAGTTCTGTGGCATTTTTGGGCCACGTGGTGTCGAGTGATGGTATTCGAGTAGATCCAAGGAAGGTGGAGGCCGTGCAGAGTTGGCCCAGACCCTCCTCCGCTACTGAGATTCGCAGTTTCCTTGGTTTGGCGGGCTATTACCGTCGTTTCGTAGAGGGGTTCTCTTCGATTGCAGCACCTATGACCAGATTGACCCAAAAGGGTGCCCTTTTTCAGTGGACAGACGAGTGTGAGGCGAGCTTTCAGAAGCTCAAGACAGCTTTGATTTCGGCCCCTATATTGATGTTGCCTACAGGTTCGGGGTCCTATACTGTATATTGTGATGCCTCACGAGTTGGACTCGGTGCGGTATCGATGCAGGACGGTAGGGTGATTGCCTACGCGTCGAGACAGCTGAAGGTGCATGAGAAGAATTACCCTGTTCATGATTTGGAGCTAGCCGCCATTGTTCACGCCTTAAAAATTTGGCGTCATTATTTATATGGGGTTCCTTGTGAGATCTACACTGATCACCGGAGCTTGCAGCACTTGCTTAAGCAGAAGGACCTGAATATGCGTCAGAGGAGATGGTTGGAGCTACTAAAGGACTATGATATTATTATTCTCTATCATCCGGGCAAGGCTAATGTGGTTGCCGATGCTTTGAGTCGTCGAGCAGAGAGTTTGGGGAGTTTAGCATATCTACCAGCTTCAGAGAGGCCTATGGCGATGGATGTTTAGGCTTTAGCCAGACAGTTTGTTAGACTGGATCTTTCGGAGCCCAGCCGGATTCTGGCTTGTGTGATTTCTCCGTCTTCTCTATTTGACCGCATCAGGGAGCGTCAGTTCGACGACCCCCATTTTCTTGTCCTTCAAGATAGAGTTCGGCGTGGTGATACTCAAGATGTTACCATCGGGGATGATGGAGTCATGAGGATGCAGGGGCGTATCTGTGTGCCCAATGTAGATGATCTTCGAGAGCCGATTCTAGCAGAGGCCCATAGTTCGCGGTATTCCATCCATCCGGGTGCCGCGAAGATGTATCAGGACTTGAAACAGCATTACTGGTGGAGGCGGATGAAGAGGGATATAGTTGATTATGTTTCCGGATGCCTCAACTGCCAGCAGGTGAAGTATGAGCATCAGCGTCCGGGTGGATTGATGCAGCGAATTGAGATTCCCGAGTGGAAATGGGAGCATTACCATGGACTTTGTATCCGGACTTCCACGGACGGTTAGGAAGTTTGATTCCATTTGGGTCATTGTGGATCGGCTGACCAAGTCCGCCCATTTTATACCGGTGAGCACTACATATTCATCGAAGCGACTGGCGGAGATCTATATCAGGGAGGTAGTTCGGCTGCATGGTATTCCAGTTTCCATCATTTCAGATAGAGGCACTCAGTTCACTTCACGGTTCTGGAGAGCTGTACAGGAGGAGTTAGGTACTCGGGTGGAGCTGAGCACAGCATTTCACCCCCAGACTGATGGGCAGTCCGAGCGCACTATTCAGATTTTGGAGGATATGCTCCGTGCGTGCGTGATTGAGTTTGGAGGTTCGTGGGATCACTTCTTGCCACTGGCGGAGTTTGCTTATAACAACAAGCTACCAGTCTAGTATTCAGATGGTACCGTACGAGGCCCTATATGGTAGGAGGTGCAGGTCTCCCGTGGGTTGGTTTGAGCCGGGCGAGGCCAGATTGCTAGGTACTGATATGGTTCAGGAGGCTATGGATAAGGTCAAGGTGATTCAGGACAGACTTCGTGCAGCCCAGTCTAGACAGAAGGGTTATGCGGACAAGAAGGTTCGCGATGTGGCTTTCATGGTTAGTGAGCGGGTTCTTCTTCGAGTCTCGCCCATGAAGGGCGTTATGAGGTTTGGGAAGAAAGGAAAGCTGAGTCCTAGACTTATTGACCCTTTGGAGATTTTGAGGCGTGTTGGGGAGGTTGCTTATGAGTTGGCCTTACCTCCCAGCCTAGCCGGAGTTCACCCCGTATTTCATGTCTCCATGCTCCGAGATACCATGGTGACCCGTCGCATGTGTTGGATTTCACATCTGTTCAGCCAGACAAGGATCTTGTCTTATGTTGAGGAGCCAGTAGCCATTCTAGACAGGCAGGTCAGGAAGCTAAGGTCAAAGAAAATCGCTTCGGTAAAAGTTCAGTGGCGAGGCCAGCCGGTCGAGGAGGCGACTTGGGAGATCGAGCAGGATATGCGCAGCCATTACCCTCATCTTTTCACTATTCCAGGTATGTTTTCTATGCTCGTTCGAGGACGAACGAATCTTTAAGTGTGGGAAGATGTAACGACCCGACCGGTCGTTTTAGAAAATTACGCCCAATCCCTAATTTAACTGTTCCCCTAAGTTCATTTCTGCTATTGTGGTTTGCCGGGAGAGTCGGTTCTGAAATTTGGAACATTTTGGGACACTTAGTCCCTGAATGGGAGCTTTAAAGCTAGAAAATGGTCCGAAGCCGGAACAGTGTTAAGACGATCTCGGAACGGAAGTCCGATGGTTCCATTAGCTCCGTTAGGTGATTTCGTGGTTGGGAGCGCGTTCGGAATGTATTTTGGAGGTCCGTAGCTCAATTAGGCTTGAAATGCCGAAGTTTGAAATTTTGGCGAATCCGAACGATAGGTGAGATTTTGATCCGGGGGTCGGAATGGAATTCCGACAATTTCTGTAGCTTCGTTATGTGAATTTGGATATGTCCGCAAAGTTTTAGGTCATTCGGACGTCGTTTGGTCGGGTTTTAGATCGAATGTGCAATTCGGAAAGTTTTAAGAAATTTAGGCTTGAATTCGATGTGAATTATGGGTTTTGATGTTGTTAGACGTGTTTTTATGATTTGAACGAGTTCATATCGTGTTTTGGAGTATGTTGGTGGTTTTCGTTGGGGTCCCGGAGCCACAGGATGAATTCGGGGGTCCAAACGGACCAATTTGTGCCAAAAGGCACTGCTGTTCTGCTGCAATAACTGCAGAACAATTTTGCTCTCCGCGATCGCAGAGATGGCCATGCGATCGCGTAAGGGAGAAATCCTGAGCTCTGCGATCGCGAAGTAAAGCCTGCGATCGCGATCGCGAAGTAAAGCCTGCGATCGCGTGAGGTTTCATGCGATCGCGTAGGGTATTGGTCGGAAGCAGTGCGATCGCGTGAGGGAGTATGCGATCGCGTAGGGCAGTTTGGGGAGCCGGACGAGTTTGTTCTTCGCGATCGCGTTAGTACATTTGCGATCGCGTAGGGTTGCTGAGTTGTTCACTACGATCGCGTCCAGGGTTACGCGATCGCGTAGAGGAAAATTTGGCCGCCCATATTTTGTGCATCGCGATCGCAAGCCCAGTGCTGCGATCGCGTAGAGTAAAATGGCCTGGCAGTGACTTTAAGTCCAGAACATTTCAGTCGCGGCCTAACACACCAAAACCGCCATTGTTGAGCTCCCAAGAGAGGATTTTGAAGGGGAAACGCTGGGATATCATCGGGAAATCATCGGGGGTAAGTTTCTTGACCTTAATTCGTTGGTTTATCATGAAATCCGTGATTATTTCACCGAAATTGGAAGATTAAAGGTGGGTTTGAGCCCTAGGCCTAAATGTTAGAAAATCTCCTGATTTGAGTGGGCAAATGGAGTCCGATTTTGGTAAATGTTATATGCCTAGACTCGTATTGAGATAAGGAACCCGAATATATAATTTTCGTGATTTTTCGATAAGCGTACCGAAAGTCGGGTTTTGGCAACTTGTGGGTTTTGGCGTATTTTGAGTTGTTTTGATTGGGTAATGCCCAATTGACCTATTTTGATATGATTCTATTGATTTTTATCAGATTTTACACTCGTGGAGGCCGACATTCGCGGCAAGAGAGTTGTTTCATAGCGGTTTTGTACCGGAGTCGAGGTAAGTGGCTTGTCTAACCTCGTGTGGGGGAATTTTCACCCCTAGGATATTATGTGATAGTTTAAATGCCTTGTACGCGATGTGACGGGCGTGTACATGCGCTGGTTGTTGAACACGTACTTTATTTAAAATGTTCGATGAGCGATATTCCTGTCTTTGGCCTGTTAATTTGATATTTTTACCGGTAGTGGTTAGAAAAGCATGATTAGGTAGCACTTAACTGTTTAGTTGCCTAATTGCCTTATTTGAACTCCTTGATAATTATTGGCACTATTTTCGGTGAACTTATAGTTAAGCATAATTATTCTCTTTGTGGATTCCTTTATTGGCTGTGCTTGTGGACTGCGGGTTCGATTCCCGGAGACCCAGGGCTGTGGGTTCGATTCCCAGAGACCCGGCGTGATATTGGTAGGGACTACGGGTTCGATTCCCGAGATCCCGAGTTATTGGTAGGGACTACGGGTTCGATTCCCGAGATCCTGAGTTATTTGTAGGGACTGCGGGTTCGATTCCCGGAGATCCCGAGTTATTGATTATTTATCGAGACATGGGCTGCGGGTTCGATTCCCGGAGACCCAGAGGTACTGTCAATGGGGACTGTGGGTTCGATTCCCATAGGTCCTGGACTTGTTTTACCGAGTTGGTCATTTGTTGTTAGTTTAAATTGTAGACGATCGCAGTAATCATCTTATTGTTGTTATTTCGAAAATTATTATTCATTTAACTGCTTATTATTGTTATTACCATTGTATTATTGTTTCTCAGTAGGGCCCTGACCTTCCTCGTCACTACTCCATCGAGGTTAGGCTTGGCACTTACTGAGTACCGCCGTGGTGTACTCATGCTACTCTTCTGCACACTTTTGTTGTGCAGATCCAGGTACATCAAGACAGGCTCACACCAGGTGATTCAGCAGCGCTTTGGGAGACCTCGAGGTATGATCTGCTACGCCCGCGGATCTGGAGGCCTTCCTTCTATTCTAGTGCTAGTAGATGTCTTTCCTTCATTCCGTTGTTAGATACTCCTTTTACATAGAGCTACAATTGTATGACCTCTTTTAGCCTGTGTTACCCGTGGGATTCCGGGTCTTGGTAGTGTTTTAAACAGTGTATTTGACTGGTGTATGTGCCAAGCGGCACGGATTACATTCCTTTCATCTTATTTTCCGCTAATTCTTATTAAATGTTCATAAACTGGTATATTCCGCAACGTGTTAGGCTTACCTAGTCGTGGGGACTAGGTGCCATCACGACATATTCACGATTGGTAAACTAGGGTCGTGACAATTTTGAACATTCTTGCTATGTTTCTAGTCCGTACAGATATGAGGATTCATATGGGCACAATATTGACTCTAGTTGTGATGAATACCTTTATTATAATAAAAATAAATTGAGATAACCACCTAAATGAGAGAATGGCAGTTTAGAAGAGCTTGTGTATAAGTTCATAAATAAGCGAGAAGATAGATTTACACAAGATAATGAAGTCATTAAAAACCTAACAATGAAAGAAAGTCAAATAATAAGTACATTTTTAAAAAGCTCATTGCGTTTTAATGGTGAATATATAGAGGAGATACCCTGCGAGAATAAGCCTACTCAAGAGGATGGGCGTCTATAGAGGAAGATTTTCACGGTACAAGAGGACTCTGGTTTAACAGAGATGTTTGAAAATAAGGTTGTGATTGAGTGTGAAGCAACGACACAAAAGTTCAAACCCTCATCCACCTTTCCACATCTACAACACATAGTAGAAGAGAATGAGAAATAAATGGTCTTGGACATATCAGAAGAAACCTTGCGTCTTTGTTTTCTTATTCTAACCTTGATCACATGGATTTTATTTTTGGGTATTTACAAGAATATGTATGGATTGATCCTGTGAAATAATACAGGAACAAGTTGAGGATGATCATGAACGAGCAATTCACCGCTCAAGATGAGGACAAGAAAGAAAGAAAAAAACGGGTCTTTCAGGTATCCTCAGAAGAATTAGGCTTAGTGAGCTTCATAAATAAACCCAAGGAGCGAAAACGAGGAATGAACTCAGAATTAGGGGTGTAGTTCATAAGTTCTCGAAAAAGAAAAAAATTCAGGAAAGTTTTCTCTACCTTATGCTTTTTAATTGGGTGTCATGGGGACATGCCATAACTTAAAGAGTGGGGTGGGAGATATTTGTACATTTTATGTATATTAGTTTTAGTTTTACTTTTGTTAGTTTGAGTAGTTAGTGATAGGAAAAAAATTGAAAAAACATAAAGAATTTAAAATTTTCGATTTTTCCCGATGATGGATATCATTCGATAGGTTTCTTGATAGATTAAAGTCGAAGGAAAAATATAAAAAGATTTTCTTTTGGTAGGTAATGTACTAATTCCCCCTTGGTTTTCTTTGTGTCGCGGTTATTTTCTAAGGGTTTTGTTTGAACCAGTTGTAGTTAGTTTTTAGTTTTGTTAGGAGTAGGAACCCTTGCACTATGATTTGAAATTGAAGCAATATATCTTGATTTTGTTATGCCTTGAGAACAGTGAGTATATTAGTTGTGACGCTTAGGCTTAGTTTTTGACTCTTGTATAAGTACCTTAAATTATATGATGTTATCCTTGCTTAACTGCTTTGACTAGAGTATCCTGATGAGTCCAATCTCGAGTGAGTTTTGTGTCAAGTGTGTATGAGGTTTTTGTGTTATTCGGTGCATCACATTTAATATCTAGAACTTGCCCCATGTATTTGCAAAGCAAAGTAGTAGTTTTATTCAGTCTTGGAAGTGATATATGCATTTCTTTGTTGAGCCAATGATATGCTTGTACCCACCTATATGTATCTTAGTTAATCCCTTTGATCCTGTAATCCTTTTTCCTTGGAAACCACATTACAAGCCCCACCCATTTGTTTGAATTAACCATCTATTTGAACCTTTTCAGCACTTATGAGCACTTGAATTGGTATGAACTTTGTAAAAATTGAAGTATGGGGTGTTTAGGTTGGATTTTGAATGGAACTATTGAAATAAGGAGAAAGGTGCAATGTTTTTTGAAAAATTAAGAGCCACTTGAATTTAAAAAGGAAAGAAAAGAAAAAAATTACAGCTGTATTGTTGTGCAATATTCCTTGATAGCTGTAACTCTTGATGTAATTGTGCTTAGGGAATTATGGAGTTTCTATATATTGATGTGAAAGTGGATTAATGGTTTGACATAAGTGTGGGGGTTTAAATATTAAAGTGTATGTATTAAAGTGCTTAGGGAGGTATAGTCACTCTTATAGTTAAATGTATCCTACTCGTCCTGCAGCCTACATTACAACCAATTAAAGTCCTACCTAATCCTTGGCTTAATGAGCTCAATTAGTAGAGTAGTACACTACGGGCAAGACTATGGTTCATCTTTTGTGGCCCATGAATGTTATTAGTGAGCGAATTCTTTCTCTCTTGAGTTCCCATTTTTTCTTAATTTTTAGTATGTGTGGACCTACTCTCTATTGTGGTGTGAGGGTACTTGATTCATAAAGGAAAGGTAATATCATTGACCTCTATGTTAGAGTAAGTGAGTGGGTGGTGAAAAAAACATGGTACTTGTGAGTCAGTTCTTAAGGCAGGGATGTTACATTATTATGCTTAGTCTATTATTCTTGGTATGATGAGTTGGGAGAATTGTTTTAAAAGGTCATGTCTATATGAAGTGCAGCTTGATTTCTCGAGGACGAGCAATGGTTTTAGTATGGGGTGCAGATGGTAGGTTAATTTCTCGTATTTTAGTCGTTTATTACACTTCAATTTACTGTACTTTAATTGACTTTGAGCTTAAATCGATAGTGTTCTTCACTAATTGTGTGTTTTATGCCTTGTAGGAGTGACTGGGAGTGATGTATATGTTTTAGAGCTAAGTCGAGCTATTTGGAGCTTTGAAGCCCCATGGGATTAAGTCGGGATCGCATTCGGGGGTCAAGAACCGCGTCTAGAGGGCAAAAAGTCAAGAAAAAGCCAAGTTCTCAGAAAATTGCACTGCCATGGCACGTAATGCACTGTGGCTCTGCATTTGTGTTACCTGTTGAATTTGCAAGCTCTCCGAAGTTCCTTACAAATACCATGTGTGGTACGTCACCCCATGCGGCGCACCTATGTATTTTTTCCCAGAGCTATATCCTATTTCAGCTAGGAGAAGGTGGTTTCGTTTGGGCCCAACCCTACTTACTACTTAGTATAAATATATGTAAAAATGTTATTCTGGGAATTTTGAAACATCTTACACCTAAGGAAGCTCAGAAGGGGGTGGACAAGCAAAAGCGCAAGGATTTCATCATTCAATCCTCACTCAAGACACGGATTTGGATCGTTCATGTTTCTCTTTAACTTAAACACATTTGTGATGAATTACTCCATATCTATTGAATAGCTCTCTTTAGGGTTTGATGGATTTGGTGTATTGATCTTTGTTCGTGGGTATTAACTCTAGTTTTATGTAGTGAATTGTTTTGGATGTTTTAATCGTTGCATCTATATTCACTTGTTCATGTAATCGAGAGAGACATAACTTGTGATATCTTTGCATTCTATTTTGTTAGTTGCATTCATTAATTCTTCTTATAAATCGGAAGAGGCTACTTGAATTTTAGATTAAACCTAGTTAGGAGGATAATCGAGAGAGTTTCTCCTAAAGACCAATCCACTACGAATTCTTGCATATCTTCACCGAGTTTAAATTAGTTCCTCTTGTGAGGTCGAGACTTTTGAGATAGGAGTTTCTACTAAATGTTTGAACTAATAATCAAGTTAATTCGAGAGACTCACTTAAATATTAGAAGTGAATTAACTAGAGTTAGATCCCAAATAATTATCTTGCACATATCTTGTAAAAACCCTTTCTTTTTCCATTGATAACCTTCTTTGCTCATTACTTGCCTCGATTGTCATTAGTCAATAGCTATAGAATATTAGTTAATTTTAAAATAATCACAAACCTCTCAATGGTTGATCATCTTGTCTAGAAATCTAACTACAAACTACGATAATATTGTTTAACTCCAATCCCCGTGGTTACGGTATTATATTTTACTATATTCAAATAATGAGCATATTTAAGCGTGTGTTTTCAAAACAGCCATTCAAGACATACACGATGATGGTAGAGGGAGAGATTCCACAACTGCTCGAATTGAAAGAACAAAGAAGAAAAAGGTTTAGGAGGAACCAATTAGTTAGCCTAGCAACTTTCACTAGCCAGCGAGGTCGCTAACACTTGGGCGACAATTCTTGCTGACAGATTTAGAGAGGTACAACCCAGCCGTGCTGAGGTAGTTTAGTGAATGAAAATGGTGGATGTGGTTTACCTAGAGTGTGGTGGATGCAAATGAATACCTTGTCCTAGAATTCTTCGCCAATGTGGCGCATATTAAAAAGGGGACAACGGTGACAAAAGTGCGAAACCTCAAAGTGCGATTTGATCAGCACACAATGAGCATATACTTGGGCTTTGTTGATATCAAGCCAAAAGAATACCTAGAAAAGTGTGCACTTGGGGATGCAGTTCATCATTGGCTAGCGGATATTCTAGCTACACCAGGACCATCACCATGGATCACCATCGGGGTTCCTATCCAACGGAGAATACTGAGCTTCAAAGCAAAAGGGTGGCAATCATTTGTCTGCACCGGATTGGACCCGAGTCAAAATGAGACTCACTTGTCGATTCCTCAGACAATCTTAGTTGCTCTATTATGTTGGGGTACCCTATCAATATGGGTATCGTAATGTCGGCCAACATCTCAGTGATCGTCCGATAGGATAACTCTTCCAAACCGTATCCCAACACCATTATAAAATATCTTAGAGATGCGGGGGTGGAACCAAGGGATTATGATACAAAGGTGAGGCCAAATAAGTTTTTCTCATTGTACTCACTTATGGATGCGAACAACACAAAGAGAAAAAGTCAGTCATCTACCATCATAGGCTATTCTAGTGAGCGAACTGTGGTAGTTGCGGAGACAGTTGATATTCCATATACTTCGGCCGAGCCTTCCTCTAGTGTCGCAGATATGCCTCCACCATCATCTTCAGTCCCTACTGCAGTTCCTGCCACATCTTTCACCTTGGCATTAAAGTTGGTGCCTATGCCTATTATCCTACTTTCTATAATGAGAGTCTCCCAGACATTGGCGAGCCTCAGCAACTGGATGCAAACAACCACTACAAAGTTTTCTGACTTATCCAGTACTATTGCAACATAGTCTTCTGTTCAAGCACCCCAGTTTCTCCCGACCGTGGAAGAGACATTGAATAAGCTCCTAGAAAATCAGAACACTGTCATGGCAACTATGGTACATCACAGGCCAGTGTTCGAAGATCTGGGAAAATAAGTAAAGAAAATGAGAAAGTCCTAAGCCATCAATAAGTTAGTTTACAAGCTTCAGAGACAAGTGACCAAGCTTGTTGCAACCGAAGATCTCCCATTTGATATAGGGCCAAATCCTGCAGCACCATCAGCATCGATGGCACTAGCTGGCCAGTCTGAGGAGCCAAACCTTACTGATGATACAGCCGAGACAATGCGTCAGATGTTCACCAACCCAATAACGCCATAGTTGAGGATGATGAGATTCAATTGGATGAGACTGGGGGCAGTGACATTGTAGGGGACACAAAGATGTCCAAGGAGCCATAGGGAATTTTCTTTACTCTTTCGCCTCTTTTACTCTTATTTTGTTAAGCATTGTGGACAATGGTTATCATTATTCGGGGGGAGGGATGGAGTTTATTTTAGTGATCTTATTTGGTACATTCTGTGATATTTGGCCTGTAATAACTTGATATTATTTTCTTTTTCTTTCTTAGTGTGTATATATTCTGTCTCTTTCTCTCATTATGTGCACCCAATTATTTTTGTTTATTAGCTTCTTTATTTTTGTTCCTTTGTTAGTTCTTAGTTTGAGTTAGTATCTTCTTTATTTGATTTAGTAGCTTCCTTATATGTTTTATTAGGTAATAAGATTTTGGTTTTCTTAATGTCACAATTCTTTCCAAAGGTAGTTTTTGTGTAAACCGGGTGACTCGTCCCAACAATGGATGGCGTGACAACCTTCTTAAGGGAATGAGTTTATTTTGTGTTTAGGTAATAATAACGATAATAATAGTAGTAATGAATAAAAAAAAATACCTAATTAAGTCAATCTCAAAGATTTGTAAAGAAGAAAACGTCCTTCGCACAAGTTTTTTTGCTTCCTGCGTCCTTACTAAGAAAAAAGCGGCTCTTCGACCAAGAAGGCATTCTGGTAGGAAGGACGACCACTACATAAGTCGCCATCCATCCAGGAGAGAAGTAAGCTATCTTTCTTTGATCCCCCTTCCCGCTTCATTTGGCACCAACACACTTAACTATATGTTTATGGTTAGAGACAAGGTTTTTAAAAGGAAATAGATCTAGTTACTGACTTTGTGACTCCTGTGTTGAGATTGGTACTATCGGGCGGTCTAATTGGACCATAATGATCTTCAATCTTGAATGTGGCTATTGTGGCCCCTCAAATCTATCCTCTTTAACAATCTAGTTGCGTGAGGTGTGAAATGCTTTATTGCTAGTCCAAGTACCCGTGCGAAGGGTCTAAAACTTGTCCCGAATGTGTTTTAAGGTGAAATATTAAGTTTTGCTTGGCTTGAGAAGTGATTTTTGGCTTTCCTTGGCCTGTTTGAGTTTCCTATTGCCTATAACTGTTTTTTCTCCCTAGACAACACCTACGATCCTTTAGCCTTTCTTATTTGAAAACTATGTTACAAGGCTTTATCCGGTTTTTCGTGACCTTCTAACACTCATGTGAAACAAATGGTTCAAAATGTAAATTTAGGGGAGAGATAATGAAGTTTAAAGAGGTATTGAGGCAAAAAACAAGTGATCATTATGAGAAGAGAAGGCGAGAAAGAAAAGAACAAAACGAAAAATGCAAAAAAGTGAAGAAATGAAAGGGTTGAATGGATTCAAAAGGAGGTAATGAATCTAAAGTGAGAATTCAAAAAGGGGAGATAAATAATGAAATGATTAATAAAAATTGATGATAAGTCTCTCTAGTCTGCAATGAAAAGAAAATGCCTCTAAGAATTGGCAAGTGCGAGCCGAGAAATGATAGATGGAGTATTTAAGGAAGGTGTAACCACCTACCCATATTATATCAAACCCTAGTCCAAAAGCCTTCATTACATCCCCAAAGAAGTCTTACTTGATTTTGACCGAGTGAGTTGACATTAGTGGTGATCTACATGAGGGGCAAACCAATGGTACATGAAGTCGCACTTGTGACATTCTCTTGAGAAAGATGAGTGAGCCTTTTATAAATCTTTGAATCGAGTGTTAATTTCTTATGTGATCTTGGAAAATGGAAATTAGAGGAGAAAAAGTTTGGATTCCATCATGGCTTACATGGTTGAACAAGAATCCTTGATGAGTAAAGTCAATACTTGAAGCTCAAATGTCAAATTAGAGCTATATGTGCATAAATGATTAGCTCGTCGCCTTGTTGATAGTACATGAGTTGTGTAAGTAATTATTGTTCCCAACTAAGATGTGAATTGATCACATTTGACACGCTGAAATGGCCCTTAACTTTTGGAGGTGGAAAATAATTTATTTGCTTGAGGACAAGCAAAGACTTAAGTTTGGTGGAGTTGATAAGTAGTTATTTTGACTGCTTATTAGCGCCTTTCAACTTTTGTTTTAGTCTAAAAGCATTGAATTGTGTTCCCGAAACTACTAAAATTGTGCAAAATTGCAGGAATGATGGAATTTGATCTCCCGAGATGAAGTCCGACTCAAAAGAGAGTATCTGAAGCATAGGTTAATAAAGGACATAGAAACACAAATGTACGGCCCGCAAAAGGAATTTTGTGGCTGCAGAAGAAATTGCGGACCATAGAATTCCATCAATGGCTATAAACCAAGAGCAATATTGTAGCAGAACTTCGTGCAAAGTGCAGACCACATATGAATTGTGCCACCGTAGAAGAGTTGCCTTGCGGACGTCGTCCTAAATTGTGTAGATCGTAGAAGATTGCCTCTTGGCCGCAGTTCAGAAATGTGAGACTGCAAAACTCCACTTCCTGCTAGATGAACAAATCTGCAGACCGCACATGAAATCGTGCGGCTGCAGAATCTCCCGAGGGGCATTTTTGTTCGAGATTTTTAGCCTTGTATAAATAGATGAGTTTTACAAAATTAGGTTAATTTTGAACCTGTGAAGTTGTTGTAGCCATTTTTATTTACTACTTTAGGAAGTTTTACATTACTTTGGTGTATTTACATTAGACTTAATCATTTTAAGCTCCTATTATGAGTTCAATTAGTTTTTCTTCCATGTTTTCATCAAACTCCATTATGAGTAGCTATACATTTACTAGGTTTGTGACACAACCCTAGTGTGTAAACCTTACATGTATCTAATTTAGTATTTGTTTATGATTGTGTGTTGATTATTTAGCTTAGTTTATGCTTTAATTGCAGAATTAATGGTTGCAAACATTGATTCATGCCTATTTGACTTAGTCTCTACTTGAGAAAGATGGGCCTAGTCTAGGATAACTTAGCTAATGAGGAATTGAGTCAATTGAGAGATTGATTAACCTAATTGAAGAGTTCAACCTAGAGATAGTAATAACCCAACTTGAGCTCTTATCAATTGTTTTGTGTGATACCCGTTTGGTCTTGAGAAAGCTAAATTGGGTAAAACTACTCTTTGACCGAGAGGCATTGAGTGAGTAATTTAGAGTTGAGAGTTATAATATATCCCAATCAAAAAAGTAAGTATTAAAGTCTTTATCCTATTAGAAAACACCTAGGTCATGATGATAACCCTAGACCTTTTTTATCCATTTGGAAAAACTTTAAAAACAGTTATCTCTAGTCTTCTTTCTTTATTTTTCAATCATTAGACTGGCATTAGAAATAGAAAGAGAATCCTGTTGCAGAAATGAAATCTAGATAATCCAATTGCTCATTTGAAATATATAATCCTATTTCCCATCTTATCTCTCTATTGCTTCGACCCCGACTCTTATTTGGGTTTCTATTATTGCATATGGTCATTTTATATCTCTATTGAGGTGTGCGTATGGACATGATCATTGGGTTGAAAGGAGGAGTTTGGTCCCCATTAACCAAGATTGAGATGAATGAGGAGCTTACACAAGATACGATGAGGCTGATAAGATCAGCGGGGAAGTTAAAACTATGGAGAGAGTTCATGATTACAGACCACTCAATCCTATCAAAAGCCTTTACCAATTCAATTTATAGGATCATATGTGGGTTATTTCCTCCCATCTTCCCAAAGTGGGTGATGTATTCCTAGATTATGATGGCATTATCTGAAGCTCTCTTGTTGGATAGGAAGTTGGCTTGGCTGGGACCAATTATTTGGGTCGGGTAGGGCTTGATTCTATTAACCTGGATTTTGGTCACAGTTTTGTAAACAATATTACAAAGGCCTATAGGTCAGAATTTCTTTAGCATAGAGGCCTAGGGCATTTCGATATGATGCATAAGCGAGTCTCATTTATTTTAGGGTGCATTAATTTTTATTCCAAGTATTCTTTGTAGAACTGGATGATATTTTTTCCCACAATGTCCAAGTATTTTTGGTAAAAGAAAAGGTGCAGTCCATCAAGTACTAGTGTTTTAAATGGTTTAAAGGAGAAAATTGCTCTTTTAATTTCACTATCTCTTAGAGATATGGCCAGATTAGCCTTTTGAATTGTAGACAGTGCACGACTCTAAGAGTTTGGATGAGTGGTATTAGTGGGAGATTGTGTGTAGGAAGATGTGTAGAGAGCACTAAAGAATAGTAATAGAATTTTTTTATATCATGAGGCTTATATTGCCAATTACAGATTCATCTTTGAGGTAAAGAATCATGTTCTTCATCTTCTATTTAAAGTAAAAGTGTGGAAGAATATGGTATTGGCATCACCATCAGTAAGCCAGTTGATTATGGATTTCAATTTCAGAAATCATCTTTATTTTTAGGATAAAGTCTAATTCCTCAATTAAGGTACTCTATAAATTCAGAAGTGATTGACTAAACTGGCAATTTGGTGAATTTCGGATTCCAACAATCTTGACTAGCAATCTCTTCTTTTTATTGAATATGTTTTCAAAGTTGTGCTTGTTCCAATGATTGGAATTGATTTTAAACCTTTGGGATGAGGGGATTAGGGGGGAGGATACTGGGAAAGAGTCCTGAATGAGTTTTAGGAAGGCAGGGTGGCTGCACCACATGGACTCAAATCTGAAGGGTTTGGTGCTTGAATTAGGGGGTCATGCTTTAACTTGACTAGGAGGGGGAAGTGATCAGAATTTGTCCTAGGTAAGTGTGTTAAAAAGGCTTTAGGATATTCAGAGATCCAACAGTTATTAACAAAGCATCTATCAATTCTTTCTAAGATTAGGCTTATTACATTCTCTCTTATTAGTTCTGGTGTATTTACTACCTTTATAGCCTAGGTCTACTAATTTACACTGGTTAATGCAATTCCAAAATAAGTTGCTTCTGTTAGTGTTAAAGTAGTTGCCACCAAACTTATCTCTTGCTTTTAATACTTCATTAAAGTCCCCACCCACAAACCAACTACCATTTATGCTATTTGAAATATCTATCAGGTTTCCTCAAAGTGTTTTCCTATCATCAAGAATTGCTTGCATAAACAATAGAAAATAACCAGAGGGTGGAAGGTAGGACCTTGACCATTTCATGGATACTTTGGGTTGTGATTGATACCTCATCTGCTTGAAAGATATCTTATTTCCACATGATGACAATACCTCCATAGCGGACCGCTACTGGTAATTGGATATACATGTCATATTGTAGCTCATCTTTAGTTTCTTATGGTCTTCCCTTGGTTTCTGGCAGCACTAACATGGCCGGCTTATAAATCTTGATCATTTCTTAGCAATGTCTCTTAAACTCTACACTGTTTGCACCTCTAACATTCCATATGATGAAGTTCATTAGAGGGTTGTGGTTGGTTTGGGGAGCCGCTACTAGCTCCTTTTCCTTTTCCTGGTCAGGCATCTCCTTTCTCTTTGCCTGCTGGTATTTAAGAGCGCATTATTTGTGTCAATGTCAGCAATGGCTTCAATACCCCCGGCTCTGGTGAGAACACATGTTTAATTAGGATTGTTCAAAACCAAATCAAAATCGTTAATCGAACCAAATCGATGGCTTATGGCTTATTGTATCCTATTATCGGGGTAATGGATGGTGAATGGATTGAGATTTTATAATTAATGGCTTAACGGTTTGGGGGATGATTACTCCATTTTCTTATCGGGTAAACTGTTAACCCGTTAAGGATTTTTATATTTACATTTACGTATATAAAGTACTATTGAAACACTATGGTAGTTGACTACTCTCTTGCGATAAAGTTTAATGTGATAGTTTTACCGTCATTATAAAGTTTTAAAAACAAGATCTTAGCCTATTTCTACCATAGGCCAAGGGAAGCGAGCACTTCATAGAACCAATCAACCCGGTATATTCTTTTCAAATTGATTTTGATTGACTACAAGCCCTAATATACAGATTTAAGAAAAGAGACAAAGGTGCTTGATGGATCGAATGACATAAGAGCAAAAAATATACCACAATCTCTCGATGGATTCAAAGAAGAATCTTTCCTTGAAATGGTAGACTTTATCGCTAGAGAGTAGAGTCAAGGTAGACTTTCTATTTTTATTCTTCACCCATTAGGTATTTATTGTTCAAAAATATTCTATTTGGTTTAGCCAATAAAGCACCCGATAGCCGCTCGATAATCATTAATCTGATACAAATCCATCCATTGTCATATTGGATGGCTAGAGAATTTCTACATTTATAATTTGATAATTGATAAGCTGAACCGTTATACGTAATTATCCACCCGATCCTCCCGATAAGCACCCCTAGGCTCATATGGATAGTGTTATCTCTTTGTTGGCTTCCAACCCTTTCAGTATCTTCAAAGTTTTTGTTATCTCCCTTGATATGTTCCTCAATGGTAGTGAATGACGCTTCTCCGCTTCTGAAGACGAATGTTCATGTTGAGTCCATTGTTCAATCAATGAGAACTATAGTGTTGCCACATGGTCGATTGCTACTGGATCCAGGAAGAATGGGGTCGTGTGGAAATCTTGTTGCATGAGGTTGTGTGCTAATGGGGGATCGTTGGTGACTTGCATGGAGTTGGAGTTGTTCTGAAGAATCATCGATTGCTAAACTTGGCTTCCAAAGGTCGTCAAACCCCCGTTTAATGCCTCAATTGTTACCCTTTTCTAGATGATCAGAGTATTGGATGATTAAGGTGATGGGTTGATTTTCCAGATGAAAAGTGTAGCACAATCCCTGAACCTGCAGTTTCAGCTCCAGCCATGATGTTGGCGTATGGTCCGGTGGCGGCGGAGTGGAGGTTAAGACGATTGGGGGTTTAGTGTGTTCATCGATTTTTGGGTTTCTTTGGTGTTCTATTTTTGGAGGTGGAATTGATTAGAAGGGGTTTGAGGTAGGTTTAATCATCTCTGTTATTGGAATCATATCATTACTCGTATTTTGGGTTTTGGTAATTGTGACTAATATCGAAGATTTAGAATTAAATGTGTCTTCAATTGAGTTGACGGAAATTATCAAATCACCTAAGCTTCAGTGGCTTCACAAGTAAGGCACCTGAGTATCCATGGATTGTTTTCCTGCAGGATTACTTGGTAGGGGTGAAGTGAAGTAGCTCTGTAGGTGGAATTATTTGTAATGGGGGACTCCAAGTGAGCATGGACCCTCGTGACGGAAGGGGTTGTTAGGTTTGGGTGAGTCGTTCTTTGGTTAGCTGACAAGCCCTTGCTTGTTCCCTTTGGGCTTGGTATTTTATTTTCTTTGGTAGATGATGGTCAAGGCCTTTCGCTCAGGTAGGGCCTTTTGCCAAAATTAAGATTTGGTCCTCTCCTACAAGACTCGCCTTCCGCTTTGTGCTCGTCTTGGGCTGTTCCTATGTAGGCTGGCTCCTTGGGGGGGGGGTATTCTTTTTTGAACTATATTTATGTTGGTAGAACGATCTGACATTACCTGTTTGTGGTTAGTCTTAGAATTATATTGAAATTTCTTAGTTTCAAGGAACGAACCGGAGTTTGCTCCTAGGTGGGATGGCATTAGCTATGGTATTGCTCGTTTGTATCGATCTCATTTGACTTTGTGTTGGGGGTGGCCCTGTTTCCTTCTTCTTAAAAAAATAATTATTTTTCATTCACCCCCCTCCCACGCACACACCCACCCGCACACCCCCAATCAATATTGATTCTTGATGATGAACATTCAGGTTGGTCCTAGGAGGGAGTTAGTGATTTTTGTCTAGAAGTACACGATTTTAGGATGCGTCATATCCTTCCGTATTCCGTGCATAGGACACTTTATTTTTTCTATACCACTGCTTGTTTGTGATCCCCAATTTGTGATTGATGTTTCTACTGACATTTTCAGTGGTGCTTGGATACAAATTCGCGCGTATATGCCCTTTTATGGTAGTTGGCATGTGCGTAACTATTTTAAGGAGCTTCCCCTAACTTTCTCCCAACCTTTTTCAATATTTATTTGTCGTAAACTCCATTGGCAGTTGTGGCAACCATACCCATATAGCGGTAAAAGACAGTGTTGCCTCTTGTGGGATAATTTTTTATTCTAATCTCTTGACTGAGAGGAAGTTCCAAGATAAGAACCATGGTCCTCGGTGCAATGCTTTAATCATATTCTTCTATTTTCCAAATTTGACTATAAAAAAAACTCATCCTAAATCAATGAAGATTAACTATTCGAAGAAATTCCGTAGATCAATTAGTTTGGATTGTAAGAGATGATGTGGCATTCTTCTGGCAAAGATTTTGATAATAATCGAGAAGCGCATGGCTGATATAAGCGATTCTTATCATCTTGGGATAGGGTGATTGGACCCGGATCTTCCTTGCCCTTTTCGTCTCCTCCTATTATGCCAGGCTCATTTTCATAGTATTAAGTTGAAGTGAACGGAAAAATCAAAAAAATAAACAAAACTATGAGCACCTTCTGTATTCTTATATACTAAATAAAAGAATTTCAAGTCCTGAATATTAGTAACATATTCACAAGAACTCGGGAACGTGGATAATTATAAGATTCTCAAGTAGTTGGATAACTATTTAATGCTACTTAGGTCACAGAGTGCGACCAAAATACTACATATAAGGCCATTTTCCCGGTATTTCAACATTATGAGGAAAAAGTAAAAGAAAAACAGTTTCCTCAGTCTATTCTAAGCTTGAAGGAAAGAAAAAAAAAAAAGGAGAAAACTTGCAGGAAGTGACTCCAGATTGTCAATATATGCAGTCAGATATTCCAAAGCAGACCCCCAAAGCTCCATGACCTCTGGTTATACTGAAGTGAGTCCCACATATCCAGCACTCAAGGCTAAAATGCAAGAAAAAACATATGCACCAGCAACTATGACAGGTTCTTTTACCCCACATAATTCAAGGTGGTGATGAAAGGGTGCCATTCGAAACAAGCGGCGTCCAGTTCCTCGAAAATACTTTGTTGTCTTGAAGAAGGAAACCTGAGACAGAGGTAAGTCTCTGTCAGTTGGAACTTAAAAGTGTAAACATATTAACTTAAGATTACTGGATCCAAACAAACCTTCTTTAGAAACAGGTGAGGTCAATCAGGCTTTGGAGGTGGTATGCGCAAGTAGACAGCAATTTCATTGTTACAAATATATAAAGATAGCAGCAAATATTTCAACCATCACCGAGTTTCAAGAACAAGGAAAACATCTCAAGCTAACTAATCCGAAAGTATTAGAGTGGAGAAGGCAGCTTGATTAGTTAATTACATTTGTACAGTAAAAGATCATAAAAACAATCAGGTTGCAAATTTAAATAGAATGATGCAAACTTCTCAAAATATGAAGGCTACATTTGTTTCTGTTGTCCTAAAGTCAATAAGCAAAAGTAAATTATTAGAATTGCAAAGGGCATAATTTGTTTCTATGGTCCTTAAGAACCTTAAGTTGCATGGGTAGGTATGATGGAGGGGAACAATGACAGTATAAAAAATAAAAAATGAAAGGGACAAAAGGAGAGCAATGAGTTCCTCTTCCAAAATTTTAAATATTGACACAAGTAGATTATAGAAGCATCTCTATATTACATAGTTCGAACAAAAAAGCCAGAATAGTTCGAACAAGAAAGCCAGAATGGATAAAGTTACTAGAATCAGAAAGTGGGACACTAGGAATATCATATGTGCAGATAAACTGATAATTCATCCAGAAGTGTTGAGAAAGAGCATTATCCGTGGGTAAAGAATTACAGAATGGTTATACAGATATAGGTTACCTGCAGTATAACTGATAGTGCTTCCAGGACAAAAACACCAGATGAAATGAACAATGGAAAGAACATCCCTGTACAAGCAGCCATAGAAGCAAGTGCGCCTCCTAAGGCTAAGGCTCCTGTATCACCCATAAATATTGATGCCTTGTACCGGTTGTGCAGAAGAAAACCTGCACAGGCTCCTGCCATGGATGCTCCAAATATGGAAAGCTCTGTTTTTGGAAGCACAAAAACCCATACTCAGCAAGAATCGTGAAAATTTAGAAAATGCAAGTCTCAAGACACTGCTTCTCTTGGAAATTAAAATAATGTAACTTTTTCATCACAAAAATTTCCGTGATTAATACTGAACTGAGTAACACAATGAAGTCAGTACACTTGAATTGCAATGAAAGCCACAAGGATCAGTAGTTAACAAACTGACCAGAACATATAGGAAGCACTGCAATCGACATTGCAATGAATGCCAATGTGGCAGTTCCTCCGGCCAATCCATCGAGACCATCAGTAAGATTAATTCCATTAGCCATGGAAACAAAGCAAAACGAGGTTAAAAAAGGATAGAGTCTTCCAAGACATACGAGCCCAAGAGGCGCAGGTAGGGGAACCACTGCTTTCCTGCATACACATAGAAGATGTTAATCTTACATGATATGGAACCGATTTCCATGCTAATACCACGTAGGATTTAATACTAGCCGAGAAAGAAGAGATTTCTGCTGTAATATACAGGAAAGCATGTTTGCATTTTCATTCTTCAGTAATGTTAGCAGAATATCCAGTTAACTCTATGATTCAAGCAAGGCTTCATAAGCTTTGAGTTCCTTATTCAATATTTCTGTATTCAAACATTTAAATTGTAATGTTCCAGGAGCAGTGCAAGAAACTGAGTTCTTTATCCAACTACGGATGTTGATACAAAATTCATGATGCGACATTCACCAATTAGATAGCAAGTCAACAAGTGAAAATTCAGGATCTAAATTTGTTAGGACCTAAGACGCACTAGGGACTAATCCAGTTCATTTAGGAGCATCAATTTGAGGAATGAAATACATGACTAAATCTTGTTAATATATTGAATGAGCAAAACTTATTGTTAACATAAGATAGATTTGTGAGTTACCATCATAAAAAGGTTGATGAAATTAGTTACAAGAATGTATACATGCTGTAGGGTGACGGTATGTCCGACGTGTAAAGCCAAAAGGAGAACAATGTCCCAGCAACTACCTGTGTACCAGAGAGGAGTACTGTCAACTCCAGAGCAGCAAGAGCAAACTTATGATTTTGAAAAGATACAAAAAAAGGTCTCACCTCCAATATGATTCTAAATCGAGCGGATAAGCCAACATTATTATTCCTCATACTTATCAAGTCATCGAGTAATCCAATTGCTGCAAAAGCTAAAGTTGCTGCAGATGCTCCGAAAACTTCCGGAGAAGAAAACCCAACAATAATTTCTGCAACAATTACTCCAATGGGGATAAAATACAGTCCACCCATAGTAGGAGTTCCTTTCTTACTAGAGTGCCGAGCAGGCCCCTCCTTCCTGATTAAAGATTGGAGTTTTAAACTGCGGAATAATGGGACACACACATAACCTATACAAGATACTGCCACTGCAGAAATGAGAAAGGGACGCATCAGGTAAAGTGGAGCCAGGGGCAGTCTGACAATCTTCCATGCACAACAATCCACAAGAGACAGAAGCACCATCGAGAATGTTATGAGGCCTATGTTGTTTAGAACGCCATATTTTGTCCTGCATTATATGGGTTTGAAAGGCGCTGAGAGAATGGAGAAAACTTTACGAAATAAAAATAAACTTGGTCAGAGTAATGCTAAACACACAATCTTCATTCCTTTAAGCTCAGGTACAATAGTTCTATAGCAACAAATTATGAGACACAAAATGCGTAGAAAGATATAAGATACCCGTTCCATGGGTACAAGTAGATTTACCTTTTTCTCTTGAACGCTCTGCCAAGCATTGATAACCGGTGGGCAGTTGCTGTTATGGAGTCGTCGGCAGGATAAAACTGCTCCTTGGGGGTAGGCAAATCAACATCAGTGATCGGCTGTAGTATAATATCTCCATCGCTTTCTTCACCTTCACTTGCAGAGAACCGATAATCAACTGCTCCACTATTGTCTCCCCAGTCATGGAGTGAAGAGAACCCAAAATCCTGCATAACAAAAAAGAAAAACAAGTACGATACTGAACTAGTATTAGGTTTGCTCCATGGCAGCAGTAGGAAATGGTTATAGTTTTGTAGTGCTGTCTTATGCTAAATTCATTTCAAGCATTCGTACAGTTATGTAACAATCTCATAGTCAAGCACAACAAGTTTATAATAAGAGTATAGTTAAAGGTGCACTTACACCCTGAATCGGTTAAGCTAAGGTGCTGCTCTTTGCCTGGCTTAATTGGCACTTTAGCGTAGGCACTAAGGCGCTAAGTTGCGCGTCTCTACACCAATAGGCTCTGTCGCTAAGAACATAATGCTAGACAATAAATATAGTTGACAACATTGTGACGAAACTTTTAGCAATTAGGAATAAGAAACTAAAATTTAGTATTAGAAAACTAGCCACTAATAACTTAAAACTACATCATTTCATCAAAATCAGAAAATTAAAACAGTTTTTTAACTTGGTTGATATGTTTTCGTTTTCATGGAAGTTTGGACTGGTAAGTACATTATTAAAACAAACAGTAAAGCACTAAGAAAGAGCTCTATAGGTACAAGTCAGAAAATCCCCAGTGCAAAAACAAAAAGAGGAGCACCTATCTATCTATACAGAAATTGATTCCTGTAGTGAACTGATGAAATCAAACATACTATTTCCATCATTAACATCCTGTTCATCTGTATAGCTTCATTACAGTGTCTTCCATTCATTTGTCAAGTAATTATTGTTTGTGTTATCATTACATTTTTAGTTTTTTTTTAAATCTTTTTTATCTTTTTCATCCCGAAACCCACACTCTAATTTCACTTTATGCTTCAAGCCCCAACATAGTTTGGCACTTTTCTAAGCTTTTCGTTTCTGATTAGTCCACATGACATCGAAAAGAGGCAAAATCTGGCCAACTAGACGCATGCCTCACTGGGAGTTTTTCCAGTGAATGATGATATTTTCTTCTGTAGCTATGTTGTAGGATAATCTAGGGAATTGACCTTATCTTTTTTTAGCACCGGCTTGGTCAACCCCCAGTATCTCAAGCTCTATTAGCTCTTTCCAAAGCGACGACCTTGGCTTTTTGTCTTCCACTATGGTCCATTTGGCAGAAAAGAAAGACAAAAGATGCTTAGAAATGATGCAGCCCCTGCACATGTATTGAAACTCAATGGACTTAGAATATCTGCAATTTACGTTCAATTGACCTTAGAGAACTCGTGCAGTGTCTCCTTGATCTAGTCTGAATCTGTTTCTTTTCCTATTTTATACTTGCATCCTTGAATGCCGCTTCCTGTTGCTTAAATATTTTCTTAAGCACTCACTTGACAATTTCACTCCAATCTGTATTAACAATTACAGTCTTCATATTTTCCCATCAAAGTGAAACTCCACTTAGAACATAGTTTGGTTGCTAAAAAATTTCAAAAGGTTTTTCTTGAGGAAAATAGTCTTCATACGTGAAACAACTTACTTCTTGTGATTATCTATTCAACTTTTACTTCATAGCAATTTGTCCTATCAACACAAATCATTTCTTTTCTTTCCTTGCTACTTATAATCATCCGGGCAACACCTGTCCTCCCTCCACCAATATGATATTTTCACCAACATAATGTCTAGACCAAAATGACTTAGAATATTTAATTTTCTTAGGTAAAACATTTTTCATGAAACAACATTTTCTGTCAAAAATATTCAACACCCAACCAAAACAGAAGAGTAAATCAAAAAATATATCTAAAATTGGTAAAGAACAGACATAGCTAAAGTGAAAAGAGCAACAATACCATAACTACCAAAAAGGAACAGTATACAACTACTAGTATGCTTCAGTCCCGAACAAGTTGGGATTGGCTATATGAATCGCCACTGACCACTCGTAGAGAGTATAATACCGAAAGTAAAAGTGCTAACGTCTACAACATATGCTCAACTAATAGTAAAAAAGATAAAAGAAGAATATTTACCCCATCCATTGCTCGAACTTGAAGAAGCCTGGGAGGTGAACATAACCCGTAACGCCTAGCACTTGATCTACAGATCTATATCAACGTACAAGAATGTCAACTTATCAATAATCCACTTGAAAGGTACAACAACCACAAAGAAAGACACGGCAATATTTCACAAAATTACCTTCAAAGGAAGATGCAAGCTTAATCTGATATGATGAGGATTAAAGTTGATCAACAGATTCGGAGACCCTTTTCCATTTTGAGAAAACCCAAGTCTATAGAAATCAGAATTCCAATCTAAATTTGAAGCACAAGACCTTTGACATCGCATAACTATCATTTTTCAAGGGCAAAATCTTAAGGCTTATACAATATAAATTAAGCAGCGAAGATCTGTCCTAATATTAGATTACATATGTATATGTATATACTGGTTTGTTGTGCGTGAGAAAGAGAGAGAGAGAAAAGGGAATATACTGAGCTGAAAAGGAGAATGTGTAAAGAGGGAAAAATTAAATATCCACCTGAACATCGAAATCCACGGAAGAAAGCTTAAAGCTTTGTCGGAAGCGGTAGAATAACGCTCCACTAGAGCGCGTAGGATATAAGAAAATTGGGATAGTTCGTTTGGTTGCGGCTGAGGGAAACTGTGTTTTTTCTGTTGAGATATTTTAACTTTTAGTCCTTGAATATTGCTAGGTTCTAATTTGGTCCTTCTAATATCTACTTAAGCATATTAACCTTCAACTGATGGAATCTATACTTTTGATCGTTGTGCTTGTGTTTTCTCACAAATCTAACAAATTATTAACTGCTAAACTATTTAATTAATTATCTATTTGTAAATTTACAATTTTACAAATATTTAAGGACAATATATTTTAAAAACTCATTATATACATAAACTGACGAAAAAATAATTTATTTTAATTAATCTAGGTTAACATATCTTGAAATATCACAAGAACCAAAATTAAATTTATTTATAATTGGAGGATCAAATGTGCAATTAACTCTTTCTTTTCTTTTTCCAATGGCGTATTATATAGCGTGTATTCTTTAAAAAAAAGAATTATTTGTTCTTTTAATTTCAGTGGAAGTGTGTGCTCGCTTGTTTGGATGGTTGTTACACATTATTTGATAATGTATAGTATCATATGATATCGTATTGTATTGTATCATTTGATAAATATAATGTTTGGATAAATTGTGTCGTTTGTCATTGATTCATGATATCACGTACCAGCAATATGAAGAATAAACTTGCAATATTATAAAGAAAAATTATGATACAAAGTAAAATTACTATATAAAAAGGTAGGGTAAATAATAAAATAAAATAATTTAATAATAATAAAAGGTGAGATTGAGAGAAAAAGACAAGGTAACGACACGACCACACCAAATCGGTCATTACATGAAGTGACACATTTCGTTATTATGCAATGACATATTTAACGATACGATATAATAAAATTTAAGTAACAATCAAAACAAACATTATATTTAAAGTAACAATACAATACGATACAATGGGTAACAACCATTCAAATAAGCCGTAAGTAACAAAGAATGAAACGATGCCAAATCGTGCACTTTGTCATTAGTATTTAAAAAGTTTCAAAAACCATTTGTAGAGTTTCCGGGAGACTTGGTATATTATGGCAAGTGTATTTAGATTAATATGACTCCAAACTATTAGTAAATCTGAAAAGAAAATTTAGTTTGTATTAAATTTTTGCTGACAAGTCGTGCTAATTGATGAAACCAGCAAATGTATAAGTAGATTTAAGAAGATTGAATACATGCATACAGAAGAGTGAACTTCATGAGGTAAGATTGTGTACATTATGGTGCTTAAATGCAAATAATTCAGATATTTTCAAAATCAAATGATTAAATGCGGATGTTAAATCCTTTGCTTGGTACAAATTCTAAAAATATCACATAATAATTTACTAACCCAATTGAGGATTTGATTACATTTTTAAGTCTGATATTCTTCTTTTCTTTTTATATTAGATATGAGTGAAGGTCTAAGAATACTTTCACAAATGGGGATTGGGGACGATTGATAATGCACAAATGGTCATGTTCAAATCAAAAAGTTGATAAGGCCTGCTTAGTTGTCTTTTCCCAGTGCTAATAAAGTGGAGAGCACATTTTAGACAATCTTACTTTTAGATAAGGTTGGTAAGGCAAGGTGATAAACGTTCGGTCGCCATATATCCGTTTTCTTAATAGTCTCTCCGGTGCAAATAAGTGTCCAATTTACTTTTATTCCGTTCATTAAGAAAATATTAAATTCTATATAAAAATATATATTATGACTAAACTACCCTAATTAAATATTTAATGTGAAAAATACTTATTTTTAATGGATACTTATTTTGAAACAAAGTAAAAAACTAAATTGAACACTTATTATGAACAGGAAAGAGTATTAAATAAAATAGATGGGTAGTAACAAAATATATCTCTTCAGATAAACAAGTAAGTTGAGATACTTTACTATTAGTATGAAGTTCAATTATGGATAACTTTTTATTGCTTTTTCTTAGTTACTCTCGGAACAAATCCTTACACTTGGTCTGTTTGAATGTCCGGTTGTTCAGGAATTGCACTAGTTTCTCTACAACCAAGATTTTAATGTTCCAGAGTGTAAACCTTATACTCCTCCTACTTAAAGTAAGTAATTTTTTTTTTTTTTTTTGGATGTTTTCACACAAATTAAAAAATTCATCTTTTTCTTTAATTACCAATGTAATTGACCATATTAACCTTTACTATCTCACATAAACACTCATAATACATATTCCAACACTGCAATCTAGGGAAAAAAAATAATTAATTATTCTTAAAATCTGAAAAAATCACTTATTTTAGACCACAAAAAAATGGCCAAAAAATTACTTATTTTGGACCATTTTGGACCAAGAGGGAGTAACTTGTTACGCTCTCCAAGTTCCATAAAAAAAGATTGATTATTAGGGATCTTTCTCCTGCACACGACGGGATTAGAGTATCGTGTTATTCTGAAAGTTAGATTGGACATTAGTACATGACAAAGCAAATCATCGTACCACAATGCATATTTATAACACATGTCTCAACCCTTAAATTACTGCACAAAACAAACACATCATACTTGCCACAAAAATTCAGTCTTCAATACAATAATGGTACATAAAGCGAACACAAGATTATATACCTTTGTCCCCAGGAACCCTCAGTAACACGGTGAGTTCATTCGCAAACTCAAGAAGCAACCAAGAGTATTCATAATCCAAGCATTTTTCAACGTATTATCACATCGACAACATAGCAACAAAATCCACAAACACTTGAGGAAACACCATTAGCTTGGAGATGAAGAAAGAGGTCGGCCTCGACCCATAGCAAACCCTCTGGTTCCATCAGGCATTCTTGGGCCAGGAGGAGGTTTCGATGGTTCAACCGCATGATTGTAAGAAGTAGTTCCATGGCCTGGTTATGTTTAAACAACAATAAGATCAACATCAAGAAAATAAGTAGAAGCAAGAGAGAACAGAAGTGTAGTGTCCTCGGTTAAATTACCATGTCCGTTTGCGCCACGCTTGTTTCTTCTTCCACGGCCTCGATTTCTGGTTTGCACCCTATGCTCATTTCTCTCCTTTTGTGCATGCTCTCCAACGGTCTCCTTTGATCGATGGTCTCCCTCCTGCAATGCAGAAAGAATATACATATATCTACGAACATCGAAAACAAACGTACTCCACAACTCCTGAAATTTTGCTTTTATTGATCCTCAAGAAACCATAAACTGCAGAGTTTTACTATAGCTATCAATGAGCATGGCAGCTGGCCAGTGGTGGATCCCGAGTGGACGGTACGGGTTCACCGGAACCTGGTAGCTTTTGCAGGGACCTTGTGTATGTATTAAAAATCTACTAAATATGACTGTGAACCTGGTATTTATTGTATATTAACTTGAAGTCATTGTAGAAACCCATAAACTCTAAATATCAGCCTTTGGTTGACCAAATTTATTTGTCATGTGTACAGCATAAGATGACAGTTCAGGATCGAGTAAAAGGTTGGTTTGACAAATGGCATAACGGAAGAAACATGACTGGCAATGGAGTGATCGGTGGATAAGCATAACATAATCGGGAAAAGAGAAGGAGCCAAAAAGAGGGTATTGTTTTTCCATTTTGCTTGAAGGTGACTATGCTACTCCTTTCCTTTTTCCCTTTTCCTACACAACCAAGCTAGTCTGCACATCTAAACCTTTTGTTCTCCCATTCTTACATACTTGGTTTTCAAGAATAATCCACTTTAAACACCTTTGGCAGATGTGTTGGTATGAAGGAAATTTCACGTTTGGAAGCACATCAGCAACCTGTGGGAGGAATTCTCCCACAACATATCATTCAAGACTGGAAATGGGTTACATGTCAAGTTCTGGAAGGATAAATGGCTAGACCCAAGCACTCTGAAAGACAGCTATCCTTCCCTATATCAAATAGCCAGTGCTCCAGACTCATCAATAGCTCAAAACAGATCAGAAGGAACCTGGGACCTCCTATTTAGAAGGAATCTGCTGGATTGGGAACTAGAAAGTCTTCTGGAACTGTATGGAAGACTTGGGAACTTCTCCATGAATGAACAAGTATCAGACAGACTCAGGTTGGGTAACTCTGAATCGGGCTCTTACACTGTGAAGGCAGGCTACAAACACCTCTGTGAGCAGAATGAAATCATTGATTCCTGGCCCTGGAAACTGATTTGGAAGACAAAAGTGCCCACAAAAGTCATCTGCTACTCATGGACAGCTCTAAAGGGAGCTTGTCTCACACAAGACAACCTCTGTAGACGGAGTTTCCAACTAGCTAATACATGCTACATGTGCCAACAAAACTCTGAGTCTATTAACCACCTTCTTTCTTCCCAGTAGCCACTTCCATGTGGTCTTATTTTTTTTCCATTATGGGAATAAGCTGGACCCTACCTCAGGGCATTAAGGAAGCAGTTGAAGGGTGGAACAAGTGGAAAGTTGACGCAGCCATCAGGAAAATCTGGAAGATGATCCCTCCTTGCATCTTTTGGGTTCTTTGGACAGAGATGAATCACAGATGTTTTGGTGGAGTTTCAACTCCTCCCCATTTTTTGAAAGCTAAAGGTTAGTGTACCTTTTTAGTTGGAGCAACCTAACCCCTGTAAATAATGCTGCCTCCTATTTAGATTTTACCAGTTCACTTACTTAGACTTAGGCCATACTTTTGTTCTTTTTTTTTTTTTTTTGTTAGCTCTCTGGTGGGAAACACATTGTAATGGAGCTAACAATGGCCTAATTTGTATTTCTGCATCTTCTGGATGCCATCAATGAAACATCTTACTTCATTAAAAAAAAAAAAAAAAATCACCTTTGGAAGAATGCATAAATTCCTCCCATGAACTAGTTCGAACTACCAGTTAAAACTATACAGTGGCTTGTGAGGAACTCTCTCTTCAGAAATGCTCCCAGGCACTTTCCCCGAGCATCTTCTCTCTCTTCTTCTTCCCAGGACTCCATCACCCCCATCAAGAGCCAAGCTTACACCAACCAAACCCCAGTAAGTTTCTCCGGCAACCGAGCCTTCACGCGCGGCAAACAGGGCTGTTTTTCCGGCAATATTTCAGCCAGGCGCCAGTGCGTGTGGCTCACGCCGGCATCTTTTCAAACTTTTTTCTTCATACCGGTGTTATCAAAGGTGAAACGCGCAAAAAGCTCTAAGGTCTGTTGGGGCTTTAAGCGCAAAGCGCAAATAAAGCGTGGGCTTTAATGAAAAAATGCGCAACTGGAAAAAAAGTAAAAATATGTATATGTAGTCCAAGACTGATAATTATAAGTATAAATAATAAATATATGGACAAAGAAATTGGAAAAAAATTATGATAAAATGAAATATTAATTGTTTAATGTCGTCTTTTCATGATTACACTCATTGGCAAGAAATAGTATGACTTAGAGCCTTGATGCGATACTAAAGCGCCCACAAAGCGAGGCGAAGCGCTCAACATGTTTTGAGCCTCGCTTTAGGGCTTAAGCGTGCCTTTGACAATACTGCTTCAGACAGCCTATTCTCGGGGCTTTTCCAAGCCTACCCATCTCAGTTTCACCAAAATCGGACGACTTTTTCTATTTTCCGTCGAATATACCCCAGATTCCGGCGACTGTTTACCTTTGTTCAGCACCAGAAATCTTTATTCCCTTCCTATATCCTGTTTTCACCCACTGTTAGTACTGATATACTAACCTTTGTGGCTTTTTCCAGCCAGATCTCACTTCTTCTTCCGTCCGCCTCTTCGCAAGGCTTCTGGGACAGCCACTTTTAGAATATGATGGGTTCTACAGAGAGAACCTCCTACTTCTCCGTAGAATCTAGAAAACTGGAAAACATGTCTTTCATCAAAGCTGTCTCTTGGCCACCCTTAGAACTTGGGGGAAGATGCCATCGAAAGCTTGACGTACGGCAAGAGCCGCACTTCTCACTGTCCGAGGAGCACACTCTCAGGAGCAGGGTTTCTTCGAATCTTGTCTGATTGAGTATTTTCCTCTCGTGGGTCTGTTAGGAACTGGGCAGCAGAGGCATGGAACGTCCAGGACGGGCTGAAAATATCGCAACTAGGAGACACGAAATATCTCTTTCGATTTGTCGACGAGTCTCAAGCTTTAGAAATTCTTGTCAGATGAAACAGGTGGTTCGATGGGAACTTCTTAAAGCTAGACAGAAGGGTGGAGCAGGAAGGGTATCTCGTCCTTCGTTTCACTGGCGAAACATTGGTGGTCAACATGGTGGGTCTCCCGGTGCATCTTTGGTGTCTTGACCTATTCAAGAAGATTGGGGAAATATGTAGGGCTTTTGTTGATGTAACTTGTAGCCTACACGATCTCTCGCGAGTGAGGATTATGGTGAGGAAAGGGGGCAGAATCCATGTCTCCACTGTGGTGGAAGAAGGCTACTTGAGTTATAGGGTTTGGTTGAGCCCTTAATTTCGTCATATCTTTATGCCTATGATAGTGGCAGAAGAAAAGGAAAGTCAAATAGAAGAGGGGGAAGGGAAATCATTCTCCGGAGGGAGGGGAGGCTCACAGGATCAGTGGGCTAAGCAGGAATCAGAAGTTAGATCGAGAACATACGAGGGGTTTGAATTTGGGAGAAGAAGACAAAATTTTATCAGGAGGAAAAGACGTAAATGCCCCTAGATTAGTGATGCGGGTTGGAAAGGTAGAATGGGCCGATCCTCTTTAATTATTATAGGGTCGGGCAAGTTTTCAGCAAGTACATGCCTAGGCCTCCACACATGGGCCCAACAACTTTTCCCAATTCTATTAGAACTTAGAAGGGCCCAACAACTTTTCCCAATTCTATTAGAATTGATCCTAAGGGGCCCAAATTATTTCAAGTTGCGCCTGATGAGGCTCCTAAGCATATGGGAGTAGTCGCTCCTCCTTCTGCTGGCAATGGTGCTTCACACGGTGGTATTTCTTCACCGAGCTCTAGTGTTAAGTGCAACTCATTGATGGGCGCTGCTGCAGGGGCAGCACCGGCTAAAGTTGGTGGTGTTATTCCACGGCCTCCCGCTTCTGATAGACCCAGTTCCATCGCCCCCCACCTTCTCATGTACTTAGCTGTGCTGAGGTTAAACTTTAAGCTCATTCTTTTGGGGAGATTGTTGTGCATGCCCCAATTGATGTTAGTGTCGGACCAACAATTCCAGTTAATATGCCGTCAAGGGTCCCGGGCTCTGTTCCTTCAGGCTGCTGGACAATCCTACAGCAGCGAGGTGTTAATCTCAGAGGTTGGTACCTCTTAAGGAAATGGTGAGATCCTTCCGGCACCTAAAGTTCCAATTGCTAACAATGCTATGGTCTTATATTCCTCCGGTAGGAGCAAAGAAAGGGTACATATAGAAGATGCCTGTCCAATTTCGTCACGGATTGGAAGAGGGGATATGTTCTTCTGGAGGGAGGATAAACTATTAAACTTTGCGAAGTTTCTAGGTGTTCCTTTTGAAGGGAAGGAAGATAGGGTGTTACAACTGTTGAGGAAGTTAGAACTGTTGAGGAAGATAACGGTAAAACTTATAAGGCTCTTTAAATAGGAGTATTAAGCTAACGAAACAAAGTAAGTTCTAATTATTGGGATTACTAATCATTTTGACATGATCATCAAGAGTATTCTAAACTACATTCTTAATTCTTGTACTGATTTCCAAGAGTAACATCCTGACTTTCAGCACTCATTTTTCATCTACTTTTTTCTTATTTTATTTTTCCATTATACCCGTACTTTTTAAGGTATGTTTAGTAAAAATAAGAAATATCAATTATCGAGCAATGTTCATCCTTTGTCTCATCACACCTTTACTCATGTTTTCTAAACACTACTAATAAGCAACTACATTTGGACATAAATCTAAAGATTGCAAACGAGATTAAGATTAACCTCTTCGTCTGGTGAATCAACATGATGCTCATTTGAATGGTGTTCCTCATTAACTGCCAGATCAGATGCTTGGATATTGGTATTCCTATCAGAATCTGGATCGCTCCTGCCTTTCTTACTTTGGCCAGGCTTGTTCTGAAGAAAACGATGCTCACTTGAATGATATTCTTCATTAACTGCCTGACCAGATGCTTGGATATTCATATTCCTATCAGAATCTGGATCTCTCCATCCTTTCTTATTTTGGCCAGGCTTGTTCTGAAAAGATTAACATAATATGTTACTGCATATATCAATGACGACATTAGCCAGTGTATAAGGAAAAGAAAACAAGGTGACAGATTGGTTACTGTTTTCTTGAGAAGCTTGACTCGCAAGCCAAATCTCCAATCTTGTTCATCATTCAAAATGGCCACCTGAAACAGCCACCACCAAAATGAACACCATCAGCTTTTTTGAAATGCCAATGCCAAAATAAACTAGAAATAAGAACCTTTCTTCACACTCACAGCTTTTTCAGCAGCTTCCACGGTGTTATATTCCACAAGAGCATGCAACTACAATGAGAAACAAAAAAAAGGAATCAATAAGTGTCCAAAGCATGTGTGAAGAAAGAAGCTGCTGCACACTTCAAAAACTTCTCATATATCCTTCAATGAGTTAGATGCAAACACAAGCAGCTTAGCAAATTGGAACCTCAAAAGCAATAACATTTCTCATGAACAGGAGGGAAAACTGAAATTCCAAATGTAAGCATTTCATCACTCAACATGAAGCTATAGATGTCAAATCTTTTGAACCCACCCCATGCTTCAGACCAGTCAGGTCTTAGAAATTTTCAGATGCTCTGATGTAGAATTTGTAATTGCATACCTTACCACTGAGTAGCTTCTCTGCAGTTGTGCATTTTCGCGAATCTCTTTCAGTGTGTGGATCACGTACAGTAATATGCTTTACACTGGAAGTCCAAATTTCTTAAGACCATTGCTTTTAAGAAAATAATAACAATCAAAAAGAAAATAGAGTAAGAAAGGGAAAAGAAACATACTTCCCAGCCTGTCCAAATATGTGCCGAAGGTTATCCACGGAATGATCCTCGGGTAAATTTTCCACCAATACGGTACAAACCTAGAACATGGTAAGTAGAAGGATAACTTCGTTGCCAACTACAGTCTAGATGATACTTATCGAGTTGCTGTATAAGTAGAGCAATACCTTGGGATCTATAATCTCACTTAATGGAAGAGGATGAAGTCGCTTCACCTTTCTCCCATCAGAACTTACAACCTCCAGAATAAGAAAAAAAGAGTAAAGAGAATGAAAGACGTTAATAACCTAGGAAAATTTGTAGAAAGACAAAAGGTACTAAAAGGAGGACAAAGCAACATTCTTCATAGTCAATGAGAAGCAGTTAGACTTACAAGAAGAGAAGATTCCTTAAGTGCAGCTGCTATTATTGCTGTGTCCTTCGTGAGCTTCTTGACTTTTCTAAAAGAAGCAATTACTTTCACAGGGACTGCAAGATACAGCCATTCAGTTGAGATATTCAGTTGAGATTTTAAGATATAAGGCAGCGGAGTGCAGTCGTATAGGATATAAAACATACAGACCCCAAAACAGTTTCAAGAATGGGTGAACATAGAGAGGGTGTAGGAAAGCAACATGAAGGCAGTAAGAGATCCTTCCTCATCATAAATAAATAAATAAATACGCTCCAATACTTACCAAAACCTTCCTTGTCTCTCGTCACATATTTCAACAGAAACTTGTCCGTAGGCAAATTTTCATCGCTGAAGTAATACTCAACCTGCAAGACACAGAAAATTTCAGGGACATGTTTTCTACGTTCATGCTTTTATAATAAAAATAACCATGTAGTAGAAATTATATGCTTTTTAATACTAATAATTTAGCCACTAAGACAGGCAGCAACGCAATAGCCACCAAGGAATAGTAAAAGGCTAGAGTTATTGCTAAACTGTAATATCTGAAGGTTGTGCACAGCCAAATGCTACTATGGGAATACAAAAGTATGTATCTGAGAAAACAAATGCATTTGCTAAAGAAAGGTTTCTACAAGACAGTGAAATCATGCATTTGCTATCCATTCTGATAGATGCAGAAGATCTTTTACTGAAATCACACGGAAGTCCAGAAAATTCACCAGAGTCATAGAAATATCAGTTTACAGTACAGACAATTGAAGATAGTGCACAATTTACCACTTTGTTCGTAGGTCTTTTCCGGGGTTTACAGTTGCACAAGAAAATTATAAGTTCCACTCCAAGCATTATCATATACTTAGCTCATTTGCAAGTTTCAGTAATATGCTGCAGAATTACGAGAAATGAATAGCTTACAAAACTATAATATTCAAACAACTTAGAAATTTCAAACTTTACTCAAATTCTGTTCATATGTATCAAGAACCATATGTGATCCTGATAGGGACATCTAACGATAAAGAACTAAACTTGGAATCAAATTTTTATTATCAAAATCAAATGCGGAAGTCACAGATTAGATGAAGCAATTCCCAATCCATAACTCCACAGTTTCTATCTGACGTAGCAAAAACGTTTAAATATTAATCGGCTAATTCAAAAACCCTAACTTAGCAAAACACTTCAAGTCTCAAGAACTACAAGAATCATATTAAAACACATACCGACCAACCACATCAATTCAATTGAATAATTTCACTGTCAATATATCTACATTTAGGGAAAGATTCAAACTTCAAAAGCATATTGTCCATCCAATTGCAAATCATCAATGTAACTGACTAAACTTCACTCCAGGTCTAGACCTTTTAGCTTAATTAACCCTAGAACTCAATAAATCACCCAAAAACAAAAAAACCCAGTATATTCAAAAAACCACCAAGAAAGCAAGAACCCTTAAGAAAAAATAGAAACCTGCTTGACGATCTTGTTACGAAGATCATCGGTGAGGAGAGTGGCGGTGACTTGGGTAGAGTGTTGATCAGACGGCTGAGAAAGATCGTCAATGAAGTGAGACTCAGGCGATCCAACAGGTGAAAAATCAGGATGATCATCATCATGCGGTGGAGATGAAACGCTGTGGGAGTGTGAAGGTACTGGGATTACTCCTTCACCGTCTGCTTCCATTTTTGTTAAGAGGAGAGAGAGGAGAGAAGTTATTTGGAAAACTGAAAGGTCAAAGGAGAAAATCCATTATTCTTCTTCTTCTTCCCCGTCCTTAGTTTCCTTGTTATTCTTTTCTCCTGAATCTCTCAAAAGAACGCCCTGCTAATCGGCAAGTATATATAGGAAAGATGAATTCAGACGAAAGGACTTATTTTTCGTTTTTTTTTTTCTGTGGTTACTCAAAGTGAATCATTTGGTCCATTTTTCAGTCAATTTTGGTTCAGCTTTCAAACAGACGTAACAGGTTAATCATTTTTCATGATTTAATATTTGCTTACCCTCCTGATTTCGAGTTTTTTTTTTGTAATAATTATTTAAACTTATTTATTAGAAATGCAAAAATAACTAGATGATGAATCTTTACTAATGAACTAATGTACAGTAGATCTATGCATAATGTAGTTTAGACTTGAGAAAGTGATTTCTTAATGAATCGTCCGGCTGCAATTAGAAGGTAATTATGATATTTGCGTTGCATAAAAACATAACAATGGCAATGTAATGTTTGGTAGAAAGAATTTATATATTAATTTCTGCGGAAATAGAAAATAAAATAAGCGGTTACAATAACAAAAATAACCCTATGTATTAGAATTTTTTTTATAAGAAAAAATGGTAAAAGAATATATATTTTAATCCTTAATAACCCGTGCATTATTAGCATTCTAATCCTTACTTACGATCTATACAGTGTTATTCTCTACATAATTACTTGAACCGAAGGACCCCTTAGTGTTTAGAAGGATTTGATTAACATAATATTATGCTTACTTTCCTTACTTTGAGTTTTTTGTAACAATATTTTTAACCTATATAAAAATAATGTAAAAAGAATCATAATTGATTAATTTATCCGTACTAATGTTGACTCTGGACTTTTCACGCCCCTTAAGAAATAGTAATTATATATAATTATATAACCCCTAATAATGATAGTATTTGAAAAAGTTTTGGAAAATAATTTTAAAATAAGCAATTAATGAGAAGCTTAAAATAGAAAAAAAGAAATTATCTTTTTCTATATCTAATATAGTGGATAAATAAAAATAAAAATTTATTTTGAGTATATTGGATAAATAAAAGTGAACACAAAAAATACTAACTAATGTAACAGTAGGTCATAATTTACAAATGACTAGGGTGCATAATGTAGTTGGGGAAGTGATCTTTGTAAGAAGTGGTTAGAAGGATTTAATGAGCATTTCTAGTCCATTTAAGCTAAGAGTACAAAACCGTAGCTTAGGTTGTCGTGACTTGTTTTCAACCCAATAATCCAAATTGTCATCTCTTACAAGGAGAGTAATCTCTATTGAGGCATTCGGAAGCATCGCGGCGATTCTTTCAAACTCCTAGAAGAAGAGAATTTATCACTTCAAAATTGTATTACGTACTACATTTAATAAAAGTAAACAATGTTACCCTTATTATAAATATTTCAATTTTGCTTCTGCTACATGACATTGCAATTGTGAATATCAAACTTTCAACTTTAAAAAGTGTCCAGATGGACATTTGGTTGTTGGTCGGGTATTAATAATATAGAGATTATTTATGTAGGAACTAATTATGCATGCAGGATTTAATTATGTAAGAATTAGTTAGGCGGATTAATTGGTTTTGTAGCTTTTTACAAATTTGCTTTTAGTTTTACGACTCTACATCTTCTTCTTTTTTTACACGAGAGATTTACTTGTATACGTAAGATATCTGTCTTTTACACATAAGAGATCTAAAAAAGTCATTTTTTTATATTACAAATTGTAACAGGGCATGATGTACAAAAGCACGATTAGTTATACATGGTTTAATTATGAAGGAATTAGTTATGTAACGATTATGGGAGATTACATGATTTTTGAAATGAAATATACTCCTTACGTGTTTTTTGTGTGCATGAGTGAGTCCGGATGATAAGGGATCAAGATACGCTAGTTTGTTGCAAAAAGAAAAAGATGGAAGAATTGGGAGCTTGTCTATTCTCGTGTATGGCACAAAAACAAACGCGAAAAAGGAGACAAATGCATTCACAAAACAGTGAAGTGAAGCAAATGCACGGATCACTTGCGAAATGGAAGAATTTCAAAAGCTGAGTCCACGTCATTGAGCGCACGGCGTGAGCGTAGAAGCGAACTCCAACTTTCCTATCCGAGTTTGGAATGATTAATCCGCCCCATACAAATGCTATGAAACACTAATGAATAAAAGAACGACTTTTGAAGGGTTACACAACATCTTTAAAGGCAAGAACAAGCAAGGAGCAAGGTGGAAGATTCGAAAACACGTTTTTATCTTTCTTCTTCCTTTTTCTATTATTAGTGATGAATTCTAATATTGTAGTTACACAAAACAATTATAAGTAACTAAACTTTTTTATCTAGGGTTTGATTAAACATCTTGGAGGATGATTTTTTGTTGTTTTTAATATAAATTTGTCATTGGATTTTCTCAACTTATTTAACTATATTGTTATTGTTGTTGACTCTTGACTGAATGACCCTTAATTGATTGTGTTTATTTCATGTGTATTGCTTGGGGAAAAATATATATATATACATATATATATATATATATATATATATATATATATATATATATATATATATATATATATATATATATATATATATATATATAGGTAAGGTTCAGCTGTACAATATCATCCTAACATGTGCGAAGAATCAATACGGCGAATTTAAAGATGTGTTTAGAAATAACGAAACCTTGACGTGCTCGTAGTTTGACACCAGATATGAGCATCAATCTTGCATAACCACTTGGGGTTCCAGTAGCATATATCCATTGTCTCCAAAGTTTGGATGTTTGGTAGATTGACTTCAACGGGGTAGTGCCTTGTTACTATATTACATTCAAAACCCAATAATAACAGATATCGAACAAACAAAGACAGGGCACCTCTTTTGAGAAGGTGTCTATTCGGCGGAAATGATAAAATTTCTGTTAAGTAGCACTCAGAATTACATACCTCCTTGACTGAAATTGAATCGACTTACTTTTATTACCCAAATGGAGTAACAAATTAGCCTTGATCTTGGAAGAATAATACTACTCTTATTAAGTGATTAATTATAGATGAAACATTTTAAAATCTGCAAACAGAGCCAAGGTGACAAATAGAAATGCAGTTGTACTATTGTCTATCATAGCGCCACAGGAGAACAAAAGAGCTCAAGAACTGACCTTAATAAACTGGAAGCACTTTCAAATTTTGATCGCAAAGTTACCAAGACATACTACATTGGACTTGAGAAGACATACAGTTATACGTGCTATTTAATACAGCAAACTTCTTTTTTTGCCGCCGGCGGTGTCCGATGTGAACCTCGCTGCTGTAGTACAACGTTGGATCCCATATATGTAGAGTAAAACAGAAAGCTACTATTCAATTTAAACCAAATACTAAGACTAACAACCACAACATAAACCCGAACCCCAAAACCCTGACTGTGCTAGACCCTGATACTTCAACCCTCACATCATCCACAACGGGTCCACAAAGAGAGCTCATATCATCACTTCTTGTATTGTAATAGATACTATAGAAGGCGACACGTGTTCTGTCCGCCTTAGCCGTGAAATTCAGGTTAGCAGTCTGAAATGAAGAATTGGAATTGGGAGTGTAATGAATGTTTTGGGCCTGATCACCGGCGAATGCCATAACAGCCAGTGGCTGCTTGCATGAGTCCCCTGCATGGCCCAACAAAAATGTCAACCTGTATGGCTTGTTGGGCTTGGTTTCAACCATCTGGGATATAATGCCTTCTTTTCCTGAAAGCAATTCTATAGCTCTTTTCCCTTCTGGAACTGTAAAGTGATAATTATCAATGTACCGAACTGCTCTATTTGATTCAACTATCCAACCAGGTAGCGATGATGTTTCCTCGTCGAGGTTAGTTGGAAGCAAAACGCCGAGGGAAGCATTCCTGAACATCCATGGACCTTCTTCAAAATCGCCATTAAGTACTGCATTATCTGTTCCAATAGCCAACGTAAGGAACAAGTTAGCAACATTTGTAGTTATTTACATGTTGAATCCTGCTTCATGTTTTTTTTTCATCAAAAGAATGTATTTGTTCATGTATCCATCACGAGTTTCATGTACAAGCCATGTGAGAAATGCATTAAAGTCGACGAAAAACTAGCTATAGGTGAATGAATACACCTATATCTCGGCTTCATGTTGATCATCTGAATTTTTTTCTAATTCTCTCTAATATGAGAAGTTAAGTAAACATCAAAACTAATTTTGAAATTTGCAGTACTTCTATGCCAAACTTTATTTTGTTTTTCCTTTTTGTCACTCCAACACATAGATATTTCAACTAGAATCAAATCTTTGACCAAATCGTGGTGATAAGCAGCTGGAAATGGGCCCAAATAAGAAACAGAAGTGACCTTACTTTTAGACTTATCTGGAGTGAAAAGCTTCTTGATAGCAATATCATCAATAATGGGCCCACAAGTAGGGTCATCTTCCATGCCAGGATTTGTGAAAACGACACGCGCGTCATCCTCCTCGGCTTGAAAGGCCCACGCGTAGGAATCCCAGCCCTGGACATTATACAGAGTCTGAAGATCGATGGTCTGTGATGCCGGAGGCACCGACACGTTCAGGGACTCGAGCTGGGCGCAGGTGCGAGCCGCGCTGAAGGTGACTGAATAAATGGAGCCTTTCTCCACTTTGAGCTCTTGGCTTATCTCGGCGTCGTTTCCGAGCCGAACTGCGTGTTTACCTTGTGGTACGATGAGGATCATCCCACCCTGTTTTTGCCCTGATTCCACTAGCTCGACGGTGCCGTTTGTTTTCCAGCTGGGGAGTACGAGAGGGCCATCTGAGAATCCGTCACCGGAAGAGAAACCGCCTGACGGAGGTGTCTCAAAATCTCCGTTAACTAACGGACCTGCAAAACCCAGGTTGTATTGGTAATTAACAAGTGGAATAAATATTATGGGGTTGTTTTTGTTTTTCTTTACTTTCAGCACCGAGAGAAGGTAACACAGAATTTCCATAATAATTTTTTTTTACTCAAACTATATAACTAAAATATATTTTCACTTAGGCAATATCAACTCATTGTAGTTGAGATTTAGTTGTTTTTGTTTCCAATATTGTCTCCTTTATAAAATCTTAAGCATCATAAGCTAATTTTTGAAATTAAAAAAAAGCTTAGTGTCTATTATCTTAACACTTAAATATACATAAAATTATATGTTTGCACACATTATGTGAAAAACTGAAAAGAAAATGTATTTATTATTGAGCCCTTTTAAAAGTCGCGTACCACAAAATAATGTACGATATGAAGGAACATTCACTTCACACGGCACTGGTCTTTCACAAATATAGTCACATATGAAGGAACATTTACAAATAAGTTCCATGGGCAGTACCTTTGTAGGCTTTAAAATGTAACCAATGGTTATTATTGAAATTAGGCATGAGACTATAGCTTGACTCCTCGTCCAGCTCACAACCCTTTCCCCAACTCTCCTAATAACTGTGTACGAAATTTAGAAATTAAAAATAACTTATATAAATATTTTATATGCAAATCAAAATAGAAGTAGCGGTTTAATTGTGTAGAGTGAAGACCATAACCCCTGCATTGTCATGATTCTTACAGGGTGTAGCAATAACACGTCATGATCATCAACATCAACAACATGATTACTTATTAATGCTAATAATACTGCCATTAATAACCCTATTTGATACATTATAAAAAATCTATTGTAATTTATAGTAGTCATATTTTCATATGATATAAACATATACTGCTCCGAAATTGGAGGAAATTAATCTTGTTTGAGATAGAGGTAACAAAATTTAAGAACACATATTGCTTAAAAATTAAATGTTTCTACCAATGTTAAAATTTGAGTCCCCAAATGGTAAATTAACATACATTGAAGCTGAAAATGAAGACAAAAGGAATTCATTATCAGATCTCGTATGAAATTAATTAAAGAAGAAAAGAATGCAGTTTAATCCCATCAGGTATATAATTCCATCAAGTATGAAATAGAAAGAGAAGAAGAAGGGCGTACCATCTTCAACTTGTCCAGCAGCTGAGCAAGTAAGTAGAACAAGAAATGATATAACCCATTTGTATCTTCTTGAGCTCCGACCGATTTCCATGGCTAGTAAAAGAAAATGTTCTCTCTCTCTCTCTCTCGTGTGTAAACAGAGAACAAGAGGGGACTGAGACACAGCTTTGAGTGAAGAAAAGGGACAAGAGTAAATGTCCTTTTAACCAAGGTTCAACCTCTTCTTTTCTTTTCTTTTCTTATTTTCTTTTTCATGCTCTTTTGTATCTTTTCCTCCTTTTTCTTTTTCTTTTTCATTTCAATCTTTTTATCTATCTCATTTGCTCCACCAGTTGTAAAATAGTACTACTAATGATATCAAACAAAGTAATTTAACAATAATAACCTATCAAACAAAGTCAAAAGTATTTTTTTTTTTTTGCAAAAAATACTTTTGGCCAAAAATTGAAGTTTTTGGCTTTATGGAATGAAAAAAAATGCTTTTGAGGAAAAGCAGAAGCTGTTTTGGAAAAACAGAAAAAGTAGATTCTCTCCAAAAGCACTTTTTGAGAAGCATTTTTGAGGAAAAAAAAACTTAGAAATAGTTTTTTAAAGGTTGGTCAAACATTAATTGCTGCTCAGAAGTGCTTTTCAAACTAATTCGACAAACACAAGCTCCTTCTTACCAAAAGTACTTTTGCGAAAAACACTTTTGAAAAAAAAACAATTTTCAAAATAAGTCAATTTTTGCAGCTTCGGCAAATGGGCTATAAAACTTTAAGGTACTATGTGTTTATATATATGAAAAATTTGTTTCCTTGTTTTTCAATTTATTTAATGATCTTTGATTTAGCGCGAGAATGCCCTGGAGTTGGAAAGGAGGTTAGCTGATAGAGGTGCCTGGAGAAGTTCAGGGGAAGCGGATGCTATGTGGACTGTAAAGGCTGATCTGGTCAGGGAGGTAGCGCGAGATGTGCTCGGAGTAGCCAAGGGATATTCAGGCAGGCATCAAGGTGACTGGTGGTGGAACGAGGCTGTCCAAGAAAAAGTGGAGGCGAAGAAGGCGACATTTGCTCCGATTGCGGAGAGCTCGAGCGAGGAGGAAAGGAGAGTGAACATGGACCGCTATAAGGAGGCGATGAGGGAGGCGATGAGGGAGGCGAAGTTGGCGGTCACATAAGCGAAGAATATAGTGTTTGAGCGCATGTACGAGGAATTAGAAAAGAAATGAGGGGACATGAAGTTGTTTAGGTTGGCTAAAGTGAGTGAGAAGAATGCGCGGGACATGGACCGAGTTAGGTGCATCAAAGACGAGGATGGTAGAGTTCTAATGGGGGAGGCTCAGGTCAGGCAGAGGTGGCAAGCATACTTCCGAGACCTGCTCAACGAGGAAGGTGACCAAGACATAGAGTTAACGGAGCTGAGGGACTCAGAGCGCCATAGGGATCTGGGGTTCTGCAGGCGCATTAGGATAGAGGAGGTCGTGGAGGCTTTGCGTAGGATGAGTAGGGGTCGAGCGACCGAACCAGACGAAATTCCGGTGGAGTTTTGGAAATACATGGGTAAGGCAGGAGTGGAGTGGCTGTCCAGGTTGTTCAATGCGATCTTCAGGTCCAAGAAGATGCCAGAGGAGTGGATGTGGAGCACAGTTGTGCCTGTGTATAAGAACAAAGGTGATATCCAGTGTTGCAATAACTATAGAGGCATCAAATTACTAAACCACACCATGAAAGTATGGGAGCGGGTGGTTGAGGCGAGGGTGAGGGCGATGACGTCAATCTCGGTGAACCAGTTTGGTTTCATGCCGGGCCCCTCCACCACAGAAGCTATCCACCTCGTCAGGAGATTGTGGAAAAGTTTAGGGACAAGAAGAAGGACTTGCACACGGTGTTTATCGACTTAGGAAGAAGGCGTACGACAAGGTTCCAAGAGAGGTGTTATGGAGGTGCCCGGAGGCGAAGAGCGTGTCGGAGGCCTACATTAGGATGATCAAGGATATGTATGATGGCGCTAAGGCGAGGGTTAGGACGGTGGGTGGCGACACGGACCACTTCCTATTGGAAATGGGGCTTCACCAAGGATCGGGGCTAAGCCCCCTCCTATTTGATTTGGTGATGGATGCTCTAACTCAGCATATGCCATGGTGTATGCTATTCGCTGACGATATTGTCTTAATAGACGAGTCGAGGGTCGGTGTTAACGAGAGGTTGGAGACAGACCCTCGAGTCAAAGGGTTTCAGACTAAGCAGGTCTAAGACTGAATACTTGGAGTGCAAGTTTAGCTCCGAGCCGAGCGAAGAAGGAGCTGGTAGGGACGTGAAGCTTGGTTCTCAGGTCATCACCAAGAAGGACAGTTTCAGATATCTTGGGTCGATGATCCAGGGTGGCGGAGAGATCGACGGGGATATCACTCACCGAATAGGGGCTGGGTGGTCGAAATAGAGGCTTGTGTCGGGAATCTTGTGTGACATGAAAGTGCCATAGTATCACAAGGGGGAGATTTATAGAGTTGTGGTTAGACCAGCAATGTTGTACGGGGCGGAGTGATGGCCAGTGAAGAACTCCCATATCCAGAGAATGAAGGTAGCGGAGATGAGGATGCTTAGGTGGATGTGTGGGCACACCAGGTTGGATAGGGTTAGGAACGAAGTTATTCGGGAAATGGTAGGGGTAGCCCCAATTGATGAGAAACTGCGAGAAGCGAGACTCAGGTGGTTCGGACATGTGCGGAGGAGAAGCCCCGATGCACCGGTGAGGAGTTGCGAGCGGCTGTCGGTAGTTGGCGCGAGTCGTGGCAGAGGGTGGCCCAAGAGGTATTGGGAGGAGATGATTAGGCGGGACAGGACTATTATGCGGATTTCCGAGGACATGGCTCTTGATAGGAAAGTCTGGAGGTCTAGTATCAAGGTTGTAGGTTAGGGGCTCCTATTATTTCGCGGGATAGGGATGGGTCGAGGGGGGATTCCCGATAGGTTAATATCTCCGTGAGTACTCCTAGAATTACTAATGCCTTTTGTTCATGCTGTTGCTTTGTTTACTTTGCCCTTTTATATGTCAGTTTTTTGTGGTTTATTCTGGAGTCACTAATGATTTTTGTTTTTATTTTTTTCCTTTTCTCGGTCTTTCGCCGAGGGTCGATTGGAAACAGTCTCTCTGCCCTATCGGGTAGGGGTAAGTCTTGCGTACATATTACCCTTCCCAGACTCCACCCTGTGGAACTATGTTGTTGTTGTTGTTGATTTAGCGCATAATTTAAGAAATAATACTCTGATTTTTTGAATTCGTGATTACAATTTTTAATGATATTTTTGTGAATATAAAAAATAATTTTAGAAGTAAATGAGAAATTTAATTAGTAAAAAGTGTCATTTTAAATAGATTAATAAATTAAAAAAGGTGTTACAACAATAGAAAAAGTGATAATACCATATTTTTTAAAGTACATCTGATATAAATTTTAAGTTTGTTTTATTTGCTTCTGATTGGGGTTGAGAGGGCTAAGGGTTTTTTCGTCCACTTAAACCTGCTAGCTACTTTTCTTTTAGAGGTAGCTTTTTCTTTTGATCAATGAATGAATGACGAAGGACATATGCTTTTCCTAGTACAATAAGAAAAGGTGTTTCTTTGAGACGGACTTTGTTAAATTAAGATTCTTCTAACTTCATATTATTCATATACACCCCTACTTCTTTTTGTTATGTACATCAAACCTCCTTTTGGGATTATAATTTATATTCACTATATAAAGCTCCCATCAAAATTACTGTTCTCCCATCAGGATGTCACGTTGTTTTCCTAAATTTTGATTCGAGTAACAGCAAAATTTTATCTTTTTGTGGCCAACTTGGCCTTTTACGCTCCTCCTGATCCCACTACCAATGGGTGTTGATAATACAGTACGTACACCAATGAGGCCAAATGACATGTACAGTACATAAAATTGTAAGTACTAACTTAGGTCTCATACTGTTATTTAGAATATTTTTAGACTTAAATATCATATTCTTAAAAATAATAATAATAACAATAACAACTACTCAGTATAGTCTCACAGGGTGGAGATCTTTAAAATTAATAATCAAGATAAAAAGATTTGGCAATTTCTCTTTGATATAGTTGAAGTGCTCAGATCGTACAGACCATCATGTCCAGAAATTATTTATTCCCTAGATTTTAATCTATTTGTCACACTTTACTTTTTAACTTAGTTAAAGAAATGTCATTCTTTTATTAGTTGTATTTTAAAGGGACAGGAACAATTGAACTTCCTATTTTTCAATTTTATAGTTCATATTTCAATTTATAATCAATTAGCCCAAAAATAATAGGCTAAGATTCAATATTCAACTCTATTAGGTTCTCAAAATTACCTTTTAATTTTTTAAAATAATTGCTCAAGCTTTTAAGTTAATTTTCGAATTAATAATTGTGACTCAAATATTAATTCACCAAACCAAATCAATTTGGGTGGTGAAAATTAAATTTTTAACAAGTGTGGATTTAAATTCCGAATTTGATTTTGTGAGAAATTTGAAGTGAGTGTTATTTAGACTTGTTATAAATAGTATAAGGATGTTGTATATAAAATTTGAAGTTATTAATGTAGATTTGGACTGGTTTTGAACAAGAATTGCAATTAAAATTGTGGAAGAAGTTCATTTACAGACGTTTGTATAAAGGTGTATAATAGTGTATCTGATGTGTTTATACACTCATATACACTATTATACAAAATTATACATAATTATATAAAAAACTGACTACGTCTTTTTCTTTGCATTTTTGCTAAAATTTACCTTAAATCTTGCTCAAATCTACTCCAAATCACTTCAAATTTAAACTTTGAAATCCTTTTGATGTTTTCAATCAATTGGAACAACACCCAATCAAAACAACTAAGAATTACAAGAAATTCTATTTTCTAAAGCAAAGCTGTGAATGCCCTTTAATGGTGGACTTCTACTCTTCAATTTTTTTACATTTCAATCGGGTAATATAGGGAAAGAAGCAGTAATGGTGGATGTCCCCTTGAAGCATATGTAAACAAAAGTGAGAAGAAGAGAGTGAAAATAATAGTTGCGAGAACACAGATTTAACTCCATAATTTTTAGAAGCAAAAGTTGTAAGAACACATATTTTGAATTTGCAAGAGCTTGTGTTTTCAAAATATTTACAATATAGGTTAGGTGGGGTAAAACTTAAAAATATGAGCCATTTTTTGTTATGATGTGAAGTCATGTGTATTTTCTTGTAATTCTTTCTGTTTTAAATTCCAATATTTCTATCCTCCTATTTCACCCTTGATGACAGTCATTTATAGCAACAATATATGTTTAAAATTAAAAAATTCAAAAATATTCTTAATAATATTATACACGTTTTATCAAGACCCAATTCTTCCCCCCCCCCGGTCCCGTAGGGTATTGTGGCGACACCTAATTTCTGGGACTAGGTAAGCCTAACATTAAATGAAACAACAACAATATTTAAATGACATCTAACAATTCTCTTTAAACTTTACAACCCCAAAATCAGTAGTACAAGTCATAAGTTGTACAAAGTTTGCTAGAAAACCTGAAAAATATAACTCTCTCAAACTAAGAGTGAACAATGTAAATACAAAGTAAGAAGGTGACTATGTAGCATGCGAACGTAGCAACAAGTTTACTTTGAGTCTCCACAACTACGATCCACACAGCTACTAACGATCAAATACCTGGATCTATAATAAAAATGTGCAGAAACGTAGTATGAGCACACCACATCGATTGCCCAGTAAGTATCAAGACTAACCTCACTGGAGTAGTGACGAGGAACAGTCAAGACACGTACTGGTCTAATAACTTGAGCAAGTATAAATATAGGAACAACAGGGTATGACTCGCTGGAGTAGTGACGAGGAACAGTCAAGACACATACTGATTTAATAACTTGAGCAAGTATAAATATAGGAACAACAGGGTATGATATCTACATAACGACCATGCGATATGGCTAACAATACAATAATTTCACTAAGAAAGGAAACAAAAAGTATCAGCGTAACGCCATAATAACGACACAGAAAAGTAATGGAAATACAACCTAAATCCGTAGTCACTGATACTGCAAGGACAAGCTATAACTCATCAACTATGACCGCTTTCACATCGGGTTTTAGTCAACAAACTCCATGAGATATCGAACCTCGGACAAATTGTAACTAACAGATCTCAATACCTGAACCCTAACACTTGACATATTGTGCCCTCATCACACCTCATAGCCACACTGACGACTCACGTGACAAAGTCATTTTTCACATAGAAGGCAAGTAAACAGGGGTATGCACCTATACTAATTATATCATGACGACCTCTTATCCGACTAGAGTGTTTAACTACGTATATTTTAGCATAAGGAAAAGTACGGACAACACATAGAATATTTTCTCACAACTTTCACAAGATAAACCCCACGCAAATATATGTACCACTACACAAATATCAACAACAAGAATGCTCCGAGGCCATTACAAATTATCACAAGTCAATCCTTGACATGGTCCATTTTGTCTCGCCATGTGTGCAATAGTAAAGTATCGCCACACGTGTATAATAATGTTCCCACATTTTCTCGCCACTTGCGCAACTCACACATATATATATATATATATCCCATTTTGTCACGTTGTATGTGCAAATATCAACCCAATAACACTCACACGACAGAATCCTCGTGCATCACAACAACAAGTATGACAACAACAATAACAATAAGAATACAACATGTAAATCAACTCAAGAACTTTCGATCACAAAAAGACAATAGAACTAGCTCGCGAGGGAATAACCACAATAGAGAATAGTAGGGTAATAAGAACAACTCAACAAGGGAGAACAATAACATGTAACAATAATCCCATAATGTGTAGTTCAACAACAAGGAAGCTAACGCGAATCAACTAATTCCAAATAAGCACATGTCAACTAGATAAAGGATATCTTCTTTTATGGCTAGGCAATTACGGAGAATATACAACAAACTTAATTAAGGATGAGCGGTGAAAGATAATCACAACCTCAATTAAGACTAAAGAATTACAAGAGAGAAAATAAGTTTCCAATAAAGACAAGCAATAATGAAAAGATAGCATGATAATAGGAGAGGTAAAAGTCTTCAATTAAGCCAAATAAGAGTCAAACAGGCAATAAGAGCACATCATAAAGCAATTAATTCCAATTAAACATGTAGAGGTGAAACTAGTAAATAAAAAACTCGATCATATCAAGAACAACTTCATACTCAATGAATATAAGCACCTAAGAACTCTAAAAGGCCAATATTCCATAAATAAGTCCGAGCACACTCTCGTCACCTCGCATACATAGACTGCAATCAACCTAGAAGACTCAAATCAAATCATAATTTTTTTCATTTTGAGAATTTTCTTTAAAAATTTCTATTTTCCTCAACTAAAAACACAAATTAAATGATAAAAGTAAAGGTGAAATCATGAAATATGACAAATTGTAGGTGAAGAACACTTACCCAATCGATTTTCTTGAAACCCCCACAAAGAAGCTCCCAAAATAGAGGTCTAAAACTCAAAATATGAAAAAAATAATCAAACATGCCTAGGAGTTCCGCATTTGTGGACAAGAAAGTGCACCTGCGCATACACATTTGCAAGAACGAGATTGCATTAGTGAACTCTGATAGTCAGGCCTGGATTCATATCTGCAGTATTACAGTCGCGCCACCGGCATCGCAGAAGCGAGCTTCTTCGCTGGTGCAATCCTCGCTAAAGTGGCCTTCGCACCTGCGTGCTAGCCTCCGCAGAAGTGAGCGAGCTTCTAGGCCTCAAAGATCACAGAAGCGACCGGGCTCATGCAGAGGTGGAGCCGCACCTGCGCTTCAAAGTGTCACATGTGCAAAAACACCAGAATCAAACTAGTTCAAAACTATGAAAAACATCTGAAACTCGTATGAAACACACTCGGGCCCCCCGAGTCTGCCGGGACCCCGTCCAAGCATACCAACAAATTCCATACCCTAATACGGACTCGCTTGAGGTCTCAAATCACATCAAACAATGCCAAAACTATGAATCGCACCATGAATCGAACTTATGTATTTTTAAATATTCCAACTTATAAAACTCGCGCCGAAACTTATCAAATCAACTCGGAATGAGACCAAAATTTTCAGACAAGTCCCAAATGACATGACACAGTTGTTCCAACTCTCAAAATTGCTTTCCGATTGCGATGTCACAAAAGTCAACTATTGGTCAAAATTCTCCATCTTCCAAACTTCAACTTTTTCAATTTTTGTTGAAATGCTTCAAATTACCCTACAAATCTCCAAATCCAAATCCGGACACACGCCTGAGTTCAAAATCACCATACAAAGCTGTTGAAGTAATCCTAAACCCATTCCGGAGTCGTTTACATAAAAGTCAAATTTTGGTCAACTCTCACAGTTTAAGTTTCCAAAACTAGAATCCTTCTTCGAATTTGACTCCGAATCACCCAGTAACTGAACTCGACCACGTAAGCAAGTCAATACACATAATTCAAAGTTGTTAAAGACCTTATACCGCTGAACAGAACTTAGATTCTCTAAACGACCAGCCGAATAGTTACACACGTTTAATGTAAGATTATAAGTTAAAAAGTCTTACCTACATTTCGAAATTTCAAGTCTAGTCAAATTAATATATACAAAACCGACTGGTATACTTATTTCTTGTGAAACTATTTAGAGCCCGTTTGGACCTAAAAAAAATTTTACTTTTAAAAAATTTCACTTTTTTCGAAATTAATTTTTTGTCATAAAATTTTTAATTTTCCATTGAAGATGTATTTTGAATTTTTCTAAAATTTGAAAAATTCCAAAAAATTATTTTTTAAATTTTTTATTTATATCACTCACAAAATCCAAAAGTAATCCAAAATTATATTTATGTCTAAACTCAATTTTAATTCAAATACCATATTCACTTGAAATTTTTTTCCTTTTTTTATTTTTGAAATTTTACATTTCTTACGACCAAACGCCGACTTAGTAACAAGCTATAAGTTGAAATATACGCACTTAAATAGTACTACAGATACTAGGGGTCTGTGTTTCCCATTTTCAAATGTCAGTGTAAGTGTTCATACACCAAAGGAGCATAAATACATTCCGCGTTCTGAGATTTTGGTGTTTCACTTTCTCACAATTAGTGGGCCCAATGAAGGGTAGGGTCACCGCCAAATTATAGAAATCTGCTGAGAGCATCTTATAAAACAAGTGGGAGCTTCAATTATTAAATCTTAAATTTAATTCCAAGGAAGGGTGGATTAATTATTTAATTAGTTAAACTTTGGGACTTTTGTCAAAATAAGTCATACATTTGGGGCCAGAAAGGTATAAAGCACAGAAGCCGAGGTTGTGGCGGGAAAAACATACTGTCAATAGCAGTCAAAGTTGTTGAACTTTGTAAAAAGCAGCCGAACCGTGCAGATTATATGGGAAGCTTTTTTGGAACTTCATTGCTGCAAAACAATAATTTTAAATTAATCTAAGAAGCCATTGTTACTGTCGAAACACTGTTTGCATTTTATTTTGTTTTTGAGTTATTCAAAACTTCGGGTGGCATTTGTTGGAAATTTTGTAAAATGCTGCATTATTATGCAATATACTCCCTCCGTTTCCACGAGTAATTAGAGGTGTTTATGATTTGATTTGGATCGATTTTTTTTGCTAAAAAAACAATCAAGTAAGTCGATTAAATATTAGAGCCAAACCAAACCAATTAAATCGATTTTTGTCGTATTTTATCGTTTTTTTTTGGTTATTTGTCAGTTTTTTATTAAATATATAAGATATATATTACCAAACACATATTCCGGCAATCACATTTTCAACGTAACACTATAATATCTATTGTCCTTTGGATATCTATTATTCTCCAAGATATATTAATGATAATTGAATTAAATAGTGATGAATAATTTAAGGACTCAATTGAAAATATATTATTTTTAACACTAAATGAATTCTTACACTTAACAAAAGAAAACTACCAATCAAATTAGAATGTAAAGGTAAAGAACTATGCTAAAAGTCAAAATATTAATATTTACAATAAATTTTTTGAAACTTTGTATAAAAATATACACATATATAGGTGTAATAATGAATTTGAAATAACTACTCCCATAGTCAGTTTGATTCGTTTTTTTCTGATTAAAACCATAACCAAACCAAATTTGATCGGTTTTTAAAATTCAAAACCAAAACCAAACAAAAAAGTATCGCTTTTTTGGTCAGTTTGGTTTGGTTTTCGGTTTGTTCGATTTTTCGGGTTTTTATGAACACCCCTATGAATAATTATTATTTTGTTCCTTTACCTGTTTCACTATACTCCCTCCGTTTACTTTTACTTGTTCACTATGAACTTTGCTCACCCTTAAGAAATAATAAATAAAGTGTGTAATGTACTATAATATCCATATTAATTGATGCATAATTTAATGGAATTAAGTAAAATTTGATATGAGTAATTATTGTTTTCTCTTTATATGTTAAAAGTGATAATTAAAAATAAAAATGTATTTTTAAAATATTAATACAAATAAAAGTGAACGGAGGGCGTAATTGTTACTATTATTGATATGGTATGTACTACCTACTGCGGTTACAATAATATTAGCTATTCACATGATTTTATAGGGATTTATAATTGGAGGCAAATTTCATATTTTCGAAAGTTATCTGCTAGCTTTGCAGGCAGTGCTTCTTAGATTAATAATTGAAGGTACAGTTTCCAATTGCATGCTTTTCCAACCTTCCTGTCGGCATTAAAAGGCAGTGTATTCGTTCCGGACATTAGCCCTTTGGGCTCAGATGGTTACTTGGGCTAATTCGTTGATATGGCTGGATTCATCACTTTGGACTTAGGTTATAAAGAGGAAGCAGATTCATATTATATTAGAGAATTATATCCTACAGTAAAGCTTTACATCTTATTTATTATAAATTAATATTTTTCTAAAATATTTTTTTTCATAGTTTTAGGTTTTATAGCAAAACACATATTTATGGTCACTTACTAATGTTTAGCTATTAAATTCGTTGAGTAATATTTTTTCTCTTTCGTACTTTCTATATACAACTTAACCACGATCTCTTTTCACCAACTCTCTCTCTCAACGTCAGTCTTTCTCCATGAATACAACCACAATTTTCCACTTATTCATCTTCATTGTCTCGCGAAATTTTTATATTTTTTTGCTCCAAAAAATTGTGGTAAGTGTTAAAGTTGATAGATTTTTGCTTGTATCAGAATTGAATGGAAGAGACAAGACAAAACGAGATAGAAAAAGATAAAGGAGAAACAAAGATATGTAGAAATATAAGTGCAGATCTCAAAATATTCAAAGCAAAAATGAGAGATTCACTACCTGGACGAGCGAGAAGGCGCCGGACCGGATATTAGTGGATTGGGGAGGGAGTTTGCGACTGAGGAACTTGAAGAGTCTATTACCTTTATTTTCATTGTATTTAAGTATCTCGTTGTATTCCATGTATTTTATTGTATTCACTGTCTTTAGTTTGTTCTACTTTTTAAATATATTTACCGTATTTAATTGTATTCAATGTAATTATATAATTTCAAAGCTTCACTTTGTTTCATTATTTTGTCTAGCTGTATATATTCAACACTATGTATTCAATGTATTGTAGAATGTATTCATATATTTTTTTAATTAATATAATTTATTATTCATATGTATCTATGTATTCTTATGTTTTTGCGCTATAGATGACCATTCAATGCCTTTTTATATATTTAACTATATTAAATATAATTACATAATTTCAATTTATAAATCTATTTATAAAGATACCACAAAAATATTTTAGTAAAGATTCCACTAAAAAAAGAAATGATGGATTGAAACTCTAAAGATTGCTATATTTTTGAGATATTTTTCGGCTGTGAATCTTTTCTATAACTGAAAATACAAATTTTGCGTGTTAGAACTGAGTTTGTTGAGTTATATTAGGAGTATATCGTTAATTAATTTACTAACCGTTTTTAAACACCCGGAGACCTTTTTTCCGCAGATTTCTGTTATTGTATTCATGAATACAGCTCGCGAATACATTTGAGTACATTCTACGTTTAGCTGGACTTCCTTATTTTTTGCCGAGTCTTGCTACTGTATTCAAGAATACAATAGCTTGATTACGTCGAACCCACTCTATAAGAAATCTAAACATAGCTATATGAAGTAATTAAGTAAATGGTAGTTATAGCAAGTTAATAGCCACAAAATAATAGTCATTTCTGAATATTCCTCAATTATATTTTGGGGAAAGTGCATAGATAGCTATTTTTCAGAATACTATTTAGAGATTAGCCAATCCTTATTTTTATCCTGAAAGTTTAAATTTAAAATCTTTACTTCAGAACAATTAAAGACATTTTTGTCTTGAAAATTTGAACTGAAAAACCAAAATTCAGGATGCACTGCCTAATTCCTAAATAGCATTCCTTTAGAGTGCTATTTGGTGTCATCTCTACTTATATTTGGGCCACTAGTTATTGGTAAAATAGCACATGTTTTCGGACTGGTCACTTAAAAATAGTAAAGTTATTGAAAAATAGTCACTATTTTGCTAAAACACGGAAAGTTCCAGCATAATATACTGGAGATGTGCACCTGTATGAACTTACGGCATATTATGCTGGACCTCCAACATGCGAAAAGTTTCAACATAATATCATGGAGATTGTAGCACCTGTGTATGATTTCCAGCAAATTATGTTAGACCGGCATATTATGCTGGAACTATGCTGGAATATTTTCTGGATTTTGACTAGTATTTTCGTTCAAATTTATCTTTGCATGAAAAGTAGCAAAATTTCAATTACTTTTGAAACCGTGGCTATTTTTCAATGACCACTTTTAATCTAGCTATATTTGAATTTGCATCTAGTTATTGGCTGGACATGGAATGGACAATGATTTTAAATGACAAAAATGGGTTTATTCACTATTATTTGCGCTGTATGGCCGTTTTCGAGGACACTTTTTAAATTAAGTCCCCGTTAACTCATTGAGTTATCCGCCTTTAAATATAGTAAAAATGGCGTGGGATGACCACTATTTAAGGTAGTGTTTATTTTTTATCCAACAATTTTAATCTCGAGCAAAAATAGTCATCACACTATTAAAATTAATATAAAAAGATAATTGTACCCTTTCCTCCATTGCTTTTTGTTTGCTAAAAAGTTAGCGCATATTTTATGAGTGTGAAACAATGTAAATGAATCACGGAAAATTATAGCAAACCGTACCAATCCATTCGACCAAATGAAAGAAACGATAATAAGTACTCAAAATTATGAGGAGAAATATTAAAAGCTTTTATTGATAATATTGGTTTGACCTGCCTCTTCATGAAGAGGTTCAGTGCCTTACAATGGTATTATACTTTCCCGTAATATGGGTATCTTTTTGTCTTCTCTCTCTGGTGAATAATGGCGAAGAAGAAACCCCCTTTTAAGGTTTACTCTTTCGGTATTTATAGTTGTGAGCTCCGTGAGCTGGCAGTGAGTGACCATGACCATGTTGGGGTTTCGCCCTCATAAGGGCGGATGGTCCGTGCCCTCGTTGATCGAAGCATATAAGAGCTAAATAACATTACTAATAAGTGGTCATACCACTTATTAATCGTGCATTAGCTTAAGACTCGATTAACTCGTTTAATTATCGTGGGGTCAGATTCTGACCCATATAGTTAGTCCCTTCGCTTATTGAGATCGTGCTTTGGCTGAGCTTGATGCATAGACTTCATCGACTGTGGTTTGATAAACTCGGATAGGGAGGTAGACTGTTGCTTCGGTCGAGGCCGAATTCTCTTTGGCGACGGCCTAAGCATTGTAAAATGTTAGTGTTTGTTATCGTATTATCAAGTCGTCATTCGATCAAGATTGAATACTTCTTCTTGTCGAAGGCACGTGACCTTTTAACTTAATTCGAGTGAGATTGAACTTCGTTGCACTCTAATCCTCACATTTATTTGGGAGCGTAATCGTCAACTATGGCGGACGGATCGTACGGGGTGCGGACGGTCCATACGGGTACGTTTGGTACGTATTTGGCCGTCCAAAGTTTTGAAGGCGCATGGAACATCTTTTCGGTGTTCATAGGTCGTTACAATCAGTTCGACGGCAAGACGCTGGTGGGTGATTGAGAAGTCGCTTTTTGACACTTGTCATAATGACGCACGTTTCTGTAGAACCGAACCGGTTTGCGGTTGGTCATGTAGTTAATAATGGTTGTTGGGTTTCGCAAATGCCATTTATGTTGCATATAAAGATGGGTTGAGGAATTCACTTCTCATATTTTCATTTTTCATCTGATAGTGATTCAGAAGAAGTTTTTTCTTCCTGCCAACTCACCTTCATCTTTTTTCTTTGATCGTTATAACTTTCGTCTTATTCACCAAACTTTATTCCTTTCTCGTTAGTAAATCAACAATGGCAGGTAGTTCTTCCAAGATGATCTTCTGACAGATTTCCCGGTCAACTCTCCGATAGTTGAAGGGCCATCTCCAGCAACGGGAGGTGCAGAACAAGCGAAGACCGATGAAATTATGTTGATCAACGATATAGTATCTCAGCCCGGAGGCCTGATGACTAACTTCACTATTGATGATGGGGAGGATCCGGTGGATGAAGCCCCGTTAATGGGGGAAATTAGGATGACCAGACTACGGGAACATGGGGGTCATCCCCAACCACGCCGACATCGTTTTTGCTAGAAGCAATGAGAGGGTCCACTCCGACCACAAGGGATACTGCTTTTTTACGCCTATCCTTTCAAGTTGGGGTTTAAAATCCCGCTCTCGATGCTGGTGGTGGATTTTTTTTGTTATTACGGGGTAAGCCCAGGTCAGCTCACTCCCTCTCTCTACAAATTACTAGCAATGTTTATCAAATATGCAGAACTGGTCGGTAGGTTGGTTATACTGTAGCATGTGCTTAGCCTCTACGCTGCCGAGAGAGTTCGCGGTACCATGATTCGAGCGTGCCCTCGTGGGTCGAGGGGCCTGACTGCGACACTGAACGATGAGGTTGATCTCACCCTTTTGAACATTTATTCTACATCAGGACTAAACATTTTGTGGCGTGCCCCATTGGGTTCCTAGAGGCGTGGAATCATGCATGTAAGTTCCTTAATCGTTGAATTCACTTTCTTCCTTACGTCTTGTGCTTGTGAGTTCTAACTCGTGTCAATTTGTATTCGAAAAGCCAGCTCTAGCTCCGTTAGTTGGGATATACGGGTGTGTTGAGGCTGTGCTCCTCCATACGGAGGGGATACACACATGGGCATCTTTCTGGGAGAGGCATGGCCGTAGGACTGCTACAGGTGAAAAATCGATTTCTTCTTTTGTTCCGCTTTGATTCAATTTGATTTATCAACTTTGCTTTTCTGTGACCAGAGAGGGTACGCCGTGTCAGGGCCCCTCAATTGGCCTTCCGCCGGCCGGGTGCAATAGCTCGGCTTATCGCAGTACCGATGCCGCGTCGCGTACCAAGGGTGGCATCAGTTGAATCTTCAATGACTCCTTCTCCTCCACGGGCCACACTTCGGGATGAGGGGCCGTCAGGGGTTGCACACCCTAGAGCAGAATTGCCATCAAACGAGGAGGATGAGAGGACATTGATAAGGCGCAAGGTGTTCACACCGTCTCCCCCTATGATAATTAATTTGGACTCCCCTCCGGCGGATGTGGAGGAGAGTGCGCCTGCAGCGCCCGCCTTTGAGAGTGAACAAACAATGGGTGTTGCCCTGGTGGCTTAGGCCGTAATGATACTGTCGCTTCAGCGGCTTAGTTGGTGGTTCTAATCGTTGATACGGGAGGTAGCTCCTCAACGGCTTCTAAGGTTGGCGAGTCAAGCTCTCCTTCCGTGGTTACGACAGGTGATTTACCTTGCCAGTGGTGGAAGGAGGAAGAGATGCTGTAGGAAATGAGTATGAGTCTGAATTTGATTTGGACCCTGATGACGTCTGTATGTTCCGGGAAGGCTTCACAAATTCGGTAGTGCGCGCAGAGGGGAGGTCTCGCCTCATCGAGGTCCCTATTGAGTTGAACATATTGCTCCAAAGGGAGAGTTTGGTGTCGCAGTTTGGGCTGATATGCTCGTAGGCCGAGAATGCATTGTTGAGGGACATCACAAATATCGGGCTGATGAATGAGGTGGCTGTAATGGTCTTGATGGTATGTAATATGGTGGCAGTTTGCTTCTTCTTTGCCTTAGTTTTCTCTTTATCCTAATCGTTGACTTTGCTTTGCAGTATTATTTGTTGGAAGTGGAAAGCATCTGTCGAGCTAACATTTGCTCGGGGATATTTTTGCTGGCATTGGAGAAATATTGCTGTTGTGGAGATCGGTGCTGGGAAATGAGCGTGCGCTTGAGGAATGATCCCCGGAGCTGGGCGTTGGCTGAGGAACTGGCGAGGCGGGAGCTTTAGATGCATCAAACACTTGGAAGAACACGTGCTCTTGAGAAGCAACTTCGTTAGAAGGACGATGAGCTCAAGGCATGGAAGATGGATGCAACTGAATATGAGCGCTAGGGTCGGGCTAAGGCAGCGGAGGCTGCAGCGGTATGGAGAGGGAAAGTGATTGCGTTGGAGGGTGAAGTCACAACTTTAAAGTTTCAGGTGAGGGATGTCACGTCAAGGGATGGGGCGTTGAAGGAAGCTATCCGCAAGCACGAGTCCCAGTTGGCATTGGAGAGGGCTGCTGCGGCCTTTAGAGAAGCGAGTCTCGAGGAGCGGATCCGTATTTTTGAGCAGGACACCCAAGTTATGGCGGACCAAATTACGGCCTTAGAAGAAGAGAATCAACGCTTACGGGACCATGCCGCTTCTTCCATCCAAGCTCGCGAACTTTGGTTTTTTGCTGAGGCCCAACGTGATGTATATAAGAATTTGTGAGAGGCCGGCATCGTGACCGAAGTTGCTTTCGAGGAAGTGCATCAAAAGGCTCGTGAGGCCCGTACCGATCGTGGTTTTGACGCGGCGACGCCAGAGGCTGACGATGGCGCAGATGGCGCCGAGTAAAAAGATGTTATGCATTTTTCTTATCTTGGTCGCCGTTTGGCGTTTAGGAATTTCTTATTTTTCTTCTTCTTTTTCCTTTTAGTGACCGGACTCGGCTAGGTGTAAGCGGGGATGACCCGTAATTAACTTTGTAGATAAATGAAATTTCCTTTCCGTTATTTGCCTTGTGCTTATTCTGTACCTCCCCCTTTTTCCCTTGGATTTTTCTTTGCATGCATTCGAGGGGGTGGTTTGTCTTTGAGTTTGGATTTGGTAGGCATGTTAGTTTTTTTTGTTGATGACTTTTACACTTCGACTCAAAATGTGCGAGTCGAAACCGTTGTTTGGCGATAGCGGCGCTTAGCCGTAGTCCCAGTCCAGGCTCGATAGTTTGATTGGGGCCAGACTTTACGTGTCCCTAACCTTAGTTTGAGTTGGGCGTACTTACTTGAATGACAAGGGTGCCTAACCCGCGCCTTGATTCGTTGGAGGTTGGGTTTTACTGAGTTCAATGACGAAGGGACTTGGTCCGAGTCCTGGTTCAACTGCGGTTGAACATATTGGATTTGCGGATGAATGTGTCTAGCCTTGTGGTTCGAGCGAGGTTGAATTTTGATGGCGAAGTCACATAGCCTGAATCTTGGTTCAACCATAGTTGAACTCGTTGGCGAAGGCACATAGCCTGAGTCCCTGTTCGATTGTTGTTGAACTTTGCCAATTTTGATGGCGAAGGTGCACAACCTGAGTCTTGGTTCAACCATAGTTGAATTTGTTGGCGAAGGCACATAGCCTGAGTCCCAGTTCAACTGTTGAACTTTGTCAATTTTGATGGCAAAGGCGTATAGCCTGGGTCTTGGTTCAACCATAGTTTAACTTGTTGGCGAAGGCACATAGACTGAGTCCCTAGTTCAACTATTGTTGAACTTTGTCAACTTTAATGGCGAAGGCGCATAGCCTGAGTCTTGGTTCAACCATAGTTGAACTTGTTGGCGAAGGTACATAGCTTGAGTTCCAGTTCACTATTGTTGAACTTTGTCAATTTTGATGGCGAATGCGCATAACCTGAGTCTTAGTTTAACCATAGTTTAACTTGTTGGCGAAGGCACATAGCCTAAGTCCCACTTCAATTGTTGTTGAACTTTGTCAATTTTGATGGTGAAGGTGCATAGCCTGAGTCTTGGTTCAACTATAATTGAACTTGTTGGCAAAGGCACATAGCCTGAGTCCCAGTTCAACTGTTGTTGAACTTTGTCAATTTTGATGGCGAAGGCGCATAGCCTGAGTCTTGGTTCAATCATAGTTGAACTTGTTGGCGAAGGCACATAGCCAAAGTCTCAGTTCAACTGGAACTTTGTCAATTTTGATGACGAAGGCGCATAGCCTGAGTCTTGGTTCAACCATAGTTGATCTTGTTGGCGAAGGCACATAGCTTGAGTCCCAGTTCAACTGTAGTTGAACTTTGCCAATTTTGATGGCAAAGACGCATAGCCTGAGTCTTGAGGCGACTCTTGGTTCGCGATATTTCCGTGATGATTTTCGACGGGGCCCGTGTCGGTGTTGTGGGAGATACCTTATAGGGATTCTCCCTGGGGGAGGGGGGGCTTCTTCTTCTTGTTTGCACTATCTGAGATCGAAGAGAAATGGTATGGATCTTGATTTGAGATATTTGAGTTCCCCTCGTCCGATATGCCGCTTTGGCCTGTTCGAGCGGTGTTGTTTTTTCTTCTTTTTCGGCGTTTATATTCTTTTGGTCTAGGGAAAAACTACGCGATCTTGCTAGGAAATCCCCACAGACGGTGTCAAATTGTTTGCTCAAAAGTTATCACATACTTTATGAGTATGAAACAATGTAAATAAATCACGGAAAAATTATAGCAAACCGTAATAATCCATTAGACCAAATGAAAGAAACGATAACAAATACTCAGAATTAGGAGGAGAAACACTAAAAGCTTTTATTGATGATATTGGTTTGGTGTGCCTCTCCATGAAGAGGTTTAGAGCCTTACAATGATGTTTCACTTTCCCATAATATAGGTATCTTTGTGTCTTCCCTCTCTCTTTGGTGAATAATAGAGAGGAAGAAGCCCAATTTTAAGGTTTACTCTTTCGGTATTTATAGTTGTGAGCTCCATGAGCTGGCAGTGAGTGGCCGTGATCATGTTGGGGTTTCGCCCTCATGAGGGTGGATGAGCCATGCCCTCGTTGATCGAAGCGAATAAGAGTTAAATAACGTTACTAATAAGTCGTCATGCCACTTGTTAATCATGAATTAACTTAATACTCGACTAACTCCGTTAATTATCATGGGGGGGGGGGGTCTGACCCATATACATTTCTTCCCAAACCCTTGCTTCTCTCAACGTCAATAGCCTTGGCAAGGACCTCGAAGAACTTCTCACCCTTCCCATCTCACTTGGCCGTGATAATTATCATTGGAGAAATTAGATCTTCTAGTGTGCAGACTACTAACAACAACAACAACAACCCAGTATATTCCCACAAGGTGGGGTCTGGGGAGTGTGCAGACTACTAAGAAATACATAAATAATTGCAATTATTTTTGCTCATACGGACAATCAACTAAATCGTCATCACTTGTATTTTTATCAGACTAGTAATGAAAAGGTTGTGTGGATTTGTCTTATCAATGTCGCATCCAAGACAAATCTGACATCAATCTTATATGTAAATTGCAATTAATTTTTTTTTTTGTGAAAAGATACAAATAACGTTTGGTTTTCTGCTTATGGATCCTGAACTTACGGTTATAAGTTCAAAAGTTAAGGACACTTGATCCTGAATATCGACTTCCAAGTTCAAAAGTTAAGGACACTTGATCCTGAATTTTGAATTACAAGTTCAAAAGTTAAGGACACTTAGTCCTTAACTTAGACTAACAAGCTCAAATTTTAAGGACAATAGGCCCTGAAGTTACAGTTACAAGTTCAAAAGTAATGACAGACAGTTCTTAACTTACAGTTACACGTTCAAAAGTTAAGGACAAACAATCCTTAACTTACAGTTACAAGTTCAAAAGTTAAGGACAATAGGTCCTTATCTTTGATTTCCAAGTTCAAAATTTAAGGACAAACAATCCGTAACTTATAATTACATGTTTAAAAGATAAGGACAAGCAATACTTTATTTACAATTACATGTTCAAAAGTTAAGGACAATAGGTCCTCAACTTTGACTTACAAGTTCAAAAGTTAAGGACGTTGGGTCTTGAAGTTTGAGTTTCAAGTTCAAATGTTAATGACATGTAGCCTTGAAGTCGTGAACTTAGAGTTCCAAGTTCAAAAGTTAAGGACATATAGTCCTGAAGTCCTGAACTTAGAGTTACAGATTAAAAAGTTAAGGACATGTAGTCCTGAACTTAGAGTTCCAAGTACAATAGTTAAGGACATGTAGTCCTGAAATTTTGAAGTTAAGGACATGAGCAAAATGCTATTTTTGTCCGGACAGTTAAAGTTTATTAAAGCAGCGGCTAAAGACTAAAGACATTTTAAACGACGACTTAAAAGTAAATACATGTGTTATTAGCGGCCAACCGTGCACTTTCCTCTTAAAAGTAGCTGGATGAATGTTTCTTTTTGCAGTCAAATTTAGCCCATTGAACTAGCGGGATATAGTTTAACGGAAAATTTCATAAAGCACTATCTTTTAGTTGTAATTAGCTATCTATAGATACCATTTCCTATATTACGAATTGCAGATACGTTTTCTGTTGTTATAAGATATATTAGATGTATTTAAGCTACTGTATTCATGAATTCAATAGCAAAAATAGGTATAAATTAGGGAAGTCTAGCTAATAAGTTGTTTGCATTCGAGTGTATTCAGTTGTACTCATGGCATGACACATGGGATTACATCTAGAGAGATTATTATATTCGACCGTATTCACGGCGTAAAACATGACATTATACTATTTTAAATGAAAAGTGAATCAATTAACATAATAGACACTTAATGTAACTCAACAAACTCAATTATAACACAAAATTTTTATATTTCCAGTTACAAAAAAGATTCTCAACCGAAAATTAACCCGAAAAATATAGCATCTTCAAAAAAATTATATAATACATCTGAATGAATAAATTATATTAATTAAAAAAATATATGAATACATTCATTCCCTATATCGATACAATGAATACAGTGAAATATACGAAATACATTGAAATACAAAAAAAATAGTGAATACATGAAATACACGGAATACAGCGAGATACATTGAATTACAATGAAATGAAAGAAATGAATACAATGTTATACATGAAAATACAACATGATACACTGAAAATATATTGAAATGTATTAAAAGAAAACCCAGTTGCTCAGCCCCATATTCCGTCGTTTTTGTTCAAGAACATACCTTAATTTTTGGCAAATCCGCTATCGAGCAAAAACCTTCAATGAAGACAAATCGTTCTTGAATGAAAGCCGTATTATTGGACGAGAAGAAAATGTGTGTACATATAAATTGCTGCCGATCCTTCTTTGCTATCTCCTAAGAATTACGATCACATGACTTTCCATTGAGATTCGATCACTATCTTGGAAAATAGGTAATATAGAAATGCTAGTGCAAAATCATTATAGCCAATGTCAAGTGGCCATCATAATTCCCATAGCTGTTAGCACGACGAGCCTAAAGAGGAATAGTTCAGGGATGGATAGTATGAGATAGGGAAAGTTCTTTGTGGAGAGATCTAGCATATCGTTTTCGAGTCCATGTTATCAACAACTCCTCGCTTCTCAATTGAATTGGGATGAAGTAAAAATGAATAATATGAGATAGGGGAAGTTCTCTGTGGAGAGAACAAAGAGGGGTTTTGGTGCAGAGAGGAGATGTGAGCATCATGTTTTCGGGGAATGGGGGAAGAGAATGACATGTATCAAAGTAGAGAGAGAAAAGAAATAGTATAACTGAATAGCGTATTTAGTGACTTAGGGATATGATTCAACCAAAATTAGATATTTTGCTACAAACATTAAAAAATATTTATAAAATATAAAATTTTTAAGTGATATTTATTTAAAATAGATAAGGTGTTAACCTTTGTAATTAAGTAAAATTTTTATAATTTAAATAGTTGAATAACATTAGCATTTGCTTAGAATATAAAAATTGTGATACGCAAGTCAAGAGTTGGCATCTCCTGATAATTTTAATACACATATGTTTATTCTACACTGCACATTTAAAATAATATAAGGATAGGTATTAGCTATACAGAATTTAATACAGAAAGTCAAACTATTAATATGCAGGATACTATAAATACAAGTTTACAATATTCAAATATGATCAAAAAATAAAATATTAAAATGTGATTGGTGTATATGAAACTTATGTAGTATTTAAAATGCTTTAAGTTGTACATTGACAAAATGAAACTTTCTTAAGCTATTGATATAATCTAATCAGTTATATCAATTAATTCATCTTTATTTTTCGAGTTATCAATCCATGTTTATTATGAAAAGAATCATTTATAATTTATCTGCTTAATAATCTGATTATGCAAATATTATTTACATATTAACTATATCTAAAATATGGGATAGTTTAGGGATCCTTTTATAAATAACCGATCAAATTTACTGTTTACTTTTTCTATCCAGTATATATAGATTATATATTAAGTTTACACGAATATATACATATTACATTGCCGATTATTTCAAATTTAAGCGTTTAAGTAGACCGCTATTTAAGTTATTAATTCATAGTTTAAGTCTATTGGGCTAACATTTCACTGTAAAGTCAGTTCATATGGGCCGACCAAACCCTACATTTCAAGGATGCATTAGATGGGCCACCAAGCCCGCTGAGCCCATAGAAACTAGATTTTAGGTGTAGGCAGCAGTTATGCATTATGTATTAGATCAATTATGTTACCTAATTTGTTCCTATAACTAATTTGTTTGTCTTTGAAGAATCGATTTCATTCCATTGGACAACAATCTTGTTCGGGTAGTTTTATCTTATGCAACTCGTATGACTTTGGAATTCCTATCCGTCATGTTTAGCATCTACTTTTGATGCTTCTCATTTTAATAACTCTATTTTCGCTTGATTGTTTATTAAATATGTGTTCCCTTCAAAATAAAAATAAAAAATTGGACTTTTAAATTAAAATAATTAAACATAATTTAGGAGTTAGAGCCAATTGAAATGGTGGATTTACAACATTAATTCTCTATAAACCTAAGTTAGGGCAATTTTCAGTATCTAAAAAAGATATTTTTGTTTCAGTTTTGAGATAATTAAGTTTATTAAGAAGAGAAAAAAAACATCGTCCATTTCAGTTTTTGAAAAAATTTACCAAAACGTTTTAAACCTAAACGTTGAATCTTGATGGTTATGCAATGCGATTTGGTTGAGATTAATTCAGTCAATAATTAAAACTGGTTAGAAAATTCAGAATAAGGTTGGATTAACACATCTTCTGTGTTAATATGTGTATAGTCGTCGTTCTTTTTTGATGTAACATTTAAATTTGCGTTATATTTGGGACATTATTTGCTGGACCGTGTGTCAACAAAACTAGCCCTAGTATGATATGAAGTATGTATTTGTCTCTCTCCCTTGGGACCCATAGCAATCAATGAATAAATTATATTATTCGACCTTTTGGGGCCAGAAAAGCCACACAACTTACTCTCTGGTTAATAATTCATGCATGTTATATGTAGCAGAATTTCGTGTAGAGACATGAGAATCAAGAAGCACTTTCTTGACATAAACACATGTACGTTGTTTGCCTTTTCCTTTCACTATATTCTCCATTTTGCTGCATGGTGTTGTTTGCTAAATGCAAATCCTACCTCTTCTGCATGCTGGGCAAAACAAATACAATACACACATCGGCTTCTTCAGTTACCAAATAGTATATACGTATCTCATAATTTCATGCAAATATGCTATATTGAGTACGATGTGATAATGGCGATGTCTTTTTCCTTCTTATGGTCTGTCCTCTAAACCTAGTACAATATCATTAACGTTTTATCTTTTGTCGATTCATGTGTGCTCGAACACTCTGGATATCATAACTTTGGAAGACTCAGGCGGACATAATAATTTTCTTACCATATTTGTTTTTTCTATCTCTTGAAAGAAAAGGGCAATATAATTACCTTAATTGGATTTTCCTTTTTGTAAAAGGAAATTATAAACCTCAAAAATTTGGCTAGTCCTTTTTCTGGTAGGAAAATATTTGGACTTCTATAAATTGAGGATCCTTCCTTTTCATTCAGTAGCATCCACAATGTAGTCATATGGGGCTTGAGAGTCGTATTTAGGGGGAGAACTTTACGGGACAAGTATGTCATTTGTGTTCGCCTTCGTGAGGTTGTTCTCTCGATATTTTGTACTTTTTTTATTATAGTGGATTGCTCATCTCCGTCGTGGATGTAGGTTAGTTGACCGAACCATGTTAATGTTTGTGTCTCTTTTGGTAGATTTCTCTTTTATTGTTCGATTTATCATCGCTTAAGGTTTGCTTGTTAGCTTCCGCATGACACCTTTTTTTTTTGGTCCTAACAATATTTGCTTGTAAACTTAAAATCTTCTAGAAATTACTATTCATGAATCCAACCGAATGAGTGTAATTGGTGTTAGGACCGAGAAAAGTCAGGTGCCATCGAAAGCTAGCAAAATAATTCTTGAATGAGTATAGATCATACAATAAAGAAAAATATATTAAGAGATACACAAATATTTAATATGGTTCAGTCAATTGACCTACGTCCACATCGGAGATGAACAATCCATTATAATAAAAGAGCGTACAAAATATCGAGAGAACAACCTCACGAAGAGGCAAACACAAGTGACACACTAACACTTGTCCCCTAGATTCTTCCCCTAAACATGGCTCTCAAACCCTATATGACTACATTGTAGATATTACTCATTGAGAAGGACATATCTTCAATTTATAGAACTCCAAATATTTGTCTATAAAAAAAGGGACTATTAATATGGAAGAATTATATTTTCCTTCTAGAAAAAAATACCCAATTATGATAAATATGTTGTCCTTTTTTTTCGTGAGACAAAAAAATCAATTATGATAAAAAAAATTTGGACAGACACCTATCAGTTAGGCCTCAAGAAACAATATAATATCAAAGTAGTGGAGCATTTTCGTTTTGAACTACTCCAATTATAGCAATGAACTTACGAAATGTGCTCTTTCTCAAATTCAATATATTAAGTTTTCACTCATTTTAAATAGGATGGACCCAAAGAGCGAGGGCGGGGGAGTGAGTGGGGGTGGGGAGAGAAAAGATGTTATCTTGAAAAGTATTTACGTTCATAAAGCGAACCAAACAATTAATTATTTTTATTTTTATAAAATTAGACTGACTAGAAAGCTTTTTCATGATTTTGGGCTAGTCAGGGCCCGTATATTGGTATGTTCTATTTGGGCGCCCCATTTTAACCTATAGCTGCTTTATTTTTTTATTTGTATTCGTACTTATTTTTTAAAAAACTTTAGCTTCCCTTTATAATTGAGAAGCTGCAGTTTTCGGGTTACTAAATAAAAAGTTTTTATTTTATAACTAGGAAACTTTAGCTCTAGCTGAATTTTTTATTTTATAACTTGAAAACTTCAGTTTTAGAGCTGAAGTTTCCCGGTTACTAAACAAAAACATATAAAATAAAATTTCAGCTTTTATTTTATAACTGGAAAACTTCAGCTCTAGAGCTAAAATTTTTATTTTATAACTTGAAAACTTCACCTTCCCTTTATAATTGAGAAGCTGCAGTTTTCGGGTTACTAAACAAAAACTTCAGCTATTTTATAATTGGAAAACTTCAGCTTTAGAGCTGAAGTTTTTATTTTATAACTGGAAAATTTTAGCTCTAGAGCTAAAATTTTTATTTTATAACTTGAAAACTTCAGCTCTAGAGCTGAAGTTTCCCAAAAACTTTAAAATAAAACTTTAGCTCTAGAGCTGAGGTTCACGAGTTACAAAACAAAAACTTCAGGTCTAGAGCTGAACTTCAGGCCCGACTACTAAAATGCTAAAGTTTTGTGTAATTGTTTTTGCTTTCAACCTCGTGTGATGAAGTTATGTGAAAAAACAGGTATGCTTGCAATTTTTTTACAAAGCGGACAGGTTAAAATGTGCCACAAAAAGTGGGTATAAATGCAAATGCTCCTAATAATTGGTAGTGAGGCATTGAATATATAATACATGTGAACTTGTTTTAAGTTAACAATGTGATTACTAACTGATAGGTTATGCATTATGTTATGTTTTGATAATCAAATGCTCGAGAACAACTAGCCTCAAGTCGGGGACAATGCAACACTTTATGGGCAATGCCCATGTACCAAACATGTTTGCATCATTCAAGTGATGTAACTTATGTAATATTAACATGAAACAAAGGCACAACATCATACTTGCACATTGCATAATTGAACAAGTTTTCTCTCGGTCTCAATCTTGTAAGTGACTTCAAGGCATCAAGAACAAACAACAACATAACAAATGACTAGTTTCCTGCATTGAGTCATTATATGAACTTAGTTGTGTTGCATCTTTGTTAAAGTGATTTACTTGTAATTCTTATTTAAGTTGTAAGTTTTGCAATAGAGTTATTACAAATGGGTTTGTGATAGAGTTATTACAAGTTAGTGAGGGATTAAGAGGTTAATTCTTATGATACAATAGTTTGTAATATGAAGTTTGCTCAATAGTGAAGTTGAAATCCTACGAGGGTAGGTCGTAACTTTTAATCCCTGTATGAGGGCAAATCAGACAAGTGATACGACACGGCCACGTATACACGTGGCCGGCCCCGATGAAATAAATAAGGAGGCTGCCCCCTAATGAGGACGAGAGCATCCACGGACGTACGTCCTCGTTGACAGGCAGCGTGACAAGAAGGATGCGGCCCCGCCTATGAGACATCAAACCGGCAGATCCGTCAAAGAGGGCGTCCCCAGTCCCCGGCCTATACTTTAATTACGCTTATAATGTCTGGGCGTCAATGTAATAGTTGGGCGAGAGGACCTTCTCACTATATAAGGGAGAGCCTCCCCCATTTGTAGGGGGATCTGATTTTTGGATAATAAGACATCTCTCTCTATATATATATCTACATTGTTCTTCTCTATATTATTGACATTACTACTGTTCACTTGTTTTATATTCTACATTAAATTTTACCATATATATCGATATCACTCTACTGCTCATTTGTTCTATCTTCTACATTTTGTTCTTACCATCACCATATATTAATCATTTTATACACATTGGTTCGACGATCGATCTTCAATTTATATTATCACTGATTCCGATTATCCCATCATTTATATTAATTGATTGGTTCTAAGATATTTAACATCTTTTGAGCAAACAATCCCGTGAGCTGAGATTTTTTCACGTAAAACTCTATTGTGGTATTTACTTACTGCTGTGTCTAGGGGTGAACATAGGTCGGGTTGGTTCGGATTTTGCAATTACCAAACCAAACCAATTGTATCGGGTTTTTAAATCTATAGACCAAACCAAACCAATAAAAGTCGGGTTTTTTAATATCGGGTTTTTTCGGGTTTCTCGGGTTTTTCGGGTTTTTCGGGTTTTTCATTCCAATAAACTTGGAGGCTTATTTCATACCTCCATAATTGCAATCAATTCGGATACATAGGCATGCACTATTCCGAATTTAAGTAATTCTTTTAGCTATTTCAGTCAAAGATAGTAATGATCACCAATAATTCAATAGTCCAAGCTTCCACATTGCTTGCTCTATAAATTTTGTGTTCTATTAGCTTGTCTCAGTTAAATGCAAGTACTAAGTAACAAGCAAACTTTTTTGTACAAGAACTAGTAAGAACAAATATCATTTATTACATGCCTACAAGAAGGAATACTAAAAGCACATCACAAAGCTTACTAGATTATCACAGTCTTGGTATTGCATTGATAACAATACAAGAGCAGTACAGGGGAATTACATGTAGAAGAGTTATCACATAGGATCGCTCAACTTTTTAAGAGTAGACATTACACCCAACAATAACAAAAAAAAAGAGAATATATTGAACTCTAAGAAGTTGGGCATCTTAGTAGACATTACAGGCAATCACGCAATGAGAAATTTTATAATCAGGCAATCATATTATGAGAAATTTTGTTGCTCTAAATGATAGTTTCTCCCTGCTTACTTCACGTGGCTTATTTGCTTCTTTAAAGTATAGAAATATACCTTCTGATTTCTTTATATAAAAATATGAAATAGTAGATATTTAGCTTTAAGCATGGAATTAGTACTTAAGAATCTATATCTATAAGTACATGCTAAGTGTATAATCTATACTTAAATACCCTGCTTTAAATCTCTTTCATGCTTAGATTAGTATGATATGGAAACTGACTATAGGAAGTCTTTTCTTTGTCCTACATAAGTTGGATGAATTATTTGTATAAAATGTCACTGCTATAGATATTAAACTTACTATTAAGTTCACTTATTAGTTTAGGAGCCATGGTGTAAGATCATTCTTTCATGTTCGGAATGCCATATACGTAGTGTATCCCTTCACAGTTGTAATGACCATGTTTAAAGATATTTGTTAAAAATGTTGCTTGAAGTTCTGTTAAGTTTTAGATATATGCAGGTTGTTGACTTGTTTAAAACCTTTCTATGTTAAATTAATACTATGTCTTATAAGCCTCATCATTTTATATAGTAGTTAGAATTGAATTTCCTATTTTCTAATTCTTATTCTCTTCTTCTTCTTTTTTTCATGTACACTTCGGAGCAATTTTGAATTTCTATTTTCATGTACACTTCGAAGAAATATTTATAACTTACATTCTAATAAATATTTTTATCTATCTTATATATAAATATGTATACATGTAATGTCGGGTTGGTTTGGTTTCGGTTTGACTTTTTTTAGTTAATACCAAACCAACCCTATTGTGGTCGGATTTTATTTTTCAATACCAAACCAAGTCAAACCAAACCACTAGTCGGGTTTTTTTTTCGGGTTGACTTGGGTTTTCGGGTTGGTGCGGGTTACCGGTTTGGTTTGTACACCCCTAGCTGTGTCTATATATTATGTGGGAACTAATAAAAAACTTAATTCTCTGTATAGTTTGGTCGCCCTTAATTTCTATGACTAACTTACTACGCGGCAATCCACTCAAAGATTGAAAAGAAAAGAGGTACCCTTTTGCCTTTTGCACTTGATAGCTAGCCCAACAGGTTTCCTAATTTGGAGAAGGTAATTAAGCAATAACCAAGAATTTGAATATTTGAGGAATTCAGCATCACTACCTAAATAGCATGTATGCTTAAATTACTAGCCATAGTCAAATCAACAACTTAAAATTCCTTTCTCCCTCTAAAAATCTGGTTATAATTAAGAAAAAAAATAATACTAGCCGCACGTAGATAATTAGTTAATGTTTGGAGCCTAAACTTGTAAGTATCATTGTTTAATCTAAAATCATATAACAATTGAATTTATATATAGTTTTAAGGATACATGGTATAACATGGCACAAATTAAGAAGAAATATATTAATATCAAAATTGAGTGTAAAAGAAATAAATGCAAACCAAACGAATCAAATAGTCTTGGCCCTCGAGTTCGATCACCCCTGAACCAAGTGAAGTTTCAGTTGATATGAGAACATAGTAACAAGATAATGAAAACTAGAGAAAGGCAGTATATTGCTTTATATTGTGTAACACAAATAATCATACCCCCTTTATATAATAGTGGGGTCCTACTTTTGATACAATTCTAAATACAATAAGAAATACCATAATTAGCTAATTAATCGGCCTCTTTTCGATATGTGCCAAAATTTACACCGTTATCCTCGTCCAATTGCGGATATTTTGGCTTTCCTTATTTGGCTCGGTAACATTTCCTCGATCTTGTGCGATCTCTATCCTGCTCGATCTCTGGGTCACGACTCAACAATCTAACTTTGCATCATGGTCTAATATAGCACGAGGTTAAACCTTGCACTATTATATTCCACTCCCGATTAGTCATGCGAAGAGCAAGCCCAATTTTTATCGTGTACAGATAGTCCCATCGTTTCTCAGAAATTGCTCAGTAGTCTTTCGCCACTACCCTAGCTGGCGGAAATAGCTTAATGGTAGAGCATAGAGAAGATGACGAGAAACGATATGGACTTCTCAATCCCGTCTCGATGGACCATGACATAAATGATGACCCCAACTATGATGTAAGCGACGAGCCCAACTATGACGTAAGTGACAAAACGTCCTATCGGTTTAGTTACCAAGGCATTAAATGCTTGTCAATCGCTGGTCGGCCACAACTAGTTCTAAACCGTCGCCAACAACCTATAAAAACCCTACCCCTTTCTCATTTAAACTTTTACACTCAAATCTCTTCGTACTCTTGGCTTTTCTTCAAAAAATCCCTTTGCTTCACACTTTTCTCACCTAAATTTCTTGAACTCTAATCAACCTGCATATCATCCTAATTCTCTTTTCTCTTATTCATCAATGGCTAAAACTTCCAAAATCGAGCAGCAAAAGGAGATCGCCTCTTTGTCGCGGAATGCCACAACGGAGCTGCGGCTGACCATCCCATTGAGGATTTCGTTCTGGGAGGGTGCCCTACTATTTCCAACTTCAAGATTGAGAAGAACTCTTCGGTACTGGATCAATGTGAATAGGTCTCGAGGTACATATGTACAATTACCAATGACCTCCCTGACAAGGTTAAGGAGTAATGCAACTGGGTCGGAAAACATGTGGCGGTACCTTCGTCTGATGAGTCAATACCTACCCATGTGGAGGGTTTCCTAAGTGTTTACACTTACCCCTTAACGATGGGCCCCTTGGACCCTGCCATCATTGCCGTTTGCAAGAGGTATGACGTGACCCTCGGCCAGATCCACCCTTCCTTCTAGAGAATAATGATTCTTCTCTGATTCTTTGTAAGCAAAATCGAGGGATGTCTTTTCACCCTCGATCACCTTATGCATCTTTACAGTCCCTGAATCTATCGAGGAGGTTTAATCAAGCTTGATCTCCAGGCAAGCAAGTCCCCGTTCTCGAACATAGATGAGGCTCCTGACCGAGGTTGGATGGGCCGATCTGTCCGAATAAAGACTTCGAACCTGATCCTTGCTGAAGACATGCCATTTTCTGAGAAATGGAACATGAACCGTGAGTATTATTTTGTTTTGAATGTTTAATTTTGCCCTTTTACTTTTTATCTTCTTTTCGCATCAATATTTTTTGGTGTTGTAGTTGTGGCCTAGATCCCAGACATAGTCCCCGAGCTAAAACAATGGGTCGAGAGTCTGATGTCACATAGACCTAACACCGAGCGTGCTTGGATGGAGTTGTCGAAGGGTAGATGGGAGCCCCGCAATCGTGGTAAGTATGTTTCTTAAAATGGTTACCTTTCGGATTTCTTATCGAGCTTACACATCTTTTTTCCTATGTAGGCCACAACAAAGACGTATTTATGAGACCCCCATCTGCTAAAGAAGAAGTCTTTCCCCCACCACTTGATCCGAAGTAGGCCAAGGGGGAAACATGGCTCTGAGTCCCCTTGGCGGGGAAAAGAAAAGACCTCCAAGAAGGTCTCATAAGCCCAGAGAGGATACTAGTGCTATGCTTTAGGACTCGATTTGGCGATTAAGGGATAAGTCTGAAGAAGAGGAGGATAATAGTTCCAAACTGGCGACCGACGTACGGGTCAGTGTCACCATACAAAAACCCTTCGATCTAGAGGAGGTTGATGTGGGAGCCTCGACCAAAGTTCCTAAATCAGAAAGAGTTGAGGCTGCTCCATGCCAAACTAAGATGGTAGAAGGAGAAATGACAGGCTAGGCTTCCCGAGTAGCTGAAGATGTCCTGAGGGATGGTCTTAGAGTGATTGATATATCCGATTCCCCATAATTTTTAGATGTGACGATCTGTGAGGCCAATATGTTCGAAGGCCGCTCTTGAGAGGGTCTCAAGGAGCGGTTAACATCCAAGACTTCCTGGACGGGTTCGAGTTCGACGCTTTTGGAGATATCACTAGGAGTGGTGACTTATCGATGCTAAAGAAAACACCATCTTCGGGTACTACTAAGTCTTCATCGAGCCCAAAATTGGTGGATCAGTTCTTGGCCCCAAGTGTTAACCTCAATCGTAGGCGTAACATAGTTCTTTCTATCCTAGAAGATTCCCGAGTCTTCTCTTCCCCTGTGGGTATTTCTATCAACCTCGGGTCCTTGATGACCGATAAATACCAAGCCGTGATGGATGCGGTGGGAGGTGTTGTCCTGTTCAATGAGGCCCAACATGCTCTGAATCGGGTAACTTTGAGGTCCATTCCATTGTCTCTTTTAAACTTTGAGTTGTAGGTAATTATAACATCTTCTTTCTTACTTGTAGGCTCCGATGTTGTATCACAAGGCTTTCCTTTGAATTCGGGAGGAGCGAGGGTGAGATTCAGGACCTCACTTAGAAAAGTGACACCTACAAGCTTCTTAATTTGAAGCTTTAAACAAATTTGGTGACCTCTTGGTATGAGCATGCTGAGATGGCCGTGTAGGTATTTCGAGTGCTTCACGATAGTGATGGTAAATTGGAAATAATGACTAACGATCCAATTTTGCAGGTCCGCCAGAGGCTAATATAGATCAAGGACCGCTAGAAACAAATAGATGCCATACGAGTCAAGGCTGAGGAGTTTAAAAAGAATATGGACATCTTAGCATCGAAAGAAGGTTATCCAAGCAGAGTTGGAGTCGGCCGAGTCCCAACTCTAGGCTGTAAGAGAGAAGGCCTCGATACAAGTAAAGAAAATTGAGGAGCTTCAGTCCCAACTGGATTTGGCTATTTGTGATAAGGCAAACTTGGCCAAAGAACTCGAGGAGGCCAAATCTGAGGTGGCCATGGACAACACCAAAGTTGATGCTAAAGTGGCCCAATATAAGGTCGACGCCGAGGCCATCCAGGCGAAGACCAAGAGCATGGTGGATCGTGCAAAATGGCAAGCTCGAATTCAGGCTCAAGGATTCGATATTATGGCCAAAATCGAGAACGCCAAAGTAGAAGAAACTATGACCCGAAAGCTGGCCTTCCCCGATGAAGACTCCGTGAGCTTAAGCGAGTTCGAAGGTGGAGAGGATCCCAAGGATGTAGATGGCCCCTCTGATGTAGACCAGGCTACTTAGGCCTTTATATTTTTTCTTTCTTTTGTATCTTTTTAGGCTGTTTTGGCCGTTGTAAATTTTCGTATTAGGGTGATCTAACCTTTGTAAATAAAGATTATTTATATATACAAGGCTTTATTTCCCTTTGGGTTCTCAAACTTTTCCTTTGTTTTATCTCTTGTGTTTACAAAGGTTGGAGTGCCTTAGCATGAAATATCTTAAGTTGTATAAGTTTGCACAAACCCTGCCTTTACATTATTCAGTTTTTAGGTGTTTTGGTTTCGGTGTCACTAGGAACTTCTCCCGAAATAAGTAATTCAATTTGCTGAGGGTTAGCCTTTAGAACCGGTTATGAAAATTTCGAAGGCTTATTTATATTACAGTTATCAGACATCTTCGAGCCGTGTTAATATGGCAGTGGCCTTTAAAATTTGAGGGTTGCCTGATAGGTCTTGCATAGCCGATGTTTTAATAGCTCAATTTATTCGAGTTCATTTACAGATGGCATTCCTTGAGTGAGGGAGTGACCGTCGATCTTTGGTTAAAATTGGCCCTTGAGCTCATTTCCTTAATAGATCGAAAGTACAGAATTATAAAGTGGAATTTTTCGAAGACATAAGATAGTTGCAAGGTGATTACTTCTCTTTATTCTTGTCAAAAATATTCATACATGCGTATATTTTATGTTAGGGCTCGAGCAATCTACATGGGCAGGGTTTGTTTAAACATTTGGCCCTTAAGACAAATCCTACCTATCGAGACCCTTCTATTATGAAATTAATTTCCTTGATAGAGCAATTTGAATCCGAGGGTAATCCCGCACTATTTGAGTTTGATTGTAGAGAGATCTTTGATACTTTAAACATAGTATTTGATACCGATCCGTGATCGATTTTTGATTCTAAGTTAGCACAATCTATTGTTGCCTAAACCATGCCGAAAATCCCATTTGGGACAAAACTGATGTAAGGAAAAAAGAGTTACAACGTGTGCTTTCAAACCTAAAGGCTTTAGACTGTATTTGTCGATCATATGCAAGTGTTAGCCAAAAGATAAAAGGAGACGAAATGGTGTCATACCTTAGCAGCAGTATCTTTCTAGATGAGTTACATTCTGATTGCTCGGTAGTGGTTCCCCGTTCAACATTCCGAGTTTATAGGATCCTTTCCTAGTGACCTCGAGGATCTGGTAGGGTCCTTTCTAATTTGGACATAATTTTCCTTCATTTGGATTCTGGTGTTGAGGGTGACTTTACTTAGCACTAAGTACCCGATATTAAAATATCGAAGATTGGCTCTTTGATTGTAGTATCTCTGGATCCATGTTTTTGGGAAGCCAGTCGGACGAGGGCGACTTCAAGCTTTTCATCTAATAATTCTAGGCTCGTATTCATGGAATTGTCATTTGATTCCTTTGTTGCATATCGGAACCTGACACTTGGCTCTCCCACTTTGACCGGTATTAGAGCTTCGACACCATAAACAACAAGAATGGGGTATCCCCGGTACTAGATTTCAAGGTTGTGCGGGATGCCTAAAGAACTACAAGCAAAATTTCCTTCCACTTTCCTTGGCGTCGAATATCCCCTTCTTAAGATTCTGGATGATGGTTTTGTTGGTCGATTCAACTTTCCCCTTCCCGCTAGGATGATAAGGCATCGATAGTATTCTTTTGATTTTGTGATCGTTGAGAAATTTGGCTATTTTGCTGCCGATGAACAGTTTCCCGTTGTCACACAGAATTTTGGATGGCATCCCAAATTGACATATGATGTGGTCCCAAATGAATTCGATGACCTCGTTCTCCCCAACTTTCTCGAAGGTCCGTGCTTCAACCCACTTAAAAAAATAATGAGTCATAAATATAATAAATTGAGCTTTACTTGGTGCCCATGGAAGAGGGCCAACGATGTTCATTCCCATATGAATGAAGATGGTGAAAAGACCGAATGGAGTGGTTCCTTGGGTTGGTGAATCATTGGTACATGTCTTTGGCACTTGTCACATTTTCGAACAAACTCTTTCGCATCCTTTTCCATTTCGATCTAGTAATAGCCGGTTCTGATTACCTTTTGGATCAATGTCTTGGCACCAGAATGATTTTCGCAAGTGCCCTCACTTCCCTAAGAACGTACTCGGTACCACCCATCCCATATATATTGCTAGTGGACAATCGAACATTCTCTTGAATAAGGTTTCGTCTTCGAACAAGGTGAATCGTGCTGCCTTGGTGCGTAGGGCCCTCGATTCTTTTGAATTTGAGGGAAGCTTTTTGGTCTTCAAATACTCTATGTATTTTTTTCTCCAATATCATGTCAAACTTGTAGAGTTTATCTCGTCTTAACATTCTTCGACCATCGACCTCATGAGCTGTACGACATCCCCTGAATTGAGCTCGCCATCTTCGACTGATATCTCTAAGTTTGCGAGGGCATTGACCTCACTATTCTGATCCCGAGGCACATTTTGCAAAGTCCACTACTTAAATTAATGCAAAGTTACTTTTAACTTATCTAGGTATCTTTGCATTCGCTCTTCTCTAACATCGAAGGTTCGGTCAACCTAATTCACCATGAGGAGGGAGTGACATTTGGCTTCGATAATATCTGCTCCCAATATTTTGGCTAGTTCAAGACCTGCGATCATGGCCTCACATTCGGCCTCGTTGTTAGGCAAAGTTCTAATAGACTGCCTGACCACGTTGCATGTAGGTGGTTTTAGCACGATGCCGAATCCGGACCCTTTTACGTTCGAAGCACCATCTGTAAAGAGGGTCCAAATCCCCGAGGATGTACCCAAACTTACCAATAGCTCTCTTTCCAACTCGGGCACTAGGACAAGTGCGAAGTCAACCACGAAGTCTGCCAAAATTTAAGTCTTAATGGTTGTTCGGGGTCGATATTCCATATTTTCTATGGCCCATTTGGCCAATCATCCCCAAATTTCAGGTTTATGCATAATAAGTGGGTAAATAGTTACAACACATATGGGATGACATTGGAAGTATGGTTTTAACTTTCTATAGGCGCTTATCAAAGCGAGTGACAACTTTTCTAGGTAGGGATATCTAATTTCGACCCCACCTAAGGTCGACTAACATAATAGACAGGAAAATGCGTACCTAATTCTTCCCAGACTAAGACTCCACTTATCACTATCTCTGATACTGCCAAATATAAGTACATCTGTTTGTTTGACCTCGGCGTATGAAGTATCCGCAGGCTCGATAAGTATAGTTTAATCTCTTCCAACGTTTGTTGGCATTCCGAAGTTCACGTGAAGTTATTTTTCTCCTTCAACAATGAGAAAAATCAACTTCTGCATGACCTTTTTTTGTTTAGTAACCTCGAGATCAATCGCCCTAGGGCCGTTATGCGCACGGTTAACCTCTGCACGACCTTTTTTTTTGTCTACAAACGTGTTCTTCTCGATAGCTTTGATCTCGATCCCTCGGTTGGATACCATGAACCCGAGGAACTTACCTGATCCGTCTCTGAATGCGTATTTTTTCGGATTCAGCTTCATGTTTTACTTCTTCAATATACTGAAGGTTTCCTCCAAAAGCTTCAAATGGTTCTCTACTCGCAGAGACTTAACTAACATATCATCAATGTAAACTTCCATTGATTTTCCTATTTGTTTTTCGAATATCTACTTTACGAGGCGTTGGAAAGTGGCATCACTATTTTTAACCCAAATAGCATTACGTTATAACAGTAGGTACTATATTTAGTGATGAACGAGGTTACTTCCTGGTCATCCAGGTCCATTTGAATTTGGTTGTACCCAAAATAGGCATCGAGAAAAATGAGAATCTCGTGGTTGGCCGTGGCATCGATCATGCGGTCGATATTAGGCAGATGAAAAGAATCCTTGGGGCATGCTTTGTTTAAATCCTTGTAATGGACATACATTCTAAGTTTCTTCTTTTTCTTAGGGATTACTACTACGTTTGCTAACCATTCGGGGTATTTTACTTCCCGGATGGATCCTATTTTAAGAAGTTTGGTTACCTTGTCTTTGATGAAGGTGTGCTTGACCTCGGACTGAGGTCTTCCTTTCTGCTTCACCAGATGGAACTTCGGGTCCAAGCTTAATTTATGAGTGTTGATTTTCGGTAGAATCCCTGCCATATTGAGGTGGGACCAGGCAAAACAATCCGTGTTAATTCTAATAAATTGGGTAAGTTTTCTCTTGAGCTCGGGTGTTAACCCTGTGCCCAGGTATACCTTTTTATCGAGCTGATGCTCGATTAGTGTGACTTTCTATAGATTTTTGACTATCGCTTTGGTAGTGTCGGAATCATCAGGGACTATGAAGGACCTAGGAACCCCATAATCATCGTCTTCGTTAGTTCCCTGTTCATCCTGTTGGATCGAGGCTGGCATCGATGATAGCTATTTGGCTTCATATTTCGCTTTCGAACCAGAGTTTTTTGTTGATGAGATTGTTGATATTGGAATTACTTTATCGACGGGAAATATCTCCATTGTGGCGTGTTGTTCCCCATAAACCATCTTTGTACCCTCGGGCGTTGGAAACAATAATACCTGGTGATGGGTCAAGGGCATGAACCTCATGTTGTGGATCCATAGTCTTCGTAACCGGGTGTTGTATCTCATGTACCCCTTGATTACAGAAAACTTGGTCTCCTGGGTGGTATCAATTACGTTGACTAGCAATGTTATTTCTCCCTTAGTGGTTTTGCAAACCATGTTGAATCCATTTAGCACTCCGGCTGCGGATATGATCTAATCTAATATGCCGAGTTGTTCTACGACCTTCGATCGAATGATATTGGCTGATCTACCTAACTCAATTAGCACACATTTAACTCGAGTTTTATTCATGAGTATAGATATTAACATTGCATCATTATGGGGATGTATGATTCCTTTCGCATCATCGTCATTGAAAAACAAAGTCCCTTCTGGCACATAATCTCGAGTTCCTTTTTCCCTCGTGATTGATACTTTGGTGCACTTGCATATTGGACCTTGAGGAATATCAACTCCTCTGATGATCATATGTATGAAATGTTGGGGTTCTTCTTGTTCATTTTTTTGTTGGAGTCCCTATTTTTGAAGTGATTCTTTGCTCGGTCGCTCAGAAACTTCCAAAGATGCCCGTTATTGAATAACCGGGCTACTTCTTCTCTTTATTGCCAGCGATATTCCATTATGTGTCCATGGGTGCCATGATATTCACACCTTTGGTTGGTATCCTTCGATCCAGACTAGTTTGTAAGGGTATAGGCCATCTGGTATCCTTGATGCATCCGATAGTTGATATGATGGCGGTTGCATCGATATTAAAGTTGTATTCTGATAGCCAATGTGATTCATTGGGTCCGATAGGCTTGTTGGAGCCGCTCTTGCTCATGATCCCTCGAGAGCTCTAACCTCGATCACTACTCCTTTCATTCTATACAGGATTCCACCGAGGTCCGCTATTATTGCGATCTCCACTATGGCTGGTATTGATCTCTGTTCGACCTTGGTTCTAGATCAATATCCTTTTCACCCTTTTTGATGGTTCTGATAGGATAAACATACTCAGAAGGGGCCCTAAGTTGATTGTCCTCTACCCTGATCTTCGATTGATACCAATTATGCACATCGGCCCAATTGGCAGCTTGGTATTCTACCAAATTCTGGTTCAACTATTGTAAAGCCACTAAACTTCGAACGTTGAGACCTTGGATAAAGGCTTGAACAGTCCAATCATCGGTGATCGGTGGAAAGTCCATCCGTTCTATTTGGAATCAAGACGTGAATTCCCTAAGCATCTCGTTGTCCTTTTGTCTTACCTTGAAAATGTTCGACTTTCTGGTTTCGACCTTGATGGAACCGACATTTGCCTTTACAAAAAATATGTAAGCATAGCAAACGGATCAATAGAATTAGGCGGTAAATTATGGTACCATATCATAGCACCCCTCGATAGAGTCTCTCCGAATTTCTTCAGCAGGATAGATTCAATTTCGTCATCCTATAGGTCATTCCCTTTGATAGAGCACGTGTAAGAGGTGACATGCTCGTTCAGATCGGTCGTCCCATTATATTTAGGAATCTCAGGCATGCAAACTTCTTGGGCATTAGCTTCAGAGGTGCACTCGGAGAAGGGTTTTTGTATGAATTTTTTGGAATCCAATCCCTTCAATATTGGTGGTGCTCCCGGGATTTGATAGACCCTAAGTTATAAGTTTTCACCTTTTTGCCGTTTTCTCGATGTTCTTTTCCCCTGACTCGATTCTCTTTGTTAGTTCTTTGAGCATCTTCATGATAGAAGGATTGGTTTTTGATTCTTTCTCGTTTGATTTCATTGAAACTGATTTGACCCTGTGTACAATTTCTTGGGATGGCTCGAGCTCAGCCCTACTTGGTGTGTGAGTTTGGTTTTGGAGCTGGGCTATCACTTCCTGTTGGGCATGCAACATTTCGAATATCGCTTACAGGTTGACCCCAACGTCCTCGCAACTGCGTGCAATTTGAGCGGCTAATCGGTTGCCCCCGTATATGCTATCCTTGGGGTCAAATGCTAAATTTGTGTTGAGGGTTATATGTGAGCTAACGTTGATTGGATCTACAACCGGAACTCCATCAAGGCCAACTAGGGGTACGTCATTTCCTGGTGCTATGTTATCGATCTTGTCGTGGTGGCCAGAACCGTTGCCGATGTTAAGGGGTGCTGACTAAGAGTTCGACATTCTGATCCTAGAATCAAAGATACTTCATAGAACAAGTGAAAAATAATGCGTGTTATGAAAGTTTGTATCGAGTTACCACTATTATCCTTAGCCTCACAGTGGACGCCAAACTATTTACCCTAATATCAAATAACAATTGAATTTATATGTGGTTTTAATGATACATGGTATAACTTGGCACAAATTAAGAAGATATATATTAATATTGAAATTGATTGTATAAAAAATAAATGCAAACCAAACGAATCAAATAGACTTGGACCTCTTCGATCACCCTTGAACCAAGTGAAGTCTCAATTAATAGAAGAACAGAGTAACAAGACAATGAAAACTAGAGAAAGGCAGCATATTGCTTTGTATTGCATAAGAATGATGTGTTTTAGAAATAATTAGACCCCTTTATATAGTAGTGGAGTCCTACTAGTGATACAATTCTAAATACAATTAGAAATTCCTCGATTAGCTACTTAATCAGTCTCTTCTTGATATGTGCCGAGATTTTTGCCGTGACCCTCACTCGATTGCAGATATTTTGGCTTTTCGTTATTTGGCTCGGCTTCCCTGGGTCTTGCTCGATCTCTATCCTGCTCGGCCTCTGGGTCACGAGCTCGGCAATCTAACTTTGCATTATGGTCGGATATAACATGAGGCTGAACCTTACCCTATCATGTTCTAATCTCGATTAGTCAAGCCCCACCATATACAATCATCACAATTTTGTATTGAAACTACTCCTATTTGATGTCACAATCTATGAACTCTCAAATCATGAAAGGAGATCAACGTAGTGGAGCATCTGGCACGTGTTTCAGCTTATTGAATTTCAAACACATGGGCTGTGTTGCCCCTCCACCTTCAACCCAACCAAAATAAGGATATCTCGATACACAAATATTTTGCGTTTATGCATAACCTGAAAAAGGGCCGCACATTTAGGAATGTGACGTAGGAACTTACCTTACAAGTATTAGTTGCTGCTTTCAAGCTTGAACCATAATTTATAGATCATATGAAGACAAGTTTACCGTCGCTCCAATGCTCCTATTCCAGTCCAACCAAAATAATTGAATATTATTTTTCTTTAAAAAAAATTGAATGAAAGAACCCCTTATATGAAGCTTTGCTTTTTCAGCAACATAAATTACCTACCCATCTCGCGCATATATATCAAGGAATGAAATCTTCTAGAATAAATTCTGGAAAGGGGAATATGTATGACGCATATCCCTCCAAGATTTTTATTATAGTTCTCCCTTCTTTTCTTTTCAAAACCCCATTATTATCTTGGAGTCCCCTTATTAGTAATTTTCACATACTCTATTTTCATTTGATGCATGCCAAATTGCATCGATGTACATACTTGATTTTATTGGTGGTCGTAGAATATCACAATAAAAATTACATATCGGATTGGCTAAACCAATTAAAAAATTTTTGTCCCATTTCCAATCATTTTGCACTTAATAGTTAATGTTCTGGTTAAGCCAAACTACCAAAAGACCACAAACCAAGGTATTACTAACAAGTCGACTTTCTCCTCGGCCATCACATATTTAGCCCAAGAATATTCATTCTTTGTCTTTTCTAAAGTTCGATAAATTAAAGAAGAGGAAAAAGCTTTACGCGAGAGCCAAAACAAAAGTAAAAACTCATTTTCATTATGCTTGAAATTTTATTTAGTGATTCTTGGCAAGATAAATAGCGAATTTATTCTCATCCTGTAGAATGAGTTTTCTTCAACTTATTGATCTTTTATACTTAATACATTGCTTTTATTGAGTTTGTTATTAGTAAATAATAAAAGAGGTGTGAATGAAAAATGGTAGAAAAAGAAATGGAGGGAAGTAAAATTTTGAATGAGTTCATTTTACTTATGTACTTTGTCTCTCATTAGTAGAAGGAAATAAAATCTTTGTGTATATAAAGAAGCTCATCTTTTTAGCTCTTAAAGACCTAAGAAGAAGGCAAGCCTCGCGCTGTCGTTGTCGCTCGGCTCGACTTAAAAGATCAATTGAAATAACCCGCGACCCGGTCTGGCCCATTACCTTCAACTCCCAGAATATTTACGTACGAAATTTTCTGATAATCTTCTTCTTCTTTTTCTTATGCACTAAAATTCCAGTGTGTTTTGCTGTCATCGAGTGGTTCACTGATCATCATCATATTTTGGTACCAACACTCCGGTGAGTTTAATCGTTCTATCATGGGAGGATATATTTCATAACCTCGGGTACTTGAGGGGAATAATTTCCTTAAGAAAATGCTGTGTATTCAGTAGGCTCGATTTGTTCCTATACCGTTTTTAGAATTTATTTTGAAGAAGTTTAAATACTATTTTCGAAATTTAATTTCTACTAACTTTATGTTTCTATTTTTAGAAAATTTATTGATTTATTTATTTATAGCAATACAGATATTTAACAATATTAAGGAAATTATTTTTTATTATATTCTGTATTTTTTCTGAATTTTACTATTATGCTTTGAAAATATAAAAACTTCGTCAAGATATTGAAATTAAGAAAACGATTTGAAGAACATAAAAACTTCATCGTTTTTCTGTAAAATAGTACATAAAAATATTAGTTATTTTTTACGTACTGTTGATTGATTAAGTTATTATTTACTGTTTTGGTTTTTGCCATTAATTGATTTCTTCTGTTGTTGACAGTAAGAAATGGCAAATGAAAATGGAAATCCTTCTACGACTGTTAGTGCAACAACGATAGCCTCG